>JACAXG010000153.1:1345362-1815829 GCA_018881555.1 Amblyornis subalaris | reverse complement strand
GGATGGCACTGGGAGCGCAGCGCGGGATGGCACTGGGAGCGCAGCGCGGGATGGCACTGGGAGCGCAGCGCAGGTGGCGCTCCCCGAGCCGCTCCGCGCTTCACCCGCGCCGCCCCTGCCCTCTGACCCGCTGCATGCTTCTCATCGAGCGGCTCCGGCTCTCCCTTGCCCCCCGAACAGGCTGGATCTGGAGCTACGCAAAAAATAAATGTGGACAGACGCGTGGAAGAGGAGGAGTAGTTTGATTATTTGCGGAAATCTGTTGTTTGGCTGCAGGAGTTTCTGTTCTCTAACATCTGTGTCGTGTTGCAATCGTCTCTAGTCCCTTAAACGTGTATGTGCAGCTCCTGAGGAAGAAACACAACGTATCCAGGATCAGTTTGAGCTGGTCAGTGTCGGAGTGGCACACTCTGGAATGAGGCCCCAGAGGCTGGTCCCATCCTCAGCTGGTATAAACCCAGCAACACTCCACAGAGGCTAATCTTCCTGAACCCTCCTATGTCGCTGAGGTTGCTTCCCTTTCTCTGCAGCGGGTGCCAGGTGATTGTACTGCCAGTGATCAGTAGCTGATACCACCCCACACAGTTTTTCCTCCTTGTGGTGCCCAGGCAGCAGGCTGTACAGGCAGCCTGCTACAGAGAGCCCTCGCACAGTGTCCAACCTTGCATTTTTATCAGACACAGGCAATGTTGTGTCCCTTGGAAGTGGATTGTTGCAGTTCAAATTAGATTATTGTGAGTGGTATCATAGAATCACAGAATGGTTTGGGTTGGCAGGGACCTTAAAGATCATTTACTTCCATTCCCTGCCATGGGCAGGGGCACCTTTCACTATCCCAGGTTGCTCCATCCCCATCCAGCCTGGCCTCAGACACTTCCAGGGATGGGGCAGCCACAGCTTCGCTGGGCAAGCTGTGCTAGGGCCTCCCCACCCTCACAGGGAAGAATTTTTTCCTAATATCTGATCTAAACCTCCTCTCTGTCACTGTGAAACCATCCCCCCCTTGTCCTGTCACTCCATGCTCTTATAAATAGCCTCTCTCCATCTTTCCTGTYGGCTCCCTTCAGGTATTGGAAGGCTGCAGTTAGGTCACCCTGAAGCCTCCTCTTCTCCAGGCTGAACATACAAATTACCTTACACTCATTCGCTTATCAGTGCAGATTTTCACTCCACTATCATTGCTCTCACCTTTGCRAGGAAGCTGTCTTACCTCCCAACCTGTGCTGAAGGGAGGGGATGGACTGTCCAGGTGCATTACATTGAAGGCACAAAGGCAAAGAGCCAGGGAAAAACACTTGACTTGAAGAGGCTAGTCCAGTGAGCCACATCAGGAAACATCTCTCTGCCATAGCCGAGGGAAAGCTAATTGAGTGATGCAAATGAGACTTGGCACACGTGTGCCCTTCCTGCAGCCAGCTGTTTCCAGTCCCCAGCACGCCTGGCATGAGTTCTACCTGTGCTACAGGATAATTTCCAATTGAAAAGAATGAGAGGTGATGCCATCATTGCTTTAAATCTTTCTGTTGTTAAAATACAGTTACCAGAACCAGAAGTAGTTGCCCTGTTCCTGGGCATTGTTCCTGTTACAGGCTGTTTGGACCAATCCACCCCTTCCTCTTTCTCTCTGTGCCGCTTTGGGGGGTTCTTTGCAGTGAGGTWTTGGATGCAGTTGGAGTAACAAGAGTCTTGATTTGGGCCCTGCAGGGCTGTTGCAGAGACTGGTAACAAGGAGATGGTCTCTGCCAAGAGGAAATTTAGAGCTAGAACAAGTGGGTATGACAGACAGATGGGGAAGGGGCACCAGAGGCAGGTGGAGGCCTTTGTGAGCAGTTCAGCAAGCAGCTCTCACGCACCACAGGCTGCCTCGGATGCTCACCACGTGCAGCGATTCAGAGGTGAGCAGAAGGTCTCACTGGTACAGGCAAGGAATCTGTTTACACGTGGGAAAGGCTGTGGGGGATAGTGGAATGCAGAGGGAAAGACTTTYTGACCTAGGAAGCTGGTGCATTCTCTGTGGTGTAGAGGCAAGRYCAGCCACTTGCAGAGACAGTGGGGRTTGGGAAGAGCACACTCTGCCCCATTTACTTTTGTCCCAGTGAACTTTTTTCCAAAAATTGAATGTGGTGCTGGTGGAACTGTATGGCTTTGTCAGGCTGCAGCAGTGGTTCCATTTGCCTCTGCCYCTGGGCCTGCTAGGATGGAGGAATTGTTTCAGGTTATGTGATGTGGCTGCAGGAAAGSAAATGGCCTGAGTTGAATTGGGAAAAGAAAGCCATTTTGAGAGTACTTGTGAGAATATCAAGTAATATCGCAGACATGTCAAACATGTGCCTCTGCTGTTTCTCCTGTGACCTACATATTTTTTTTAATTGGAAACTTACATTTGAGGGTTTTTTTGTTGTTGTCTGAGCAATTACCTTTATACCTGGGGGCTCATTTTAACTACAATCCACCCCGCGCATGCACATATAGAAATAAAACCACATATGCATACCCRCATGGAAAGAGCAAGCACCATCCCATGCTGTCAGCCCATGAACAGGTGGTGGTGTATGAAGCAGTGGCAGTGCAATAGGATGTGCTATTATCAGGAAATGATTTCCCTAGGTYTGGCCTTGCTGGCCCTGTGAGTGAAAATGGGAGGAAGGGTGTGGAGAGCCCCCGCTGGCTGTTCATCACACTGGCAGCTCATGGAGGAGGTGGAAATTTGGACAGGTCATGTCCAGCTGCCTGAGGCAGCAAGGAGGCAGATGTCACATTAAGGCCAGGGCTATGGACCCAGTCCAGAGCAAGTCAGATTTGAAGCAGGGTCCAGTGATGCCACCATCCCCAGGAGCACAGCTGAACCCCAGCTTGGAAGTAACTTGAGGCATACTTGACTCAAGACACCGGTGGCCTAGGCGCAAGGGAAAACCTCTTTKGGAATTTACATCTGTTCTTTGTTTGCAGTGAAGATTGGTTTGCGTGTAGCCATGATTATTTTTATCTGTTCCTGGTTTTGGGATCCCTGAGAACTGTGGCTGTATGCAAGGAGAAGGTACAACAAACATGATTAAATAGAGGTAAAGAGGTGTGCAGCTATGGTGAAATCATCACTTAGGCCCAAGCGACATGGGGACAAAAGCCTTGTTGAAAATCAATAGGACTTGTGCTCCTAAGTCACTCAGGAGTCTCTGTAGCAATGGAACCTGCAATTGATTGTATTTGCCATTACTTGTGAGCTCATGGGGATGGGGGTAAAGTAGAGGTAGTGGGGTCAAGTTCACTGCTGRGAAAATCTGAGTAAAACAGAGGAAACCCACCTTGCAACAGGCACAAGTGTGAGTGTATTGCCCAAAGAGGAACATTTCAATATTGATTAAAGGCTGCAAAGTAGAATTCAGTTGAGGAAAGAGGAGCGTAATAAACCASTATTTTGAAGAGCAAATCACAGAGATGGTGAGCTTGGCCAAAGTCTCAAAGGCAGTCTGACAGTGCAGTGAACTGAACTTTGTCACTTGAAATCTCAACTCTTCAGATTAACCTTAATGGAAACAGCAGATCAACTTTTTGGCAGATACCAAACTAGCCAGCCTGCTGACAGTGGGAAATGATGGCACCAATCATGTTTTGATAATTTTATACTTTGGAGCTTTGTTTTGAAGGAAAATATGTCCKTGCTCTGTGGGTGTTGTGTGGAAACACCTCCTGGCCTGTTGTTTGCTTGAAAGGGGTAGGTGCAGTCTTGACTATTGCTCTTGCTGTTCCTAAAGAGACACAGGTTAATAAAGGGGAAGGCAGACCAACGTGGGAGGGTGCAGACCCTCTTTAGCCCAGCATTTGTAGTTGGGTGCTCTGCTCGGTTGCCCATGGGAGAACTTGTTTATTGCAAACACCTTTTAGGAACCCATGTCTCTGGGTCCCTGCAAGGTGTGCTTTGAAATCTCCTTGCTGGAGGCATGACTTGATTTCAAAACATGGCTGTGGTGGAGTAGCACAGAAATAAAGGGGCTGGAATGAAAACCAGGCACCAGCAGGTGACCTGGGAAGCATCGCAGGGAGGGAAGCTCAGACAGGCCRTCAATAACCTGTGCTCTCCTACAGGGATTGCTGCACCCCCACTTTTCTCAGCAGCAGTTTCTGCTGACCTGTGTGCTTTAGGGACTGGTCAGAGCACACCAGGSAGGTCTTGTGTGGGCATCAAGCAGACCAGGTCCAGGGATACTAAATGAGGCTGTGCTGATTTATGCTGTCTGAGGAGCTGTCACTGACGTACTTCTGGTTCTCCTTTCTGGCTAACTGGAAAGATTACTTTTGTCTTTGTGAACTGTGGGGCAGGGAAGGCTCRGGAACAAGTTCAGGATGCAGTACATGAGCAGAATACAATACAAGCAGCTCTTCAGCACTGGTGTTTGTGCTTTGTGTGGATCTGACATAAGATGCTTTCTGTTTGTCTTACAGAGCCATCGGTAATAATTTCACAGCTGTATTTTCTTTCAAAGCATCTGTACATTTGTGAAAATGCAATATGTATGTTTTCCTTGATAGAGAGGATATACAGGCATTGGGGAGTCTCTSTAACCAGTATGTACAATGGCATCCCAGCAAAGACCTCAAAGCTCTCATTTACCAGGGGTAGAAAATAGGCTTTCAGGAAGCATCTACAATCCATTTCTTGTCTGTGTTTTGGTGTGAGCTGCTGCTTTAGTGCATCACTTAATCTTGTGAGTGAGTCATTCAGGTCTTAGGGCACAGTGTGAGGTTCATGTTACTTAAATCAAGATGTCCACAATGAGATTTATTAGCCCCGGGACCAGAGTGTTAAAGGTGCAGAGTGCTGGGGTGACAGTTGTTCTGTGAGTGAGATTTGTTGGTTTGCAGCTCCTGCTTCCCTAAATGCTCCTTTGACAGCTTTTTGTCAGTCATCTCTTGAGTTTCTCAGGAGGGGAAAACYGGTAACAATCTGTCTCCTTGAGAAGAGGAACAGGGAGAGAATTTATACACCGATCTCATTATTTTAATTGTAGCGTGTTCAAAATCTTGTAAAACATCAGAAGTAATCAAGGAAACCACTAGGAGCCTTGAAGCAGAGCAGGACAATGAGGAAATGAGAAAGAATATGTCTTTGTACGTAATCCAGCCTGAAATTCAGCAGGCTTTTGAAACTCCCCAGGCCTGTGAGTACTGAGAAAGGAAGAGCTCTCTCAGAGCTGGGCATAAGGCATTTTGCTTCCAGCGCTTCCTACTTTCGGTCCACTTTACTCGCCATGATGAAACTGGGCTTAAAGTTTAGTCTGGGCTTAAATCCCTTCAGACTTGGGAGGAGCTGAGTTCAAGGCTCATGGGCTGAGCCAGAGCATGCTCGCCTTTGCTGCTCCTCTGTGCATATCCAAGCCACGCTTGCAGCTGCTGAGCTGTGGCAGAGGTGACAGTGCAGGGGTGAGCCTGTGGGCTTACAGGGCACGTGTTAGCTGGGACACAGCACGCAGCAGCGGTGTCCCAAAGGCTCCCAGCTCAGGCTTTGGCCCTCAGCTCACAAAATATTCCTGATCCTTTTCATCAAGACCCATTTACATGTGCCTATGTAATATGGGGATGGCCATAAACTTAACAACGTACCTAAAAAAAAGCAGAACCTGATTTGGGAGAAAGAAAGAAAAAAGACTGTTTCTTCTACTGGTGCCTTTATTGGTGGATCAGATGAAAGCTGGTCAAGTGGAAGAGAGGGCTGTGCTGAAGCGAGCGGGCTCTCCTGATAATTTCAGTGCTGCCAGCGTTCCTCCAGCCAGTTAATAGATTTCTCCAGGTCCTCTGTGCCAGGTGAAAATTTCCTCATTAAGCGGAATTTATTCCATTTTCTCTTATCGTTTATTATTGAAGAAGTGAGTGGATGGAGTTCCAAAGATGACAGGGTGGAATTTTAAACTAAAAGCAACTACAAATAAACGGTGGAAGCTGAAACGGAGTCACAAGCAAGGTTGGGGAAAGGCTTGTTTTGTTTACAAACTGCAAAATGAGCAGGGGACTTCAGCTTCCTGAGGAGGTGAACAGCCATTTAACAATTATGGCAGTGTGCAAAAGTCTAATTGTCTGGGTTTGAAGCTCTAAAGCTCCTGACTTTCATTTTGCAAAGGCAAATGGTAGGAAAAAGGAGCATTGTAGAAGTCTGAAATCATGGTCACTTAGTCTTCCCTTGTTTCAGAATTGACTCTAAACCAGTGAGGGAGTTTAATCTTTGGAACACTTTTTGCTCTGTGTTGGAAAAGTAAGTGATGCTCCAGGGGAAAGAGGGAGGCAGTGATGTAGGACTGGGTCATGTGATTGGGAATAGCCAGAACTCTGAGCCAGACAGTGCCTGAGCCAGACAATTTTTGTCTTCTCTTTTAGTGCTGGATTTCTGGTGAGCTTGAAGGGTTATTTGCACTCAAATGTTCCAAGAGATCAGCCTGATTCTGCTCTTGCTGGCTTTAGTGTCTCCAGCTTGTCTAAAGGGCTGTTTCTGAGCAAAGGCTGTGGGAATGCTGGATCTTAAAAATTGTCACCTCTGCATGTCTGTTCTGCTATCTGCAAGATAAACATCACCCTACCATAGTGTTTGCATGTTTCTTTACGTTATTTCCATGGAAGTTGAGACAAATGCTAAAAATGACCCTTATTAGTAAGTGGCAATTATTGAGTAATGAAAATATGTGTCCAGTACGTGCAGAGAGGCAGCCTGATTTCCATACCAGTGCTGAGGATTTGCAATTCTCTGATTCAGTTCCCATTAAACCTGGTGGACCAATGCAGCTGGCTTCTTCTTTCATGCATTGGGAGTAGCAGAGGAAAAAATGCATGGGAAAAATGCATGGCTCCATTTTCCCCTCTAGGGATTCAGCTTTTCTCTTTTGCATGCTGGTTTTCCTGTACAAAACCAGTTACCTTTCTGCATGGATTAGTAAATGGCCTAACCTAATTTAAGCTGCTAGCCCAAGGCAAATGAATCATGGTGCCAAATAATCACTGCTTTTATTCTACCCACCCAGCTGGGGGGCAGGGTGACAGTGAATGATATTGTTATAATGAGATACAAGAAACGGAATGGAAACAAGCTGCAAATGAAGGCAATTTGCTGTCTCTGTCAGTAATCAAATGACAGCCAGCTATGTGTGTTCCTGAGGCAGAAGGGAGGGAGAGAGGGCAAGGGAGTAAACGGCACTGAAACAGGCTCATTTTCTTGGGGTCATCAGGTCTGCTTACTCCTTCTAAGGTGGCTGAGTCCCTAATAGCCGATGACTGCTAGCATCAGTTTTGACAGAGAATTGGTGGATTTTGCTTTATTTGCTCCTGTAAAGCACACATCTGTGCCTTCAGTTCTGGTGGTCATGGTTTATGCAAGAAGTCCTGCCTCTCAGCTGAGACCAGAAAGCAGAATGGGCTGAGGAGAAGCAGAGGAATTTGTGGTATAGGTGTTAGTGCATGGAAACCATGGGTTTTAATGTAGTGTGGTGCTACAAAGTGGGGCTTACTTTGGGAAATCCAAAACCTGGGAAGCTCAACCTGCTGGATAAGGCAGGACTTTTTCATAGAATCATAGAATGGTTTGGATTGGAAGAGAGCTTAAAGATCATCTCGTTCCACCCTCTGCCGTGGGTGGGGGCACCTGCCACTATCCCAGGTTACTCTGAGCCCTGTCCAACCTGGCCTTGGACACTTCCAGGGATGTGGCAGCCACAATTTCCCTTCKGACTCTAACAAAGAGGAGGCTTTGCTGGAGTAAGAAGGGTGATGTGGTGCAGGGTTGTMGAGAAGATCCAGGGTGTAGGTGCTCCTGCCTGGAGTCTGCTGTGGGCAGAACAGGGAGGTTGTGGGGCCAGACTGGGACACAGGACGGACCAAAGGAGTTACAGTGAGCGTTTCCTTCCTGCTGTGCTATTGCTGGAAGGTAGAGTGCTCTCCTTCTCATACTGCAGTGCAAGGAGGGAGATCACATTGGSAAATTCATAGGGCAAATCCTGCCTGTCCGAGGACCTGAGCCCCAGAGTTCCCGGTTCCCAGTTCTGCTCTCAGAACAGCTGGTTTGACACTTGTGTGACTCTCACCTGTTTCGCACTAGCCTGACTTCACCGAGGGCAGCAGAGCTGCTCTGTGCCTAAGCCAGAGTGGAAAATCCAATTCAGTGACTCTCTTTCATGCTTCAGCTTCCTGACACATTCCAATAAAACGGCCTTACCCCTCATCTCCCACTCCCATGAAATAATACTATTTATTTAAAAATACCATCAAGCAAAGGACATAATTCAAAAGCTCTGATTTAGGAAAATTGCTTGTTTGTTAATCATTCCTTGTTCCTGATTCAGAGCTTGCTTGCTCATAAAATATCGATTTATTGGGCAGGCAAGAATGCTTTTGGCAATGAAGATGTAAAGCAGAAGTGCTGATAAAAATACAGGCTTCTTTATGTTTTTGCAAAAGCTAAGCTTAGACAAGGTAGCTTAGAAAGAGAGGCAGGCAGAAACTCTAAGGGTGGAGTCAAAACAAAGTGGAACAAAGAGTAGGAGAGAAAAGTGTGGAGTGAATGAGCGAARTGGACAGGAAACTGTTGATCTTCAAAGATGGCAGGGGGAAAGCAATGTATTTGAAATAAACAGCAAAAAATAGGACTCCTGAAAAGCAAAMCCAGGGGAACAAGAATGCATGGAAGCATTGAGAGACTCTGGCTGCAAATACAAAATCAGAARAGGTGCCCCTGCTTTACCTGGTCTGTCCCCCCTCTCCATTTTCCTAATGCAAGAATCAGCACTAACGATATGGAAAAAGGTGTACTGAGACTGTTCCAAGGAAACACCTGCCTTGTGTGTGAGCCTCTGAAGGTTGTTTCTGCTACGGCTCTCTGAAGTCAGATGCTTTTGCCAAAACTGGCCATTTCAGAAGGTAGGCAGAACATCTTCAACGACAGAAAGACAGACTTGGTTGGGACAAATYGTAGTGGTCTGAGACCAGGTGTCTCCCAGCTCAGCACGGTGGTCACAGGGTGGGGGCACAGTTCTGCCTCGGAATGGCTCATCCCAGAGCTTCAGGAGTGTCATGCCTTTGAGTGGAGTGGGCAGCTGCAAGGAGAGGCAGGAGGTGAAAGCACAAACATAATGACTGGTCCAGCCCAGGCTGGTGAGGCCTGTGTTTAAAATTTAGACCAGGAGGAAGAATGTAAGGGAGATATTRAGTTAAAGTTTGGGCATGGAGTTGAAGGGATACTGAATCCAGGAAAGGAATCACTGCAGCTCCTCTGTGGAGGCTGAAATGGTAAATGGCCATACAATAKTTATGGGTACAGTCAACTTGTAGTAGCCTGATGGATCTCATCATGAGTCACTGATTCCTGTCTCAAAAATGCAGGGAAAGAAAGTGTTTTACTTCCTACTGCTTGCAGACTGACTGTAGACTTTACCTCACAGGTGTTTGTGTGGGGCACCCAGCGCAAAAAAGGTATTTTATGTATGACTGTTCTTCCTTTTCTTGCCTTCATGTGCATGATCCTATAGCAACTCCATGCAGTATAGAGACACAAGCACTCATGTATCTTCTAATTATTGCTATAAAGCCTCATGCAGAGATGTTTTTCTTATTTAATCCCAGCAAAACAGTTCCAGGAATGACACTGAGGAGAGCCAAGCAGATGGGGTTCTCCGACAAGCAGATTGGGAAGTGCCTGGGGCTGACTGAAGTCCAGTGCCGTCAGCTGAGACTGAGGAAGAATGTAGTGCCCTGGGTGAAACAGGTATGTGAGAAACATGGCTGGGCCTGGTGGGGGTTTCCAAGAGTGGGCAGGAGACCTCCATGTCTTTAGAACCCCCTGGCTCTTGCAACATCCTCTGGAGTTTTGGTGTTGACCTGTGAGGAGAACACACTTCACCCATGTAGCTGTTCCTTCTGCACTGCAGGCATGAGTGTAATGCCATGAACATTCCCAAAGAGAGACTCAGAATATTCTTGTTCATATTCTTTGTGGCTGAGGGGGAAACACAGCTGTGTGGCTTCAGGAAAAGGCTGAAAATGCTGGCCCACCATGGTGGGACCATGAAGAGCATACCTCTTCTCTCCTGGTAGTAACTTCTTRCRGGCTAATACTTTATTTGAAGTGTGCTATTGTTATGGGYTCATTTGCTATTCATTGTGATAGCATGAGCCTAATGAGCTCATCTGGTATTCATGGCAGTGTCACTAGGTGCTCTGCTGTTGCATTTAAGGTATGTTGGTATTAAACTGCCACCAGCTGGTTTTCTGCCCTTAAAGAGGAAAAAAAACCCCAACCCAAACTACTGAATGTTTCTGAAGGAGTTTGTCTGTATCCTCAGGCCCAGTTCCAGGTGCCAAGTCTTGTTCTGTTCCCCAGCTGCTGTTTTTCTTCTCTGGCTCACCTGGCCACAGAACTGTGCCTGGCGTTGCACTGCGTTCGTTCAGCTGCATATGGCACTGCAGTGCTGGACTGATTTGTGTGCCAAGGTACACTTGATAAGGTCATTCTCCTTGTGCCTGCCCGTGTGCCTTCAAAGCATATGTTTCTTCTTGAGCCATGAAGTACAAGTCACAGTATTAGCAACAGTAATGAGCAGCAGACACTTACAYGGCGCTAATGGCGTAAGGTCACGTTCTCCATTATTCACAAGGATTTGGACAGCCAGTGGGGATTCCTGAGAGGGCTTGGAGTTTGGACACATTTTTAAATGGTGTAGCATGTAAAAATTTGTGTCAGGGCTTCTTTCATGTTGTTCCCTGTTCGGTATTCTGTGTAGAAATGTTTCAGATGTTCATTCAGAAAACTTCAGCAGTCGCTGGTGACCGAGATGAACTAGTTACCGTGTATAACATGCCATGAGTAGTTGACACAAATAGTTTGTGAACAGCCTAGTGGGCAAATTATTCTTCTGGGCTCTCTGGTGACTAATTACATAAGAAACTGTTGAAAACTACATATAAAGGGTGGTTGAAAATCGCTCTTGCTTTGTGTACCATTTAATTATCAAAGCACAGGTTATATTGTAATATAAACACGTGGTAATTGCACTGCTACTCGGCAGGATTTCTAAGTGATGTTGTGTGTGTGTTTGTATTCAGTGTGGGAGTAACATGGGGCCAAGAGTAGAGTCTGCAGATTCCAGATGGCCTAGTTAGAGAGGACAGAAGACCTGGAGAAATCTGTGTATTTAATGCTGCCAAACCAACTGGAGGATGAGGGCCTTGGCAAACAGGGAAAAGTTCCTGGGCTGTGTATGTATTTCACCAAAGAGGTGCAGAGCTAAAACTGCAGCTTAGAAAGAGATGGTAGAGTGTTGTGTTGACTGAACTGTAGGGTCAAGGGGGAAGACCAGGCACTTACTGCCCTGCCAGCACAGGACAGTTCAGGTCACCTCCTTATGAGGAATGACGTGATGGGAAAATAGTAGGAGCGAAATAGCAGTAGAAATGGAAAGAGGAAAAAAGAGAAAAAACCCAAACATCTGCGTGTAGGAAAGATCTTGCACTGGCCAAGTCACAATCTCCCTTTTTCCCCGTACAGATTGACACCCTGGCAGCAGAGCACCCGGCGGTGACTAATTACCTGTACGTCACGTACAGCGGGCAGGTAGGCACCTCGGCAGCAGCAGTCCCACTGCTGGCTGGTTGGATCTCTTTTCCCTGTGCCCTGTTATTTCTGGAAATCTTGCAGGTGCCTCGGTCTCTGTAGCAATTATTTGGGATGGTGTTACATATAATCCCCTTCCAGCAGGCCTGGAACTTTCTCCTGCTCCAATCTTGCTCCAGTGCATTTGGTGTTAATGCCTCTGTGTTGTTAAGATCCTGTCATGTATCACCTGTACATGCACAGGTGGGTGCTGGGAATGCAGAACTCATATTTCCCTCATCTCCTCCTAACATTATTTTTATGTGAAACTTCACAGGTTCTTCTTTCATATGAAACTTCATAGGCTGCCTTAATAGCCAGATTAGAGGTGCTGTGTCTCCTTTGGCCTGGGTGCAGCATCACTAATTCCAGGAGAGCTGCACTTGATTTGCACTGCAGTAAACCAGATCAGACTGGAGCCCTGAAGGATCAGATTGTTGGATTTGGGCTGAGCACCAGAAACTGTTTATTCTGAAAGGCACRGAGTTAGGTGCCGTGGAGTACAGCTCCTAATGACTTTTTTCTCTCCCTTCCCAGGAACATGATGTAAAGTTTGATGACTGTGGAGTGATGGTGTTGGGCTGTGGACCRTATCACATAGGTAAATCTTTCTTACAACTCCTCTGTTCTCCTTGCACCCTCAAGCCTTCTTCGGGTATTCTTGTGGTTCATTTGTTCCTCTTCTCACATGGTGAAAAAACCCTCCAGAGCACAGTGCACAGGACATCAATTCTTAACACAAGGTTTGCATTTTATACTTGCTTGGAGATTTCATTTCACGCCCTGGAAAAAACCAGGAGAATTTTATTGCTTTTCACTTGACACTTAGTTGCGATTTCCACAAAGTTTTAGGGGATTTTTTTAGTCTTACTTTTTTTTCACATAGTAAGGTCTTGAGAACCTCATACTTTGTACAGAAGTTTGTTGCTCCCACACCTATCTTATATGTTTACTGCCAGCTCATGACGATGTTGTCTCTATGCATTTTACAGCTGTGAGTGTAGGTGACTCTGAAAATATTTTGATCTCTTCAGCTGCTTTGTATAAGCAATTCCCTGTATGCTGTTTTTGCAACCCACTCAGATCATTATACAGAGTAAGAGTTTCCTTGTGGCTGTGAGTATTGGGTAGACAGGCTGCTGAATTCTGTATATGATGACTTTCACTTTTTCTTTTCGTGGATCTYTCCAAATAGCTTGCAATTATTGACRAGAAAAAAAATTGCTTGTTATTCAGAAATATTTCTGCTCTGCATCTCGCAAGGACTGGTGATGGGTTTTGAAAGCCRGAAGTGAAAACTGCATCCGTTTGTTTTGCTTGGATGGAGAGGTCACATCCTGCTGCACTCCTGTTGCTGTTCACAGGACATGTCTTTTTGAACTCCGTTTCCAGCATGAGTGCCGAGATGAGCGAAATCAGGAGGAACACTCCAGGATTATTTTTTGTGAACACTTCTGCCATTCAACAGGCTACAAAAATTGAAAAGGATGGCAGTGTTATTAGCTTTATTTCATAARTTGATCAAATGCATGTGAATACGTTTTGCATTGTTCACCTAAAACTCCTCATTGCTTAGGGTAGCCATGCAGGTCTGTTCTCGGTCTCACCTGCTCTGCAGCTTTGATTAGATCAAGACCATCTTCGGAAGAGGCTGCAACTAAATAAAGGCTGCTGGAGGAAACCATTACTCGTACCTGTAAAAGATTTTTTTCCAAGGTGCAGTAGCCAAGTTGATTTTTTTTCTCTTTTGTTATCCTTTGAAGGCAAGTAAGCAGTGTGCTTTTCCTCTATGCTTTCAGAATTGTAATCAGAATTCAGTGGGATCAACTTAGCGTTCCCTTCCAGGTCAGAAAAGGCTAAATGGTCTGGATGGAAGCTAAACATGTGACATTATTTTTCTTATTTCCGTTGTGAAAACTAAGTTTCAGGTTAAAAAAAAAACAAAAGCACCTTTATGAATTTTATTTGAAAATAGTTTSCAATATATTGCAGGAAAATGTTGAATATATTCACACTTCTGCAAAGAAATAAAAACATTTGAGGGAAATGAGGCCATTTCAAAAGTCATGTTATATTCTGTGTTTAGAAAGAAAACGATTCAAACTGAAGTGGGTTTTTTTGAAGTTTCTCAYAAACTAATATGCCAAATAGRAACACGATGTGTATCAGTGCAGTTACTGCACACTGCAGCTACACTTTTGAACTCCAGCGCTTGCTTTGGCACACCTTTCCTGCACACGTGAGGCCTCGGCAATCCTTGCTCTCCACCTGCTGCCAGGAGGGGCTCTCCTGTCCCGGGAGGGGGTTTGTTTGTGTGTCAGCCCTGAAAGCAGTATAAATGTATTGCTCCAGTGGCATGGGCCAGCAGAGTGCCCTGTAAGGTTTAAGGTGTGCACATAGACTCGATGTGATGGAAACCTGAAAGGAGAGTTCAAAAACATGCCTGCATTGATGGAGTAATTGTCTCCTGAGGAGCAGTGTCTGGTCATGCTACAACAGTCAGTACTAGTAATGCTATTTATTTTCTGTCTCCCCTTTTCCCATGTTTGGATATGATCRTTACTGGACGTGCCCAGAATATATTTCCAAGTGTTCAGCTGTTTTCCCAGGTTGTATCTGAAGCAGTCAGATGAGGGCTGCAGAAGACCATTGTGTCCCAAAGTTGAGGTTTCTCATGCATGTAAAAGTACCTGAGTAATGGAAGTGGAATACAAAAGCTGAATGAGCATCTGGTGTCCCTTCTGGGAAACATCGAGTTTCAGATTTGATTTTCCTCTCTTTTCTGTGGGGTTTTAACTCAGGCTTAGGCATGTTTTGAGGGTCATGTTTGACAGAAGTAGGGAAACAACTTATGTGCCTGTCAGGGAGTGACCTGTGCCAGCCATCTGTTTGTGACTAGGTGGTGGGGGCAGCAATTGAGCACAGACTGAATTTCCAACGTATCTTGTCACACAATTACATATAAAAATAATATCAGTGGTTAACGAACATGTAATGACTGTGAATGCAGCATGATGAGGCCAAGGTTTTCTTTTAGACTGTAAGCATAACCATTTAATGATTTTCTTTAATATACATCGTTCTCTGTTTGTGGTACCTGTCCTAGATGTTTGGACACAGAAGTGTATGGGGTAGTAGCTTTTTGCACAAGTCTCGACTCCAGTGTGTTCCCTGGAGCCTGCACCAAGCCTTGGCAAGCAGGCACCAAGTCCTGGTGCTCACCCAAGCACCCTCTGTGCCTCTTTTCCTTCAGTCTTCTGTTCTTCATGCCATATCTGTGCAAATGCTTTGTGTTTCCTGGAGCAAAAAGCATGGTCTTATAAAAATGGGATAGCTTATCCCACTCTTTAGTCTATCCCAGAACGCGTTGGTTGGGGGGCAGCAGTGGTTGGGTGAGCAGCAAGAGCAGACTGAAGTGTTTATGAGCACAGGATGACAGACATGTTATAGAGGTCTCCTGAGCAGCTGAGCCAACTTACCTGTTGTGCTTGGAGGTTCACGTTTTGTGGATGATTAATTTCCATGGGAGGACAATTACATTCCTGGCTCTGAGCTGACAGAAGGCAATTCTGGCTTTTTTTTTTTTTTCTCTTTTTTAAGCTCAAGTGCTGAGATATTTATGCTATTTCTGTTTTCTTCTCTGCATCCTTCCTTTCCTTGMCCACTTTTCTGCCTCCTGGCAGGCAGCAGCGTGGAGTTTGATTGGTGTGCCGTCTCCAGCATCCGCACGCTGCGTCAGCTTGGCAACAAGACCGTGGTCGTGAATTGCAACCCGGAGACGGTGAGCACAGATTTTGATGAGTGTGACAGACTGTACTTCGAGGAGCTGTCACTGGAGAGGATCCTGGACATCTACCAATATGAGGTAAAGAAAAGCAGAAGCGCTATAAAAAGCCATGAAGCAACCCAAACTTCTCAAAATTCCAGTCACTAGCTGGCAGAGCAGCTGGGGCCGAGGGGAGCGAGCTTGCTCGCAAAAGCTGTTTGCTTTGGATCCCCGTGTTGCATTTTACACATCGCTGGTGCTCCTAGCAGGCTGCTCAATAAAGAATGCCAAATAAATACTAAATTATTTTGCAAGATGCCATATTGTGCAATATTTACAAGCAGCCTTAATTTGCTGCGCAGGCATTTAGCGCACAAATTGTTCTGCCCTCGCGCTGCTGGGCTCTAGCAGTTGAGCACACCCTTGATTTGGAGCACGCCCTCGATTTGAAGCACAGGTCCTCCACCTGGAGCAGTAGAGGGGGTTCTGTGCATCACACCAGCGTGTGCTCAGGATCTTGCAGGCTTGGCCTGGCAGTGCGGTTGGCAAGTGGATGTGGTCCAGCATACAGGCAGGCCGGGTCAGGGAGGGGCACTGGGGTTGCCATCACACCGGAACACGTCCCAGTTCCCGATCCAGACATTGCACTGGTCTCCTAGGAATTTTCAAGTGTTCAGAAGCGCTGATCTAAGAGATGGAGAGGAGTCCCAGACATATGTGGTAATGAGGGGATATATAATGTAAACAGTTGGCCCCAATTTGGAAAATGTTGATTTCTAGTGGGTGACACAATCATCTTGGGTTTGTTTAAAGGTGAACTTCAGGAACTTCATCTGCCCTGAAATTCAGTGCAAGTTGGCTGCRTAACTTGCTGGAGAAACTTTGCAGAACCCAGATGATATTAAACTTGTGATTTTTCTTGGCTCCTTTTCCCAGTATGTGAAGATCTGAGCTCATCTCCTTTGTGAATAGGTGCAATAATAACCTGGCCATGTTTTGACCATTCCCAAACTTGGAGCCAGGCAAGAGCACATCAGAACTCAAGTCCCAGTCTCTAGGCTCTGCTYGTCAGCCATTTGCAAAATACTGTCTATGACCATTTTTAGATGGCTTGTACATGCTTTCCTGTTTCTASAGGTTGTTTCACCTCTGCTTTAAATTTTTGTGAAAACAGAGACTGCTACTGGAAAACATAGATTTATGACAGGTCAAGAGACTCTGGTGGCTCTCTGAACTTTTAAAGGTTGATTTTTGAATGCTTTAGGTTTACCCATGAGTCTCAGCTCTAAAAGCACTGAACTCTTGTTTACTCAACAGAACTGAACTTCTGAGCAGGGGCRTGGAGGAAACTGGTGTGACAGTCTGTCAGACAAATAACACTGATGAAATACAACATCTAATTACTGCAGGATCAAAGAGAAGGTAGATATAGGTGATGAGGGAGCTCATTTCGACATGGAGTGCTAGTAATTAGTAGGTTGGGTAAGAAAAATATGTGAAAAGAATACTGAATACATATTGAAACCTGCATTATCCTGCTTGTCAGAGCAAGGCTTGGCTGGTTTGATGGGAGGCAATGCAGATCTCCAGGTCTAATAGCAGCATCCTGTGGAACCCAGAGCTGAAGAGGAAGGACACTGTTGGCAATTCCACCAGTTCAGCCAGCTGTGCTCATCAGCTGGACTGTGCTCRTGCTTCTGGGCATGTTTTTAGCCTGCCCTGCTTGTGAATTAACCAAAAAGTGATTGTGAGAGCAGAGAGGGCTGGGAGGAGGCAGCAGGAGCTGAGGTGGTGGGAATAAAAAGGGGATAAGAGAGATGCTGAGAGTTTGCAGAGGATTCTGCTACTCTGGGGTGGGTGTGAAAACAACCAACTTGGTGTTTGTGCTGGAGGTGTTAAAGCCATCAGGGTCTGAGCCTAAACATCCAAAATCAGTGTTGTGCTGTCTAATAATTCCCAAGATGAATAGTAAATACAAATAGTAAATACACTTTCCTTCAGCAGCRACATAAGGTGATTGTATTACTATGCCTAACTTGCAAGTAGGGAAACTGAGGAGCAGAGAGGCCTGCACAGTCATGCAAAAGGACATGGGCAGACCTGGGAACAGAGCCCAGACCTCCAGCATGGTGTAGTCTAAGTTATATTATTGATGTCATTTCTTTAGAAAGAGGAGTGAGCCAAATGCTAATATCCTGTTAACAGAATACTTCCTCAGGCAAATGCAGTTGGAATTCAGACCCTAAGGAAAAGATCAAGTTAAAAATGAATTTGATTCTGAGATCCCTCACCAGTCCTGTAGATAGCCATCTCTCCCAACTTCRTATACAAAGCATGAATAGTGCCATGATTTCAGACTGTTCTTTTAACCTCTCCTAGTCATTTGCCTCCTCTGGTGTTCCAATGGACAAGGAAATGTGGCAAATAACTGAAAAATCATGGATCATTGGCAAACTGGATGTAAAACCATCAAAAAACAATGGACACAACCCTGTGCCCTCAGTAGAGACGATATTTCAGCTCCCTAAACATTGTTAGGATTAGCAGCAGAGCTTGTGCAGCTGTTAAGCTCAAGTAAATGGGTGCCCTGACTTGTCCCCGTGGTTCTGATTAGACAAATTAGGCTGCTTTGAGGAGCAACTTCACACACGAGACTGAGGCAGCTGGAACCTGCCTGCCAAGAGATGCTCACAGCTTCACACAGCCCTCTCCCAGGGCTGCACTCAGCTGTCCCTCCTCTTTCTCTTCCTGGTGTCCTCCTTACCCTCCAGTTGACATTCACAGCTGCTGTGACTCACCAGAGTCTGAGCTCTGCATGACAGAGCTATGCATTGGAGGAAACTTTAATTTACTGTGAATGTGCAAAGTTAGGTGGTAGTCTGTGAGGACAATAATTTAAAAAAAAATAAAATTCCTTCCCTCAGATTTATTGGCTTTTTGTTTCCAGAGAAGATGTTCCCTTTTTATTTTAATATCTATCTGCTTGAGGGCCTCTACTGATTCTTTTTTCTGTTTCGGAGATCATTCTGAAACAATTCATAAAACTAAAGGAGGCTCTTAGGTACAATTTTAATGGTCTAATTTGTTTTCARACTCAGGGAAAAAGAAAACCCAACTCTATTACTAATGACATAACAGCAAGGTAGTAATAAAAAGAGTGATTTTTGTTATAAAGGGGAAAATAATTCTCTCTAGGCTTCTTTCACTAGATTATGTATTGCATGTATTTTAAAGATATCTACTGGCAAGGATGTTATTAATTTTCTTTATAATTAAAATATGGCACCCGACAAAGTGATGTGCAGTGGTGTCCCTTTCTGCCTGCCCACATTTCTCAGCGGGGCAGTCCTGTTCCCTGGCAGGACCCTGGCTGCTCTTTGGGTAGCAACAGGCTTTGGGAAACAACAGCAGAATTGTAAAGTAAGAAGTAAGCAGCAGCTAGGTTCAATTTATGGTTCTTCTTGAGTAAAAATGAGTATATGATTCTTTGCTATCTGCTTGAATAAGCCATCCCATCTGCCTCCTTAGGGCTGGAGTCCCTAATGCTATCCCAGCTTTGATGTAGGCAGTATTTGGAATTCAGGGGCTCAGTAACTAGAATTGTTTTAAAGGAAGAAATAAGCAGCAGCCATGGAGAAACTGTTAGCTGGCACCCTTCACATTTCACATATGTTAGGGATAGATTAACATGTTGTTTGACCTTGGAAGCAAAGCTGCTCTGACCAGCTATCGACAGGAACCCTTCCAAGCTGCAGGGAGGGGTTTGCTTATTCACTGTCTGGTTCTTGTCCGTGTGGGGTGATAAGGGGCCCAGGGAGTAGAGAGAATTACTCGGTTTTGGTTGGGTCTGGAAGCAGTAAGGCAGAGATTTCTCTTCCAAGCTGGAGATGGTCATGAGACAACCCCTTGTGGGCACAAAACAGCCCCTGTCCTTTTTCACTGCCTGTCCTAAGCTCTTTCAGATGTTGCTGTTGGCCAGCAGCATCATCATGGCATCCCATGGTGAAAAGGAAAAAAAATCATCTCATGCTGTGTATTAGCCTGCTGAGCAAATAATCTTGTAGACCTTGGGATAATAAGTGCTGCTTAAATGCCAGACCATTTTAGTGGATTTTTACTATGGTAGGAAATTAGCTACATCAAAGTTGAGTGGGGATTGTACTAGCATTTATCATCCTTTTTTTTGTAGTAGCCTATAGTACATCCTGCTCTCAGTTTACAGTTTTGCCACTCCAAATCCCTTTAAATCCCTGATGAAGAAATTCCTCTTCCAGGAAGGCCAGTGGGGCTGACCTTCTTCAGGAAAAACACACTTGTTAATTAAAAGAACATTGTTCCTCTGTCTTTTAGAGCCAAACCGTGGATCACTTGATTTATGTTTCTCGTTTGTTAGAAGTGGGTAAAACTGTAAAACATATTTGGTTCAAAAGAGCCCTTCTCTGCAGCTGTACTGTGGGCCAGATTCTCCTTTGGGCAAAGTTTCACCAACTTTAATTTGAAAGTAAAGTGCCTTTAGTTGCGGGTACTCTGAGGCCTTTTTTTTCTGTTGAAAATTTTCACACCTGACTAGGTTGTACTTGAAAGCGTTAGGGGTTCTATGTAAAAAAAAAAAAAAAAAGCCCATATTTGCACCTGTAGAAGGATGTGTGTTAGCAAGCAAGCTCACCTGTCTCTTGTTATTTACTGTTTATTATTTTCTCACTTAAAATCTGATGGCTGCCCAGTGACAGACATGAAACGCTCCCTTGTGGCTGGAGGATGCTGTGCCTTCTGTTCTGCCCCATCTGCCTCTGGAACTGGAGTGCCTACAAATAACCTGTGTGGAAATGAGCACATGTGACAGTGTGCTGAAATACTTGTTACCATCCAGGGCACTGCCAGAAATGAGGAGCTGGTCAGGAATAAGGAGCACTGATTAAAATAAAGGGCTAAGTGGGCTGTATGATGTGYCGGGCTCTGTTGAACTAGACTCTGCTTAGCTTTGTTACACTCCTTAAAGACTGTTTTCTGGGGCTAGGAAAGGTGGTTTGCTTAGTGAGTAGCAGTGCTGGCAGAGAAAAACGCCATGAATTCCAGTTGCTTCCCATTGCCTCTCTGCTGGAGGCTACTGCCTTGCAGCTCTGGAATAGAAGAGAGTTTGCATGAATGTCTGCTAGGCTGGAAGACTCTGACCATGAGTATGGGAGAGGATGTTTTCTCCAAGAGCTAGACTGAAAAAGAAAGAAGCCCTTAGCATCTTGTTTGTTGGTGCTGCTGGGGCACAGCAAGGAAGTTGTAGCGAGAGTCCCCGTGTCCACGTGTGTGGGAGCRCGTGGGAGGCAGAGCTGACCCCACAGAGCAGAGTGCTGAGGTCTGTTGCGGGGCAGTGCGTGTTCCTGGCGCAGTGCCCTTCCTCTGCACAGCAAGGGAACGTGTGTCAGCTCGGTGCTTATCCTCCCTGGGAGAGCAGAAACACCTCAACATGACATGCAAACAGGGAAACAGGCTGTGCTTCAAGCAGGAGTTACAGAATCGTGGGTTGATGTGAATGCTGCAGACTTCTCTGGTTTCCTGGGGAATGTGACCTCMAGTTATTGCTGGGTTTTGAGTGATATCAAGGAGGATATTGCTGTTTTAGGGAAGCTACACACTCCAAATCACACTTTGCAGCCTGGGTGCCTCTGGATCAGCACAATTATGATAAAATCATAGAATGGCTTGAGTTGGAAGGGAAGGGACCTTAAAGATCACCTAGTTCCACCCCCTGCCATGGGCAGGGACACCTTCCACTAGACCAGCTTGCACCRAGCTCCATCCAACCTGACCTTGGAGACTTGGGCACTGGGGCAGCCACAGCTTCTCTGGGCAACCTGTGCCAGGGCCACACCACCCTCTGAGTAAAGGATTTCTTCCTAATGCCTAATCTAAATCCCTCCTCTTCCGGTTTAAAACTGCTCTCCCTTGTCCTATCACTCTATGCTCATGTAAGAAGTTGCTCTTCCCCTTTTTTGTAAACCCTCTTTAGGCTCTGGAAGATCACGATAAGATCTCCCTGGAGCTTCTCTTTTCCAGGCTGAGCAACCCCCGCTCTCTCAGCCTGTCTTCGTAGGAGAGATGCTCCAGCTCTCTGATCACCTTTGTGGCCCTATGATCTGTCTTTGTTCACAGCAACCTGAAAAAATATTGGACTCTTGTTGTGACAGCTCTTCTGGTTAAGACAACTTGGGCATGACCATGCTCCTTTCTGTCTTCCGACAGGGCTGCAGTGGCTGCATTATTTCTGTAGGTGGGCAGATCCCCAATAACTTGGCAGTACCACTGCACCGGAGTGGAGTGGAGATTCTTGGCACCAATCCTTTGCAGATTGACCAGGCAGAGGATCGCTCCGTCTTCTCGGCTGTCCTGGACGAGCTGCACGTGGCCCAGGCTCCCTGGAAGGCAGTCAGCACGCTGGTAAGCCGGGACGTGCCTCTGGGAAACGCTGAAGCAGCTGCGGCTTGGGATGTGCCTCTGCTCGGGAGGGACTGACTCACTGATACRTTTCAAGATTCCAAAGGCACTTGGCAGTTTGTTGCTGCCCACGCTGAAGAACTTTTTGATCCCTGTAAAGGGGCGGTACAGCAGCACTGGGAGCGGGTGGGAACTGGAAGTGTCTTTAAATCACCTTACACAGCCTGGGGTATGTACCCAGCAGAAGTTAGCTCCTCCGACAGGCTAGTTTAGTTTATCCTATCCTACTGGCCTAGCAGGTGGAGATGCCACAGGAACAGAGATGTGTTGGCACTGCTCTTTTTTTCCCTGTGAAGTTCTGTGGACAGGGAAGGTCTGAAGGTGACAGCTCTGGAACCAGGAAGTTGTGTATTACAGTCCAGGGTGCAGTCCCTAAATTCTTTCCCATCATCTTAATGGCTAGTAAAGTGCAAATGCAGTTAGAGTTGGAATTYTGGAATGAGTTTAGAATATTTTCTTGTTCACAGCATGTTTTTCCTCCCTTTCTTTAGAGTGATGCAGTTGAATTTGCACGGTCTGTGAGTTATCCATGTTTGCTGAGGCCCTCCTATGTTCTGAGGTAAGGCTCAGCTGTCAGAGCTCAGCGAGGTGGGGTATGAGCTCCAAAAACCTCTCTGAGACAAGGGAGAACAATTTCAGGGGATGTGTGGAAAACTGTGCTGGGTGTACATGGCACAAAGCTGCCCCTGAGACAACTGCTCAAACCAATTAATGCAGCCAGTGGATCCCAGAAGTCCATCAGGCACAGATCAAAGCTACAGCAGAATCATAAGAATGTCTGTTCAGCTGTATTACCTTTTGCATATCTCAAGGCCAAACCCATGAACCATCTTGGATAGTCTTTAAGGTTCCTGAGATTGTTACCTGTACAATTAAGTCAGAAGATTATTTGCCACCAGGAAAAACAGAAGGGAACCTGCTGAGGCCATTTATTGGGGTTGGCATCTGTTTTCAGAAAATGACAGTGCATCTTTTGAATTCAGCTTCTTATTTGCCAAGCTTCTCTGCTTACAGGCATGTTTTATGTCCCTAAACTGTGGCAGCTGCTTCTCATTAAATAGACATTGTACAGAGTCCCTCATTTCCCACAGCCAGACTTTTTGAGGAGGTTACACCAGCACGTGCACACAGCAAACTCACAGGTTCTGAATGATCACTATTTTCTGTGAGAAGTTTCTTCGTATCTGGGTGACTCAGCAGAGAGAGGCAGTTTGCTGGGCACAGTTTACAAGTGAAAATAAATTGGAGACAGGATTCCTTTTCTTATGAAAGACACACATATCAAAATGAAGAAGCACAGTATCAATTTTCGGGGCYGGGGGGCAAGCACACTTTTTATTTTAAAAGAAGAAAAGGAGGAGGGTTTTTTCAGCCCTCAAGAAAATATCCTTTAGAAGAGACTCCTGACTGTGAGTTTTCTATCCGGTCTCTAAAGGTTGCAGTGGGGTTGCAAGCAARGTTAGAAAACAGCCCTCAGGTCAGGAGTAAACTTTAGTATAAAGTATAAGGTAAAAACTGCTCCTGATGTAATTCTCCAGATTGTTAGAGAACACTCCTTTTAGCCTGTTGTTTCCATCTGTATTAAAACCATTATAGGCCCTTTTCCTGTTATGTATTTGCCAATGTGTGTTAGTGCAGGCTAGGGGGACTTCAGGGAGAAAGATGAAACTGAAGGATGTAAAACTTGAGGAATGAGAGTGTGAAAAGCCCTRGCACAGCACTCTGCCTGGCCTCTGTCTGCTGAACGGCAGCAGGTCCACAGCTACACTTCTTCATCCTTTGAGCAGATATGACCTTTAATATTTGCCAGTTTCCTTGGAAAACTAAATGCCTTTCCCCACCAGTTATGTACTGTGTACACCAGCTCACATCCTCAGTGGTGCTACTGACACAGGTCCATGGATTTAATTGAACTCTATTGATTTACATCAGCTGAAGAGGTAAATATAATCACCTAGGTRCCTGTATCTATTTATCTTAGGATAAAGTGACTGATTTTGTGGGATAGATCCTTCCTCTACTTTCCCCCACAGTCTCTGTGGGCTTGCCCAACAAAGCAAAAGGGAAGCTGCACATCAGTGGTAGAAATGGGTAATGGAACACCTTTTTATGAGATTCTTGTCTTTAAAGGGGACCTGAATCACTTACTCTGGACCCATGTTCTCCCAGATCCCCCTCTCTGGTGGTACTGACAGCTACAATTAAAGCAGCTTTCAGATATTTGCTGTAGTGTGTCTACTCCCTTAAGGAATGAGATATTAGGGGAGGAACACAGTGAGATGGCCAGCAAAGAACAGACCATTTGCACCTGGATTTACCCTGTCACAACCATCACCAGTGACCCTGAGGAGCAATTGGGCTGAAGTGAGCCAAGTGTGTGTTTGTCCTGAGCTCCCAGCTAAGCTGTCCCAGGAACAGCCATCTCCCCCAGCTCAGGGGGACCTTTGAAGGCTTGGCTCAGGAAGAGGATTTGGCAGCAGTGATAAGGCTACAAAACCACAGTTCTTTCTTTGTTTCTCCACTGTGGTTCTGGAGGTCTCYTGTCTTCTCTGGGAAGGATAATGGAGGGTCATTAGGGTCATGACTCTCTGAGTCAAGAGCAGAGCAAGTGGCTGGAGTCAGGAGCTTGCGTGGCTAGTCTGTCATACAGAGGTAGAGGTAACCTTGTGAACCCTGTGCCCTGSTGCCTAACACTGATATCTCCCCAGAATTCGCAAGGGAGGCTGACCCGGTTCTTTTCTCTYCTGTTCTCACAGTGGGTCTGCAATGAATGTGGTATTCACTGAGGAGGAAATGAAGAAGTTCTTAGCAGAAGCCACCAGAGTCTCTCAGGTRCCAGTCTTTGTGCTGCTACTGCTTTTTGTGTTTGCCTTGTCTGTTCCATCTCTACTGTGTTTTCCATCTCTGTTTCTTTACTGTGTGTTCCTCACTCTTTCCCTTCCTTGTCTGGGGAGGAGCCACTGAGTTTGACTCCTCAGTTTGCTCCCKAACAGGCTCCCTGACACAGGAGCCCATGCAGACCTCCTTACTGACYCCACCAGGATGCCTGCATGGAACGGGAACAGCAGGCAGCTGTTGTACCTGGGCATCCATTCCTGACAACTGAATTCCATAAATAGGTGTAGGCTACTGGGCTGGGACCCTTCCAGGCTTGCCAGTGGCAGGCTGTGCCAACCAGCACAGAACTGCTAGCATCTTTCACTCACTTTCTGAATTGCTTTGCCTGGCGCCTTTCRACAACTTAAAGCTTCGTCTTGGCATCTCTTCTGAGGGTTTTCTCCTCTTCTTTTTTTTTTTTTTTTTGTTTTTAATGGTCACTGTTCAGAACAGTGCTGTGGCACCATGAACACTGCTGTCACAGGAATCTTGGAGTTAAAAATAAGTGAATCAAAGAGGAACTATCCGAAAACACAACTGGCTATGGAAGTCAGACATATTACAGCTTACTCAGGATTTCTCAGGTGGTTAAAGCTTGAACAAGAACAAAACCATGCGACTTTTGAGTGTATGAGGCTAATTGTGCAAGTTTAGCTTTTCAGCAAGAAATGGTGGAATGAAAGGGAGATACCTTGCCAAGTGACAATATCCTGAAGGAGAGGTTAGTGTGGAGGCAAGGAGACCACTTATTACCGCCTTTGAACAAGTTTTAAAGGAGTAGTGCCGCTGTTGGCTTCCATCAGAAGGAATTATTTAACTAATTCTCAGAAGACTATAGGGTCAGCCTGTGGTAGTGTGCCAGGTTCTTAGCAGTGCTCAGCCTCCCAAAATGCTTAACTTCCCTCTGTGCCTCGTCTGAAGTGCTCTGCTTTGTGTTTACACTCACMGGAGCAGAGCAGGCCACAGCCTTAAGCCCCATTCGGTGTGACAGGTCACTTTGCCACACTGCTGGATGGCTCTGTGATGGCAGTGGATGATCTATAAGAGGCTGTAGCCCAGGACAGTGACCCCTGATCAGCTTAAATGGTCACAGCTTGACTGACTTGAATTGGGCAGTGCTGCTCTTTGTTTCTGAGGGGTCTCATCCCTGGTACAGGAGGCCTTGCTGGAGTTGCTCTTGTCTTGGCAATASGTGACACATTTCTAGGGGAAAGAGAGGGTGTTCCCATGGGATCCTTATGATGTCCAGTTCTGCTGCACACACAAGGCACTGCTGCTTGCTGCAAACATGACCAGTTGCACACTGTGAGTTTTTGGGTGCTCTGGTTCTGATCCTGAAGAGACTTACACTAGATTTACATGCTTTTTTTTCTCTGGTGTTGTCACACTGCCAAGGGAAGAACTTCCTTCATTCAGTATTGTATGTTGACAAAAGCTGTGGTATAGYTGAAGTTAAGCTAGCAAAAAGCAAACCAGAACAAAAGTGTTCTGCTTCTAAATTAGGGAGGATTTCTCAGTCCTGTCAGGGCTTTGTGGCCTGKGAGTGGTTCCACAGAAGGTACCAGTATTAGTTTTGAGCATCTTTGTAGGACACAGGCTTTATTTTTCTGGTTCCAAAGCCTTACCTAGTTCTGCTCCATCCAGCAGACCATCTGCAGGTAAAGGCCCTGACTAGTTCTTGTTCTGTTAACTGCTTTGCTGTTTCAGTGTTGTGTCATTAYGGCATTTATGTTGTCAATAATGTTCAGAACTTCTAGTGTGGGTTGAGACAGATTGAAGTAAACAAGGTTGTGTGCACATATAAAATCTTCCAGTGAAAAACTGCAGCAAGGCAGAAAGTAACAGGACACAAGCCACTAAATTTATGAAACAGTGTAGGCTTCAGCATTGTCCTTGCCTGTGAATTTACCCTTGCGCTGATAAATGGAAGAAATTGTGCCTTGTAACTTTTGGAGTTGCTTGATATTTTTTCAAGAGGAGCCTTTAAAGCATGCACAGACTGTCATTTATTTCATTTTATTCTCTAATAAATAACAGGCAGTTAATAGTGGACGGGACAGGTAAAATGTTGAGACACAAAGCTGGCCAGGAAGAATGCAGATTAGACTTTCTTGGAGCAAGTGTCTGGAAGGAGAAAATATTAGAGGAGAGTGGAAGTGTGTGCTAACATCCCAGAGACAGGCAGGAAGAAGAGGAAGGAAAACAATGTGTACCAGGGAAGGTAGTGAGAGTCAAGGACAGGTTGTTCCTGGCCAGCTATAATTAAGTGGCAACCTCTCCCTGGGAGACTTAGGAAACCAGGCAGAGAAATGAGAAAGGAATGGATCAGTTGYATAAAATATATGACTCTGAAATAGCAAACAGCCACTCTACAAAGTCACTGAGAATGCCAAGCATCAGTCACATGGTGAAGCACCCTGTGCAGTGAGATGTCTGGGAGGCTCAGACCGAGGAAGAATTGAAGATCTTGGAGGTAAGGCCCATCTCTGGGAGACGGGATCAGAGGTCATTGGATCCATGCATTTCACACTGTCTTCTTTGTGCCATGATCTCATGTAAAAGCCCTTTGTGGTTGTGCCTCAAATTTCCCTGTCATGGTGTTGTTACAGACAGCTCAAACTTTTTGCATCAGTAGTTTTGGGAAATCATGCCAAGTTTTCCTCCACTCACTTCCCCCAGTTTACTTRTTTGTGGAAATGAGGATATTAACAGATTGGTCTTTTGGTCTTTTGCTTCCAAAGTGTCCTTGGTGGTCTACAAATGCTCCCTTTCAGAAACTTTCTTATTTTTTCTTGTCTTGATGACAGGATCACCCTGTGGTACTCACTAAATTTATTGAAGATGCCCGGGAGGTCGAAATGGATGCTGTAGCCAAGGCAGGGAGAGTAAGTACTTTGCTTTTCTTTAACATTAAACTTGCTTTTTCAGGATTGGAGATTTGCAAAAATGTGTAGTTTGACTGATTTGCTATAGAGCCATGGATTTGTGCTGAGGAGAGTAAAGAAACAAGAAGAATTCATCTTAGGCTCAAAACTGTTGTACTTGAAAAGCTCCACCTATCTTATTGTGTACACCTAAACAGTTGTATTTTAAGCATTGCTTAAGTGAATCCTTTAGTATATAATTTTTACCAGATTCACAAATCACTGTCTTCAGAAATTACTTTCATCACAATTGTATCAGCATGGGTTATGGAATTACCASAGTTATTTCATTTTTTTATAACAGCTTCACCTTGCGTTTCTTTACTCAGCAAAGGCAAAAAAAAATCACAAACTTCTCAATTGAAAGAAATATTCTGTTTTCCATCTTAATTTTTAATCAGCAGACATGATCCCTTTTTTGTTATTGAGGTCACGTGCCTTGATGCAGTTCATTCAATTTAAATCCTTAGGCCTGGATTTCCTCTGCTCGCTTTTCTCCATGATGAAACACCACAAAAGAAAATAAATAATAAACCAGTGATGTTAGGTCATGCCTGTTTCTGTTGGGGAATGACAACGTTTTTGTGTTCTGGCAAGCAGAACTTAGTGGTTTAAAGCCTCCTTAGCTTTTACCTTTTGAGTCCACATGTGCTAGAGAGAGGTGGGAAGCCTTAGGATCTCCAGGCTGGGGTAGGTTTTATCATGTTCATGATTTGCTTGGCCGTGGTAGGAAAGACACTGACATGGTCTCCTTGTTCACATGCCTTGCGTCTGCTTCAGGCGTATTCTCCCCAAAATCTTGGGAAATTCGCTTTTTGTCCCCCGCCCTGGTCTGTGTCCCTGTTTGGATACAGCTCTGCTCAGGAGGCTGGGCTGGGCTGGGGATGCAGGAGCAGGCTGTGAGAGGGTGAGGTGACGGCGTGCTGTCTCGTTGCTGCGTGCAGGTCATTTCCCACGCTGTGTCCGAGCACGTGGAGGACGCGGGCGTTCACTCGGGAGATGCCACCCTCGTGTTCCCCGCGCAGACCATCAGCCAGGGAGCCYTGGAGAAGGTACATGTTGCACCAGCACCGAAAAGAGGAGAGGAAAGGAGGGTTTGAATCTGCTTTGCCTCCATCACCAGTGGAGAAGTCAAATCAGCAGTGATTTTTTTTAAGGCCGGGGTGGTGGGTGTAAGTGAAGGATGTCAGGGTGTTCCTCTGATTTACTTGATCGTCTGAACTGTATCCCAGGAATTTAAGCAGTAGATATGCACACTTTTAGACCCATTGGATTTTTTTGTTTCCTTGGTTTAGAAGCAGCTTCCATAGCAGTAGAGGATTGTCTAATTCATACCTATGCCATGGTTCACTTTCCACTTCCTGTTCTCCCACAGTCCTTAAATGATTATGCCAGATGTATGACTTTCTGGCTGCCTGCTTTTCCAAAAATAATATCAGGATGAATGAACCTCACCTAATCTTGACTTTTTTCCCTTTTAGGAATAAACCTAATGATATAGAGTTAGTTATCAAGATGCATTTTTTAAATGAAATGTGCCATCCCCTGTGATGTCACACTGCTAAGGGTTTGCTTGGAAGCCAGSAAGAGCTGTAGTGCAATGATCTGTGCTCCAGCCCTGTTTCCAAGCATGTCCAAGGCCTTGTTTCTGAAAATAGTCATCTCCTGGAGCAAAGTTATTCAAACACTTGTACTGACACACCTGGGAAATAAGACTTTCCTCCCAGTTTGTTCCAGAGTGTATCTGCTCAGACACCTCCCACTGATCGGTGATGGGACAGGCATGTTGGTGAAAGACTTTTAGGACACTTAMAAAACTGAATAATTTTTCTCAAATGACAAAACATTATTCATTATGTCACCAAGAAAGGTATAAAGGCTCCAGTGTGCAGTGTAGAAATTGCTACAGGGCAAGGCTTTGATTCTCTCTGCTTCTCCCCTCTACTTTCTCACACACACACAAAACTTATTTTTACTTCTGCCCTCAAATGGCACTTCGGGCTCTAGGTTACCAGGGAAATTGAACATGTTTGCTTCTGAAATAATGCTATTGCCAAAATGTGRGAATAGAGAAAAAAACAGGGCAGAGAGAGATAACGTTCAAAGAAATCCACCAGTCCGGTGATTTATTGCCATGATGCTGTTTTATTTTGTGGGACTTAATTATTTATTCCGTACACACACATTTACACTTTATTTATTTGGTTTCTGTAGGTAAAAGCTGCTACAAAAAAGATTGCAAATGCTTTTGCCATCTCTGGTCCATTCAACATCCAGTTCTTGGTGCAAGGCAACAACGTGCTGGTAAGAGCTGCTGTGAGCGTGGCAGGACCCAGGCTGTGCTGGGGGGTGTGGGTGCTGCATCCYTGCCCTGGGCACGGTGGCAGTGGCAGCCAGGGCAAGGAACCTGCCTTGGCAGAGGGCGTGGGCTCACCTGGAACACCCCTCAWCACACAGCTCTCCCTGCCTGTGTGGGAGAGAGCATCCTCCCCTGCCTTCACACTGAGGGTGAGCAGAGGCTGCTAGCCTTGTCTGTCAGCTTTAAGGGCTGCTGTCCTTCCCAAAATTATCAGTTTGGAATAGGATGGACAGCACTGGGACCTGCACCTCATCCTATGTACTGGATATCATGGCTTTTAGATCTCTGATGTCCTCTCTCATCTTTAGCTATTTTGATGTTAAATTAAGCCTTCAAAGGGATTGAAAAGAAGGCAAGACAATGTAAGTGTTTAAACCTTTAATATAAGCCATTAAGATGGTTATCTGAATAGTCCTGGTAGCTCTTAGTACCACGAGTACAGCAGATGTCTGACCCTTTCTGGGTAACAGTTGGCTTTCTGCTGCTAATGGAAGGAGGTCAGAGGAACGTGAGCAGAGTAGGACTGAGGAAACAGTGAACTGGAAGAAAACCTGACAGGGAACAGAAGAGATGCATTATTGGTGAAAAACCCTGTTTGGGCTGCAAGTAGAGTAAAATGTACTTACTGTTCTTCACCTTTTTTCTGTTTCACACATGGTTATTCAGAAACTCCACAGAGGGAGAGAACAGAGCTTTTCCTTCCTTGCTTTCCACAGCTGTGCTTGTCTTTGGACAGCCCCACCTTTCAATTCTACCTTAACTTACCTATTCTTGCCCCCTTTCACTCCTCTTCATTCTCACTTACTGCAATTCCTCTTCTGCTCTTGGACTCCAAGGTGTTCTCAGCAGGTTTTGTTACTTTCTTGCTTGGCTGAATGACTTCCACATGTGGGWGAGGGAAGCAGTGAGGATAGTCCAGTCATTCAGGAAGTGCCACTACCATGGAAAAAGAACAGGTTGTGTTTCTAGAGGTTGTACCTAATGCCTGTGCATGTTTCCACGCCTCTTGCACATTAACTTAGGATATAGTACAGCATGTTTTCTGAGTGAACTCTGGCTCCCCTCACTTCTCATATTCAGACARTAGGGATGGATTTCAGTTGAAGAACATCAGGATGCTTGTCTCTCAGGCTGGCCACTCCCCACCCCTCATCCCTCTTTTAATAATGATCYCAATTTCTGTGTCTCTTGTTTGGCAACCTGAAGATCATCTCTGCCAAGAGGACTCAGGGCTGATTTCAAAAAATATGTACCAATCTATTTCTTCCCTGCAGAGTGCCTGACCCTGGTATTTCTCTTTTTAAATCCCACCAGGTGATCGAGTGCAACTTGCGGGCTTCACGCTCCTTCCCCTTTGTATCCAAGACCCTGGGTGTGGACTTCATTGATGTGGCCACTAAAGTGATGATTGGAAAAGAGGTTAATGAGGCATCCCTCCCCACRATGGAACATCCCATTATTCCATCCAGATACGTTGGGATTAAGGTATGGTTTCCAAAAGAACAACAAAAGCCCCCACCACAGAGCCAGCACGTAGCACATTAATATACAATTAATACTTTAATACCCAGGGAGAACAGTTTGCTCATCGGCCAAAGGCCAAATTGACTTTGTAGTTTCTGTCAAGATGATCTATTTGGAAACTCTGGAGAAAAATCAGAGGAAAGTCATCTGATGAAATAATATCTTCCTTTATTTTTAGCTTCTAACCTACTCTGAATCCTGTTTATGAACTGCATAATAAATTTGCACTTGCAGAATTGAACASTGAGGTTCAGGCTATTCCATAATACCGTCTAATACACGTGTGGACATGTACAACTTTGTGTTGTGAGTGACCCCCAGATTTTATCTGCAGGATTTGGGACATGGGCAGTCAAATKCACATAATCCCCTTTATGYACACCAGCAGTTAAGAAGGGGTGARWGTCTTGGATCCYTTGGATCAAGGTTTTACTTTTCATAAATGCTAAGCTTGTATAGCACCCAAGATAATAAAGTGTGCTGTAGATATTTTTGAATGCTTAGTGGAAGAAAAAAAAATGAATTGAAGGTCCTAATCATAAAAATCTAGAACAGTAGTGCAGAAAACCCAAGGGATAATGAGACTTGTTTATACAGAAACTTTCAAGCTTTAATAGCTTCCATATCAAGTGAAAACTGAGGAAGCAGAAAACACCCAACATCTTTCTACTAATAAAATGTTCAGACCTATTAAAATGCAAGCCGAATCTGTGGCCCCAGCCAGTCAGTCTAGATGTAGCTTTACATTTTATTTTGATGCCACAGATAGGCATTATCTGAAATTTGAACTTGAGACCTTTCTTTTCCTATTTTTGTGAGTCTTATTTATTTTTATAAGTTTCTTCTATTTAGACCTGGAGCTTCTGCGCTGTTGTTAGCTGAACTGTCAGGAGTTTTGCCTCTCCTGGGAATGCTGGCTACAGAGTAGAAAACCCAGCTATACTCTTGAAAACTTCCCTACAAAGCTTTTTATACTGTTTGTGTTCTGTGTGGATTTGTCAAATATAAAAACCTKCTAACACCTTTGGAAATGCTAAACTTTGAAAAATATTCCAGTTTAGCCTGTTTGTTGTTGTTCACRCGTCATATTTTCTATCCTCTTACGATTTATTGCTGGTAGTATTTGCATGGAGGCAGGATCTTGTTTCTTCAGCAGTTCTCAAAAGAGGATGTGAAACTCTTTTCTTCTTTCTCAACATAGCTGCTYCTTTGTGGATTATAGTACCACCTTTCAAGCTGTACTGACTGAAATACTGTCTAGCCATGTTTGCTTCCAGACTGGTGCAAGTATGATGGTCTGACCAAGATTAAATCCTGGGTAGAGAAGGACTGACTAAGTTTTAAACAGGGTTTAGTTGCAGTACCAGAGTCTACTTCTCATGATGCATTTTCATGTTCATGGAGGACAAAGAGCAGGGAGCTGGTGGAAGGTTTTGCTGCTTKTTGCCTTTCAAGGCAATGGACATTAAAATAATCCACCTTGGCTGCCATTTCTTAGCTTGAGTTGGCCACTGTGAAAATTTTCCCATTAGTTACAGCAGAAACAAAACTGATGTAAAAGTCACAAAGACACATGAGATTTTTTGAGAAACCTTTTGAATTTTGGCTGTCTCATTTTAGCTGGTCKTTGTTAGGTGTCATGAAGCAGCAGCTGTCTTGTCTTCAGTGTTACCCTTGGAGAATTTCAAGGACAGAATTATGGCTTCAGATTTAAAAATAGATTCTTTTTTAAGCAGAAATCTTGCTGCCTTTATGCAAATGCCATGAGCAGTTTAAGATGTGGAGAAGCCCTACAGAGAATTACTCCATACTAGGAAATTTGTTCCATGTTTGTCACATGTGGGCATTGGTTCTTTAAGAGACTTTCTTTTCATCCCTCCCCTCCCTGTTTGTTATTTTAAGATCAAAATAGACAAGAGAACTCASAGAGTGCAGTGATCTAAGTSCCCAGATAATAGTAATAATGATCARGGGGCTTAATATTATCATACGAAAGTGAAAAAAAATTACAAGTGTGCATTTTTTGGTGGGGGGGAGAAGGAAAATACGAAAATCATTTGCAAAGTTGCATCTTGTTTACACCAAAAGAGTGCATTCTTGTAGAACAGTTTTATTTCTGTGAATGAAAAATTTCACGGAGAGCAGTGGTCTCAGAAGAACCAACTGGATTCAGATAGTACCTCTCCTTGCTCTGTGAATTAGGTGCTTCACAGCCTKTTTGTTTAAAAATGTGTCCTTAGARTGATATTGATAGTGGGCTACCACTGGTTGAAAATCTACCACTGAAATGTGAGCAGRATGCAAGAGTTAGATGATCGATTTATTGGTGGAATACATGTTTGTTTGTTCCAGTCCATCATCGAGATGCTGAGGGAACTACTTTGCCAAGTACTGCTTTGCTTATCAGCCTTGACCACTGCTTTTTTTGGATAAATTCATGTCTCTTTCTCTCACTTCCAAGTGCAGCCAGAATTTTTATATTTTTTTTAAAGGAGCCAATAAATTTTTTATTCTTTCTCCCTCCTTCCTCTTTCTTTCACCAGGCCCCAATGTTTTCCTGGTCCCGGCTGAGAGATGCTGACCCTGTTCTCCGATGTGAAATGGCCTCTACTGGGGAGGTATCTTTTAGATCTGCTTTTTTTTTTTTTTTGTAAACCAAGTTGACTTTAAACATCATGAATCTTTGAAAGTGATCTTATTACTGCCTGAATCATGATGGCATCTGTAGCTTCTTCAGGAAATTGAAAACATCTTTCTTAGCTGTAAAACCCACAATGTCCTGGCAAGCCCGGTTTATTCAGCCACTGGATGTCCCTCTCCACCTGCACGTCAGCTCCCTGGGTGGACCTGGTTGGTGTGACAGCCTGGAATGAGTTTAGCTGAGAGCTGTCGGGTTCTGGGGGGCTCTGGCTGTGTCAGTCTGCCTTATGAATCATCTGCTTCTGGACAGAAGTGGTTACAGCTCCCAGCCCCCACGGACACGTGCCGGAGCAGCGATGTCCGTCGAGACTCCAGGGCACGAGCCCRGGTCTTGGGACGTGCCAGTTGTTTAAGGGCAGCAAATATATGTGGTATTTTCTTGTTGCCTGGTGTGTCCCATCAAGGTGTGTCCCAAGGTGCAAAAGGAAAGAAATAGACAAYAAAATGTAGGCAGGATGAGCCTGGGCAGCTCTCCCCGCTCTTTGTGCAGCCAGGCTGTGAGGGATGTCTCCTGGGGTGGTTATGGCACCCTGTGAGGGCACAGGGCTGGGCATCTTCCTGCCCAGGCCCAGCACCCTCACCCTCATGGGCACAGGTTTCCATCCACACCACCTGAAGGGACACATGGAGAACAAAATGTTTCTTTAGGAGTTATTGCTGAGCTATCAAGGGCTTCCACAGATACACCCAAGTGGTCTTTAAACTTACTTGTTCTGTTACTTCTAGAAAGAGTTGCAGTTTCAGAAACTTATTCTGGGCCAGAGCACCCTCTTGGGATGTGATTAAATACTGAGGCAATGTGATTAGACTCAAGTCTGCTGTACCATCACTAGGCAGGTGTCAGAGCCTGGGCTGCTCCATTGGGTGTGAGCTTGGGTATGTCTGCAGGAGCTGTTTTCATTAGGAAATACTTGCCATTTGAGTATGAAAGAGCACTCTACCCAGACACAAATTAAGAACAGCCTTAGGTCTCCTACATCTCTCCAGAATTACTTTATTTTACTCTCCGTAATGTGTGGGAAATCAGTATTGCAGAAGGTTTCCTTCCAGTGTAATTAATGGGCAGAAAAAAGCCAAGTGACTTCTGTGACTTGCCGATTTTCAGAGCAAAATGGAATACACAGACAACCTCCTCGCCAAAAAAAGAATAAAAATGTAACTAGAGACAAGAATTATTTTTCTGAGCTTTATACAGAGTTAGAGATTACCATGGTTGTAAAGGAGGGATTATTAACTTTTATGAGTTGGAAAGATCCGTATTCACAAATGCCATAAAGTGTGACAGTTATGAAAGCCTTTCTTATAGTGAAGTAAGGATAATAACTTGCTCTGGGTAAAATGCTCAGTTATTCCTCACAGACATTTTTCACACACATGGCTTGATCTGGGCTTGAATTTGTCACATCTCTCTGGCAGAGATGTATTTTGCTGGAAGCCATGGTTCCCACAACAGGAGGAGACACAGTGCTGGGGGTCCCTTTGAGTATTGTGGCTGTTTGGACCATGCCATGATGATAAACCTCTCCTGGCAGGCTGAAAAGCCTACAGGGCAGGGTCTGTCTGTCACCTTAAAAAGTCCAGGATATACATAGAATATGGATACACTGTATCATGTTTTCATGGCTTTTTTTTACCTCTTCCCTTGTGGAATTTTTGTTCGTTTAGTTGTTCTTTTTTTTTACTTCAGAAGATCTGGCAAATCATCATTTGTTCTTTCATGAAATACTGGTTTCTGCTCTCAGTGGTAATAGTGAGACCATGAATGTGAGGGCTCACTCTGGAATGAGAAGGACCATAAGAGGAAAATGGGAGAGCAATTCTCAATCAGCCCGTTTATCCCATCTGTATGTGTCAGTAGATTCGTTATTTCAAAGAGAAAAATCAGTCACAGTTTCTGCTTCTGTTTGTTTTTCAACAAATGTGGAGCTGGCCAGAAAAAGTGAGGGTTGGTTGGCTGGTTAGCTTTTTTCTTTTTTAACTTTCATGAAAGCTCATGCATTCCTCTTTTTGTCACCAGAATTCCAAATTTTGATTAGGAACACAGTTTAGCTCTTTCAGAAGATTGTTATTGTGTGATAGTCTGTAAGCAACTGTGCTCCGCATCCAGTTCTGAATGCTGGAGAGCTGCGAAATGATTCTTACTGKTTTTTTCCTCAAGTGTTTCGTTATAGAAAATAAATTATTATGAATTGGCCCGGTTGCTCTGTTCTTTTCTTAAGTAAATACTAAAATTTTACTTGAATTTTGTTCATCTGTGGACTTTTAATGGAAAAGCATCTTTATATCCCGTGGTTTCCCTCCACAAGGAATGCCAGGAGTACACGAGAGCACAAGCACTGCCTTACCCTGGTTTGCAGGCACACAGAGGAACGTGCCTGTGTGCACAACCCTTGCCGGTGTCTGAGCCTTCCATAATGTTAAATAATTTGCAGTGCAATCCCAAACACTGGAGCAGAGGCTGTGTGCAGCATCCCAATAACTCAGCAGAATCAATTGTTACTCCTTGGTGTGCTGTTGGAAACCAAAGCCTTGCTTATTCCTTCGTTATTGCTTCATTAAAATCACGAGATTTGTCTGCAATGATTTTCTGATTTACTCCCCGCTCCCCGTGCCTGCAGGCTCCGAGCACAAGCAGTCTGACTTCTTCACGCAGAATCAAAAGAGCCTATTTAAAAAAATATCATTCYTGTTTCTTTTTTAAAGCAATGTTTTTGGGTTGTGCTTGGTTTTCCCCTCATGCTGCCTTCTTTGTGCCCTTCTGCAGGTTGCCTGCTTCGGGGAGGACGTGTACTCTGCCTTCCAGAAGGCTATGCTTGCCACAGGGTTTACWTTTCCTAAGAAAGGAATTTTGATTGGAATCCAGGTGAGTCCTAAAATTCAAAGCTGAGAAAGGATGGACACAGAGGAACTCAGTAGCTTTTGCCTTGTTTTCATTCATGTTATTAATTCATTTATGGCTTAAATGTGTTTCTCTGCATTTTGTCCTGAAGTGCAGTAAGACAGTGAGGAACAAACACCATGGAGACGTCTTTACTGGATTCAGTAAGGCTGGCCTGCTTGGTTTTCCCYCTGTCTCCCAATAGTTTCTGCTGGGAACTGCAGGAGTTTGCTGGGGGAAACCCCCGGGAATTGCTGCAAGCAGAGACTTGGGATCAGAGAGCTCTAAGACACCTTCCTGGGGGAMCAAAGGCCGTAGATGGTCAGTCCAGAGAAACATCCCAACAGAACCCACAGCTCACTCCGTGCTCCCTCCCAAATGGGAGCCCTGGCTGTGCTGCCTTCCAGTCTGATGATCTCCCATCATCATCTGTGCCCTGCCCTGTTGAAACAGTTTCCCTCCAGCCTTCCCAAACAGTGGGGCAGTTTCCATGCTGCAGAGCTGGATCTGTTGAGCTTTCCCCATGGAGGCACCTGTGTCCTTCCAGCAGAGCTGCAGTGCCACTGGCAGTGCAGAAAACCTGCTGTTGTTGGGGTGCTGTGGGCTCACCTCTGAGCTGCCATCGCTGAATGTTGCTCTGTGTGACAGAAAGTTTAAGTGATGTCACTGTGGGAATGTTCTCCAGTGCAACGGCTCCTGCAAAGAGCCTTTGTGTGAGAGAGTTCCTGATGGGTTTGCCTCAGGAACAGCCCTGCCCCTTGCACAGGCCTGCATCAGTAAGGGCATTGTGTGTTTCAGGACGAACAGGGAGATAGGCAGAAAGGCAAAAAAGTGCCTTTGTTCTTTATCAAGGAATACTTACTGACTGCATGAGATGCTGAAATCAGAGACACTTGTAAACTYTGGGATGTGCAGATGTTCCTCWAAAATTYGTACACTTCCACTGCAACTAGAACATTCTTGGGCCCCATAAGACCGGCTGATTGCCATTCTCACATTGTGCTTGCAATAAGCTTATGCCCTACATGATTGCATAAAGCTGATGAAACAAAACCATAGAAYAGATGAATTTTYCTGTCAGGCAACTGGGGTGTGAAGAATGTCTTTGGCTGTCTGTGCCGGCAGAGGATGTGAAGGAAGTGTGTGAAAAGTGGCCAGAAAGGAACATGACTTCTGCTAACACAGATTACTGCTGAGTCCTTAAATGTCGACATGTACACAACATCTGGGGATGGAAGCTGTTGCTCTAAGTTACCTCTAATTAGCAGAAAAGTCTTTGCTTGCTACCTAGATAAAGTTTAAAAGTTCAGTATGACACTCTGGGCAGTTGGTACTGTGTGTCTACTGTATATACTGCAGATTTAAAAACAGCATTTAAAAAAGGAGAAAGGCAAAGCCAGGAGAAGAAAAAAGGAGAGAGCCCAGTGTTTAAAATTTATTTTCCTGATACCAGCTAAAGGGTAACGGGGAGAAAAAAAGTAATTTTAGCTATAGAAAGCATTTGTGTAAGTTCTGTGTCAGTAGCTGTTAAACTGAGCCAAATGTTCATACAAAGGTGCTAAGAAAAAAAAGAATGGCAAAAGAAAAGATAAAACGAAGCCAAAAGCTCAACTCCACAAACCTTTTGAAAGTAACAAGATTCTGTCCTTTTTAGTGAGTGGTTTACTGTTCATTTTCTCACAGAAGAAACTTGAAAACAACAGATCAAGCGTTTAAAGGTCTCTCTGCATGTCAGCATATTTCTTACATAATTAAACTTCAAATCAAGAAGCATAAAGTTAGTTCTGAGAACGAGGTATTGCTCCCACCCCAGTCTGGAGATTGTCCTCTCTGTGCTTTTCAGTGGTCTGCTTTGAAACAGAGGGGAAATAAAGCCCTGTGGGGAGGGAAGGTTGAGATGCTGACCTTCACCTGACATGGGTTGTCTCCGAGGAAGGTGCTGTGGTTCCCCTGCAGTGGATGGTGAGCTCAAAGCACACCCCARTTTCGGAGGCTTCATTGCTTCATGAGACTAGCACCTTGCTCTGATATCTAGACTGGATTTTTATCTCTTGCAGAGAGAGAAATAAGAAGCCAAATGGTCTGGAATTTTGCTTCTTTCAAAAGTATCTRGGCTCATACTTCGGTGATTTGGTATGCTGCACATTTGTACCTTTGCTATTAATCATGTTGTGAGGTGAGAGGACACTGCCTTCTTGAAGGTGAAAGTCAAATGGACGTAGTTAACAGGAGCAGAGAGGGAGATCTTGGTTTACCTTGCGAATGTTTCACTCTGGGTGTCGTGTGAATCAAGAGTCAAATGGCTGGGCTGTGATCTGCAGCCCAAACTGAGCTCAGTATGCCCAGGCCTTGCTGGGGAGCTCCCAGACTGGTGTGCAGTTCCAGTGGCAATCCTCCTAGTGCCACACGAGCTGTGGATAGCCAGGTAATCCTCCCCCAGGTCCGGCAGGGGARTGCTCCGTGGTGTCTGGGGGATGGCACAAGGCTGGGCAGTCAGTGGGGTCCCTGAGCSTGCTGGGCTGTCCTGCAGCTGTGAGCACTCCCTGGCACGGCACAGGTCAGGGATCCCCGGGATCTGAGGGGTCTGAGGCTCTCCCAAGGTAGATGGGGCACCACTTGTGTGTTAGACAAATGAATCTCTGCCAGTTTACCCGAGCTGATAACCTACCTCTTCCCACAGTCTGGAGAAATCTGTGATGCTGAAACCCTGAGTCTGCCATTAAATAATTTGTATTTTATGCAAAAGGAGTTGAAAAGCTAATTTTTTTTTCTTTCTTGATTGGGCTATTCAGTGATATCTCTGGGATGGAGTGCATCTGTCTTACATCTGTGCTGGTGACCACGAGATGCGGAAAGCATTGATAGAGTATTTTATTTTTAAATCTTGGCACTCCAAGTCTGTTGTTTCAAGGTAACCTTCTGCCTTGGTTCCTTCCATACCAGCATTTTTGCATCCTCCACAGTGGATTTGGATACAGAATTCAAGATTATCACAGGAGATGAGCTGGATCTCAGTGAGAACTTGTGTAGCTGCATTGAATGAACTAAGGATGCAGCSCTTTTCAAATAGCAAGGCTTGCTGGCAAACACGAGAGAGAGGTTATAAGAAATGGAACTTTTCCCATAAAGGAAAAAGAATGGAATTCTCCTACAATAAATACCTTCCACTAAGTAAATCTGCTTGTACTTTTCACCCTTAGTAACTAATGGTTTCTTACACAGGTTATTTCAGCCAGCTTGTAAATCTGAGGCTGCTCCGATGCAAGCTGACAGCTGTAATTTCTTTTCATGGAGAGGCTGTTTTATGTGTCACAAATGTTCAGCACATGTTTGATAGAAGTTTATAATACTGTTGTGAAAGCCAACACCCCTGACCAGAAGGCAGAACTGTTCTCTCTGACTGGGAAGCTGCCAACCCTGTCACATTGTATATTTATATTTTCCAGTTAATGTACAGAACGAGATGGCTTTCAGAATGAGGTTCTTTCCAGAGTGCTGGGAAAAAACCCCTGTTTACTCCTTTTCTTCATAGGAAATTGTTGACCCTTCAGGATATTGCTCTCTCATCCATAAAGGTTAAACTATCAGTAGCTCCAGCAGGAACAACGGAGCTTGTAATAATCTTACTTGCAAATGGCCAGACCAGGCTAAGGTTAAAAGCAAGGTTTGGCTTGCCTGGGCAGTGAGAAGGGCATGTGTTGCATCTGATTTTTGCATTGCTGTACCTTCAATACATCCCAAAAATACTTATGCTGGTATCAAATTTTCACTCACCTCTTGCTCTAAAATGACTTGAACAAGTGCAAATGTCCGCAGGAGATTGTCTTATCTTTCTAAATGATGTTGGATCATTATAAGAGTCTTTCAAAGGTGCTGTAAGTCAGGCATTCAGGTCCCCGTGGGAACATGGTGTCCCAGCCTCCTGAGTGGTTTTGTGTCCTCCATTTCCATATGTCCGTGGGACTTAGAAATGAACTCACACATGCACAAGCTCTTGTTCATGTGAGTGTGCAAACAGAGCATTCAAAGGCAGCGCAAAGCCCATCCATATATGTTATCCGCCAGAAGAGAAAGCAAATGCTTGAGCAGTGATTGAAAAGATATTTAATTAAGAGCTGAGGAGACTCTAGTTGGTGTATTTGAGAAGGCAATTGCCCAGATATTTAATATGCAGTAGTAAATCTTTGGTGGTTGCAGCCGAACTTAGAATGGGAACACTTTGGTGTTGTAACAAAATATGTCTTGGCTGGGAGTGACCTGGGCTGCAGGATCCAGACAGTTGTCTTGGGAATGGTGCTGTACCAGCACAGGCAGACATTTCTGTCCACACACACACTCGGCACTGAAAGGTGTGTTTGCCTCTTTGCACAAAGGTGTATTTGCCTCTTAGTGTGGAGGAGCTTCATGTTGTCCAACAAAGTACTGTTTCCAAATCCTGGCTTTGGTGCTATGTCTAAAAAATTTGCTTTTTCAGAAGTCCTTCCGCTCCAGATTCCTCAGTGTAGCAGAACTACTGCATAAGGAAGGCTTCAAGGTAGGTGGTTCCACTTGGTTAAAGCTAGGGAGCTTTCACAATCTGAAAAGTCCTCAGCTTGCTACAGGAATGTTGGAGTTTCTTTGGAGATAAGAGAAAGAAGGGTATTTTCAATGTACAACAGGGATTTTTAGCTGAGTGATCCATAAAGTCAGCAGGTGTCATCCAACCAAAAGCTTTTATGATTGTTGAATTGAACATACGGGTCTGTTGTGAGGGCAGGAACAACCCTGGCTCTGCTGCCAGCCTGCAGCTGGGATGGACATTATACACTCCTCCAAGAGACAAAAATGCCAACAGGATGCCATGGATGGCAGGAGGTGAGGAAGGGAAGACCTTTTGTATGGAGAAGATCCTTGTAGTGCTACATTTCCAGTGATACTCACAAGCTGCAGTCATAGGAACTTTGTGGTGTTTACATCCCTCTTGTAACTCTTCTGTATCACTTGGCATCCATATCTCTATGGGAAAGCAACTAACAACACAGCCACAGAAGATTGGTGAGAGCTTTTACAGATCTGCCTTTCAAAACTTAGTGCTAGGCATTAAAAAGAAAAAAAAGTGGCAAAAAATGTTTAAGTGATTGAACCTAAGCCCTGTTGAAAGTCACAGTGATTTAGGTTTTCCTAAGCCACTTCACTGCTGCTGGATGTGTTACTACCATTCATTGGCTATCATCCATCAGGAAATCACAGCTCACAGACAGCTGGGAAGGTCATTCTGTTCTCTCTGTGTCCCTCTATATGGAGAGACAGCCTTGTTGTGAAAAATGCCCTCCAAAATCAGCTCTGACAACAAGGCTGTGTCTTGGGTCAGGCCCACATGAGTTCATCGAAAAGTTTTGGTATTGTGAAGTACACAGTAAATAACCCTTTTTTTCCCTGTGACAGCTTTATGCCACAGAAGCAACCTCAGAGTGGCTCAATGCCAATGGTATCCCAGCAAATCCCGTGGCATGGCCCTCGCAGGAGAGCTGGAGTCCGAGCCTGCCCCCGGTCAGGAGGTGAGAGTGGCAGCTTTGCAATCCAGGACAGCAAACACAAGGGGCAAATTGCTGGTCCTGTTGAGATCAATGGTAGGGATTTAATGGGACTTCGGGTTCAATCCAAAAGTTTTGGTTTATCTGATTCTGTTTGGAATTGCCACAGCAGGGAGGTTTCAGCTTAATTAATGAACATCTCGTTGAACAGTCCTATTTAATATGGCTTGGATGTATTGCTCCATGTTCTGTTTTCATGCAAGGATACATGGAATCTGAATATTTAGCCTTTAATGACAGTCAGTCACGCCCTGAACAGAGTTGTGCTGAGCTGTATCAAGGCTGAATATTGCTTTGCATCGCTGATTAGAAGAGAAATAACGCCCAAATTCCTGAATAAAGCTTAGTGCCTTAACCCCTCAGCCCTTGTTTCTTGGAGTGAAGACTAAACCCAAATGAAGACATTTTTCAGTGCGGTTTAGCTGCGTGCCTGTGCCGTTCCTCAGAGGTTTTTGTTAGGCAGGACACACTGTCATCCTGTCTCGTGCATTGTCTCCTCAGGCTGGTGAGGGATGGCAAAATAGACCTGGTGATTAACCTGCCCAGCAGCAACAGCAGGTTTGTCCGCGACGATTACGTGATCCGGAGGATGGCCATCGACAGCGGGATTGCCCTGCTCACTAACTTCCAGGTACTTCCCAGGTTCTTCTTGCTCCTCTTGGACATAAGAGCCTGCAGAGCTCCCGTGACCATAGATTCCAGTGTGTTTGGACCCTCATTATCTCTGACAAACAATGTATCTGAAAATCATGACAACACAGTGGTTCGAATTTATTTCGTTTTTGCTACTATACAAAATAACATTGCTCTGAGTAAAACAAAACCAAACCAAATCAAAACAAAAAAGAAAATTCTGAAATCCTGAGTCCTGTACTGTGCAGCTGAAGTTGTTGCTGCATCATTTTCACTTCAGAGCAAACATCTCACGCAGGATTGCCTGGAATGTCTTTAAATTATGCATGGGAAGAGCTTTTTAGTGGAATATTTTCCTGGTATGGTCCTTAAACCTTACAGCAGGATATAGCTGGGCTTTCTTGAATGATCCTTGGGGCAATCCAGTTCGGAAGTGCTACCCAAGTGGAATTGCTGCCTGTCCTGTTGTAGTCCCAGTTGCCAGTCAGTATGGGTTTGTAGCTTCTGACAAAACCCTTTCACACACTGATAGAGGAAGAGAGATTTGGTGATGCAAAGTGGGACTCCTGCTGCCAGCAGTACCTTGCCTTCCTTTGCAAGTGGCTTTGTCTGTCACAGAAGAGCCTCATCTGGCTCTCATTAAGCACAGCAGCCAAACTCCCATTGATTTTGGTGGGCATTGGCACGGAACCCAGTGACTTGAACTGGTGTCCAGCTGTGCAAAATCTTCTGCTGTGATTGGAGTGAGTGGAGAGCAGGGAGAATGACAAGCTGTAAGTTCATAGACAGGATAATGCCAGACATGATTAGCAGGAATGGGGGATTGCAGACCCATCCTTTGCCTACTAGCAAAACACACTCTGACAACCACAATGAGGGTCCCCATCCAAAATTTATTACCACACCTGCTTGATGCATTTCACTGAACCCTCTGGATTGCACAGTTTTAATCTCCGAGTTTGAGAGGGGAGAACCACCCTGGTTCTCTTTAGGTTTGGGCTGTAGGGCAAACAGCAGCTCTCATGGGACAGAGCTGTCTTGCAAAGGAAGCCTGGCACAACTCCAGAGGGCTGGAGTCAGCTCCTGTGCACAGTCACCTTGAAATTGGTATTGATCTGGATGGACTCAGGGACTGGACCTGCACTGGGTGGTTTCAGAGTGACAGAGTAGAAGAGTGGAGCCTGCTCTATCACTCAGCCCTTGCAATGCTTAGTCCTCCTGTGCTTTGTATTGACAGGTGACAAAGCTTTTTGCCGAAGCTCTCAAATACTCTGGGAAATTGGACTCCAGGAGTCTCTTCCACTACAGACAGACTGACAGTGGAAACACTGCATAGAAGAACTCTCTCCAGCTTGCAGTCTCACTGCTTCTGGCACCTCAAAAGAGAGGGAATCTCGGATCGTCCACCTAACCACCTTTCCATGTATTTTGCTTTTTGTTTGGTCTTTTTCAGCCCGCAGATTTGATGGGAGAAGAAGGCTGCATGTGTGTGTCCTGGAATTGGTTCCAAGTTCTGTTCAATCCTTCAGGCTATTATCATTACTATTTTTTACATTCTTGTTCAATATTGTGAGTTCAGGTGGCTCTCCCTGTATCATAAAGACTCTTTCTCAGCCTTGTGTCTGGCTTCAAAAGTGGAGAGCTCCCCAAAGACTTCCATGTGTTGCTGTCCAACATTCTGTGCCGTGATTGTGGGCATTAAAATCAAATCCTTTTAAAATGAGGTGGAAGTGTTGCAGTGCTTTACCCCTCCCAGTTAAGTGACCCTTTTATTCCCACCTTCTCTGCTGCTTTTTCAGCTCTGGCAGCACCTACAACTGCTGTGTGTGGAGCAGATCCCCGCTGTGGCACGTGGGGTGTGTTATCCTTGGCTGGCTGCGTGGCAGAAGGCTTGAGCAGCTCTGTGGCCACCAGCCCTGTGTCCTGCAGCACATGCAGTGCCTCCTCTAGACATGTGCCAGCTAAGGAACACTTCTGCCTTGCTTGCCCCATGCTGCAGTGTGCACTCATCACACCCAGGGCTCAGGAGGATTCAAAGCTGGGCAACTCTGACACTTGCTAGAGGAGGCTGCAGTGGAATGTTTTCTTCCAGCCACGCTCTGCCTGCCTGAGATTCCAAATCCAGGGCACTGCTAGCCTTAGGCACCTACCTCCTATAAATCCCCCACTACCTGCAGGCCCTGCCAAGCAATGCTGCTGCCGCTGGTGCTGGATGTCTGGTGGTGGGGCTGGGTCCCACCTAGCAGTGCTTTCTGAAGCCATCAACACTGCAGGTGGYGCAGTTAAGGTGGTGTGGATGAGATGAGCAGACCTGGGCTGCTGCTTGCGTGTCCTCCCAAGTTCCCTTGGGTCCCAAGAAGCTTCGAGTGTGCAGAGAGGATCAGGGTGAAGAGGTTTTCTGTTTGTTTTTTTATTTTTTAATTAATGCTGAAACATTTCAGGAAGGATATAAAATCTGATGAGAGCTGTTATTGATATGCACAAAGGTGTTAGCAGAGGCTGCGATGCCTTTAGTTGCCATGGGACTCTCTGAACCACAGGTGTTACCTGCCAAGACCAAATTTTGAGGCAGACTTTATTCCTGGCTGGCATCCCAAGTGCTCTTTCACGGTATTTCTTCAGTACTAACTTTTGTGATGAACACAACCCTGCCTGCTGTGCATAGGGAGAGCTTTGCACTTTTAGAGTAGAGATGTTATTAAAAAAACCCACAACAACAACAACAACAACAACAAAAAACCCCAACCAACCAAAACTCCAGAAGAGCCCAAAGGCATCAATTGTTCCCCCATTCAGTTGTGAAATGGATGACTAATGGTAGTTAATGAAGCAGCACTCTAAAGGCAACCTGCACATATTTTTTCAGTGGCAAAAATCCCGTTAACAACTGGTGTCGTCTCACATCCACCCACCCTGCTTTCACCTCTAGTAGAGAACAAAGCAATATCTTAAAACATCTGTATTCTCCTGTTCTCCCTCTTTTATTTTGCCACTTGTCTAATGAGTTGAAAATGAAATAAATTCCTGCACTGTGACAGCTAGGRGTTCTTAAATTCTGCGTGGCCTGGATTCTGCCCTTCTTTTTTTCAAGTCTGTTTTCAAAAAGCGTGGATGAACGCTAGTCTGTTAGGAAACCATCATTCTCATACGTGACAGTGGCCACATCATTTAGTGCAGAGCTGCTGTAATGCCTCAGAGGCGAGGAGGTGCTGGGAAAAGGGCAGCAGGATGAAGGCTTCAGCTGTGTGTACTCAGGAGAAGGGAGAAGCCYTGATCCTCCAAGAGGGACATGTGAAATGTAAGTGAGGAGCTAGAGGGCAAACAAACATTGGAGACATGGGAACTTTTAGAAAGGGGCTGTCAGTTTCGGAAAAATAGGGGAACTTTGCTGCTTTTAATGCAACTTTGTGAACCAGTGCTCGTGCCAGCTAGCTGACAGTGTGGGTGTCTCTGTGTACACTTGTATCTGTACGTTCCTGTAACCGCAGCAGCTGCAGGTACTTAATCCACAGCTCCTTTGGTGTCCACAGGCTCTCGTACAGTTGGAGTGGAATTCATAGAAAAACCCACCAGGGCTGGGTACCTACTGAGTACTCTGTAATTATGCAGTGATGTCAATGCTTTGCTGCCGGTGCTGAACACTGGGCCCTTCCCCCTCCTCTGGAGCAGGTGACAGGAGTGTCCTTTCACTCTCAGCCGGAGCCATCCATACCCACACCCGCCCCRCGCTGGCTTTGCTCCATCTCCTGTCGGTGCCTTCTCCCCTCCTTCCCTGTTGCTCTGACAGATGCAAGATGAARCTCCAACTCCTGTCACGGGCAGAAGGAGGTCAAGAAATCATCCTCCAGCTTACTTCAGGCTGACACTGATGCTGGCTGAATTTGTTTCTTGATAGGCTTTTCTTTTTTTGTGCGGACACTATAGGAAAAGATTTTTAAGTATCTACAGCTGTTGGGATCAATGCAGAGCTAAAAAAAAGTTACAATTAGTATCCTTTGTACCAAGCTCATCTCTGCTTTCAACAGATTCTGCCTTATAAATGTCTTTTTCTTATTAATCTTGGGGAGGTTGACAATGACAGATGAAAGAGGAGGCTGTTCAGAGCAAGAAATTTCCTAATCTATGAGCAGTCAAATAATTTTACTCTTTTTTACTGTCTTAAAAGAGAGTTGATAAAAGAGATGCATGAAGGTATAAGAGACAGTACAAAGCACAACTTTTGAGATAAGCACAAGAAATGGTGACAAGAGCCACGATGAAATATAAAGGGAACTAATTTTTAGTAACAGATTGGGTTTTTTTTCTCAGTAGTCAGTCTGCCGAGCACACTTTGGAGCGATAGCTCTCCAAGTGTGMTGAATGATGGGAAGCTCTGGAGGCTTGATTTCCCAGGAGACACTGTTGAATATTGAAGTCAGGCTCTTTCTCCAGTTGATCACCTTCCTGGCTTTACTCTTGTGGAGTTAGCACCCTTTAAATCACTTGGGGATTGCTCAGGCAGCCCCTGCAGACGTTAGTAGTGAAGCTGGGATAGTTTGGCTCGTTGAAAGCAAAAAGACAAGAATGGAAAAGATTGGACARCTTAGTGCTAGCACTTTCTGCTTTCCTGGTAGAGTTCTTAAAACACAGCAAGATGAAAGCATATTATTTATATAAATGAAAGAAAAAAATAGTGAAAAACTTTAGGAATCCTCTTTGCTCTGCGGCCTTTTGAAACAGTCAAAGTCCTAGGAAAGTGAAAGTCCTAGGAAACAACCAAGTAGGAATGACTCTGTGATCTGAAAGAGCCCTTGGCAGTGAGCAGAGAAATGAGTCTTGCTGGACTTGCAGGTTGCTGGATTTCCTGGACTGGATGTTGCCACCAGCCTTTAAGGCATCTTCTTTTCCTTCCCCCACGTACCAAGAATATTTTGCACTCTCAAGGTTTAAAAGTCTATTTCTGCTTTAAAACTCTCTCTGTGCTTGGACCAGAGGCATCGAGGAGTCTGTCTGGGAGCTCAGCACCTCTGTATCTTTGTGATAAAGGGATCCATAAGAGTAGGGAAGGGATTGGAAGTTATGGCTGTACTAACTAAGCCCCACAACTGCAGCGTGTGCAGCGCCAGAGGCTCCATGCCCACTGCTGCCTGTATCCCAGCCCGATGCCAACAACCACTAGCAGGAGGATGGGCTCATACAACAACCAGCACGAGGCTGGTGAATGAGAGAGGACCTCTGGCTCCTTCTGTTCACTGTGTTTGTAGCACCAAGCCACAGCCAGAGCAGGCTGGGCCGTGGGCAGCTTCCATCACAGGGTGCTGCTGCCAGCTCTGCACGGACAGGAGGTGCTGCCGTGCCACGGGAAGCATACGAGCACTGCTGCATTAGCCATCTGCAGGACAGGGAAATCTGCTCTGCTACAACAGGCAGCTGCCAAGCAGCTCCCAAACCCTCTGTTTTTCTTCCTTCTGCATCTCACCATCTACCACTGCGCAATGTAATTTATAGAGAATAATCTAGTTATGCTGTAATGTTTGTTTCACCCTKACATTGAAGAGAATTTAAATATGAACCCTTTGATGTGGCCTGATTAAAAGGAGAACATGATATTTTGTCATTAGCTAGGTAGGCTAAACTCTCACTCATCCTCCTAATTAAAATATATTGAATTCTGCAGGCTGATAATACCACTTGAGATAAACCCTTTTAATTTAGGGAAGTTTGTAAAGATGAAACTGAAAGACAAAAGCATTTGTTGCAAATCATGTTCAAGCTTTATGATAATGAACTTTTGGGAAGCGATGAATAATTGGTAGGGAGTAATGCTAGTGCTTTGGGATTAGTGTAATCTTGGTGAATGCTCTGGATTGCCTAAAACAATATCCAAGGGTAGCAAGTGCAGCTGTTTTGCAAGGAGCTGCAAGGAGTGCCAAGAGTTTGTACTTCTGTCACAATTCATCCTCCCAGGGAAAGTTTCTTGTTATTAAAGGTCAATTTTTTACTCCCATACCATGAAGCTTCTCATGGATATGGGATTTTGGTAGTGTCTACAGAGTTGCTTACACTAGTGCAAAGCCAGCATAATRCTGCTGTGCTGATTTTGCACTGCTTTTAGCCTCGGGGGTAAATGATCACCCAAGATACTCATATGGAGAATCAGGTGCCTTTTCAGGAAAAATATTTGCTCTTCCAGCTCTAGACAATCTTGTTCTTTTTTTCCTGACTTCCTGAGCATTACTAAATGCTGCCAAGCACTTCTCCTTCAAGATCTCTTGTAGTAATGAGACCTCATTATAGCTTAAAGTGGCCCTCTGCTATTCGCTGCCTTTGAGAGGCATTACAATCCATGCCCTTCTGTCAGAAGCACCGGGAACAACTCCTAGAAAAGTGGTTATGTTCTGACTAAGCATCACGGGGCACGGGTTGAAGTGTTTGCTGCCTTCCAGGACTCATGGGAGATGGAACAGTGGAGGTGAAGTGGTCAAAATGTGACTTTTGCTGAGGGGCAAACCTGGGCCTTTAGTCAAATTTYGAATGCATCGATGTGGCCAGCTGAAAGCACATAAATAGTGTGTTCTTACTGCCAGCAGGGCTGACTTCTTAGTATATCCTGAAATAGGCATTGAAATCTTTCATAGTGCTCCTCCAAGAGCTATAAAGGCACCAGTATTTATCTGTTTTGCAGCTTAGCCCGAGCTGTTGCTCCTGCAACGAAGGTCTCAGCAGTGCTGTGTCATTTACATCTCTTTGGGGTCCCCAAGCACCTGGTGGCCCGGCAGTGGAGCCTCGYGAGGAGTGTCCCGGTGCCGTTTTCACGCAGGGAACAGAGCGTGGCTGTGAGCTCGGCGCGGGTGAGCGAAGGAGCCCTGTCGTGGTGCTGAGGAGGAGGGGTGAGCCCCTGGGTGTCCTGGACATCAGCAACACGCAGCAGAGCAGTGCCATCCGTACCCGAACACTGGGCAAGCCAGGGAGAGAACACACAGAYCCCAAGGGCGCTTGGGCACAAGCCCCACAGGGCACGGAGTGTATGGGGGAGGATGGGCTGACATTTACGTCACTGGGGAAATCCCAAATTTGCCTGCTTTGTTTGCTAGTAAAGGCTTTTCACTAACTCTGAGTACTTAGGATTGCCTCACATCCTGTGAGACTTTGAAGGGGCTGGGAGCTATTCCAGGTGCAAGAGCAGTTGTGCTCTGTAGCTGGTTGGGAGAGAAACAGAAGAGTGGGACATCAAAATGAGAAACACCAGCCATGGTCCTTCTCCACCCTCATGCTCCCCTCACGCAGTTCAGGCTGGGGGAGACAGGCTGCTGGACTGGGGGAGAGTTGGGCATTTTCTGTTTGAAATTGCTGCAGCATCTGGTGCAGGGAGAAAGTGAATGTGGGCCACAGCTGCCTGGACACAGAGCAGGAGTCTCCTGCTTGTGCTGGGGCCTGGGATACACCACTGGTGCTCCTCACGAAGTCACAAACAGCACCTAACTGGGTGCATGGCAAAACAAACGCTTGCACTTTCTGTTCTTACTGCCAAGAGTGTACCTGACATGAAGCTGGAGACACCCAGCTGTTCTGAGCTGAAAGTAGCCCCGAACAGATAATAAAGATCTGAGACCTCAGCAGAGAGGAGAATGCCAATTATATAAAAGCATATCCAAGAGTTCCTCGAAGATTGCATTTCTGTCCTGTGGGATCTAAACTTAGCACAATAGCTCTGGTTTATATATTAATGTAAGCTTAGGCATCCTTAACTGAAAGATGATTTTTTTTTAAATTAACCACAGGAAAACCAGCCTCAACAAATTCTGTTCCCTATCTGCCATCAAGAAAAGCCTATTAACAATAATGGTTGGGGTTTTAGTTTTCAAAGAACCCATAATTAAATTTTATTGTCTCATAGGTGATTAGAATTAATTGCTTCCACCCTAGCTCTGGTGCTCATTATCTACTTTAAATTGGGAGGGGCTTTTCAGCAGAATTCTTTCATTTACCACAATTCCTTCTGTTACACTCCTTGCCAGAGAAAATCCATAACAAAGGCTGTTCCCTCTGAGAAATTACTGGAGAGTGACAGGTGTTGGTTTAATAGATTATCTTCAGCAGATCAGGATTAACCCAACAGAATGGCTTCTCCCAGTGCTGAAACAGAAATGTGAGCCTAGAGAAAGCCAATTCCACGCTGGTGAGATTTTCACATTAGGGGTCAGTACTGTATGTAAGTTTTTTTAAAAAAATGATTTTCTGGTGCTAATCTGAGAACTCATCCGATGCAGAGGGGAGGAGCCATTACAGATTTACCCAAGGGTTTCAATCAACAATGGCAGTTGTCTTTAGCTGCTGTTATGCTGGTTGAAGACCTTTTTCTCACCCATTTGCTTGGCTTGAGTTTGATTTTCCAGTCTTTAGAGCTGTGGTTTGCGTTAGGCTTGATTTGGACACTGGGTGGCACTTGGAAGTCCTACAGACTTCCTAAAGAGCCAGAGTTCCTTGTTGGAGACCAGCCACGTCCCATTCTCTGTCTGTAGACATCCCTTGCCGGCTGGGATCTCCCCAGGCAAAACCCCTGGGCTCTGGATTTGCAGTATCAAACCCCTCTTTAACGATTGTCTTCTCCAGGGGCCTTCCTGAAGCTTCCAAGAGCTGCAGGCTGAGCACTGTGCTGGGAAGCAGTGCTCCTGGAGCTCAGCTGAACAGCAGGGCTCACTGCCTCAYGGGTTTTCGTGGGCCACTCTCTGAAGCAAATCCTGCAGCCTTTCCATGCCATGCTCAGTGGAGGTGTTTGGCTTTTCCCCTCTGATATTAACCCAGAGCAATGGGCAGCTCATCAAAGGATGACTTAAAGGATGCCCGAGCCCTTCAAGGGCACTGCCTAAAGCATCTGGTGAATGGGGTTGCATAAGTACTGTATAAAATAGAATCCTACAGTGCTAAATACAGAGTGACTTCACTCTTTGGCTGTATTTTTAGAGGGTTAGAGTGCTTCAGAGGATGTATTTATGAGATGTTTTCTCTCAATGCAGGATGCTGCTCTTAGAGAAAAAATCCTAYACAATTTTCATACACTTGTTATTATATAAATTATATAGAGTATTAGGTCCTTTGTTACACGCTGTGAGAGTTCAGCTGACAAAGACTTCCTCCTTCTCAATTGTGATAACTTGTGGAATTGAATGGATTTAATTTAATTATCTGTCCCACAGAAAGTTATCACCATCTATTCAGCTCCAGGACACAGCAGAAGGTAGGAGTGATTTTCCCTGTAGAAATGGAAGAATTAGAGTGTAGGGAGTGTAGTCACAGATAATTTATGTGGACGGTTTCCAGTCCCGCTGAATTACTTCACCCATGTGACATTATTAATCAAATGGGTTTCATTAAAATGTGCTAATGGCACAAGGAATGCCCTCGGTTGCTCAGTTCAGCAGCGAGTCTGCTGAGAGGAGCTGGGGTAAGGAAGAGCCTCAGGAAGACCAAGGGTTTGCTTTGTGCTGAATCTCGAAAGCTTCGCTGTGGCAGAACCTGTGTTTGCAGCATTTTGGAATAAGCAGCACCACATATCACTGTGGTGAGATCACATATCACTGTGGTGAGATCACATGTCACTGTGGTGAGATCACATGTCACAGTGGTGAGATCACATATCACATATCACGGGCTGGAGGGGATGGCAGCCTGGAGCTCCCCCCCGAGGATCTGTTACCTGCCTTAGCCAGGTCAGTGGTCTAAGCCGGTCCCTGGATTCAAAGGGATTTTTGTTACTCTGGATAAGGATCCCAGACTGAAGCTGCTGAGGCTTTTTTCCTGGCTGGTTCCCGGGTGCCCTGGGCGCATCTCTTTGTCTGTAGTACCTCCTCCAGGCTGCAGYGCTGGCTTGCCACACTGGGAACTTGGTAGGGAAAAGTATTTGCACAAGGAAACCTTATTCCTTCCCGTGGTTTTATTTAAGTGCTGCTTTTTTTCGAACGAAGCAAGTAAAGAGGGAAAATAATTTTAGTCATCTTTTCGGGATCATTTTTGTTTATGCTTGTGTTAAAAAACATAAAGAAAAGAGCTCCTAAAACCAGACTCTTCACAGTAAAATGGGTAGCAAACAGTGCCACTTCGGTAAATGTTACCATTCATTTTTCAATAAATTACCAATTTATACTTCTGAATGCGGCAATAAAAAGAGATAAAAGGACAGAAGGAGAAGGAAAACTTAGGAGGTTTATGTTTACTGCCAAGCATTTGGTTTTATGTTTACCTCGTGGAAAGTAACTCCATATATCAAGATAATTGACTTCACCAAGTACCTTTGAAAAAACAGACTTTGCTACAAAACAGCATCTTGTTCTAGAGAAGCCTATGCATGGTTTTTCCACTAAGGAAAACATTCTCGTCTGAATCAATGGTTTAAACTTTTTACAATGTTCCTATTTTGTGGTTCATTTGCCCAGTTGGTGGCTGAGAACAAACAAGACCACGGCATAAATAAAAGCACAATGTTTTTAGTTTGCTTAAACCCTAAACAAATCATCACTTATCCATCATCACTCCAGATTAATTGATTCCTGAGGACTTCCTGTAGTGAAGGCTTGTCCCCACCCCACTAACTTCCAGATATTTGCTTGTTACCATGTTAATTGCAGTGRTTCACAGGCAGCTCTTCCACAATCCTGACCAGGGATTTTGATCCACGAGACTTCTGAGGGGCCACTGGATTTTTCCCTGGCATCCTGGCACAGGAAACAAGGACTGTCAAGCAGCTGAGCTGCTGAATTTTTCCATCATTTCACACAAGAAAAGCAAGTTTCGTTGCTGTTCTATTTTGGAAACAACATTCGTGGCAGTTCCTCTCTGAGTCAGTCAGAGAGCAGAGGATTGGATTGTGGTGGGCAATAAAAAATCCCTGGTGCTCCTATAAGGACTTTAATTACTCACCTCGTTACAAGTGAGACCAAGGGAGGCTGGTGGCAATGCCAGCTCCAGAACAGCTGCGAAGGATTTATTTTTCTCAATGATGAGTGGAAAAGGCTGTAAAAATACTGTACAAGGTTGGCTAATAAACTGTAYTTTATTAGCCATTCTTATTACGAGTGTTTACAAGCTAGTGTGCTGATAGGCATTTTGATGAGCTCCTGTTCCTTAGCTGCAATCATTCTGGAATTACAAAATAAAGGATAGAAAGCCAGAAAGCGGGAAAACATAGCATGTGCATATGTCAGGCCCAGATTTACAGGCAGACAGCGAGGAGCTGGCTTGGCAGCAGCTACCCTGAGCTGTTACAGCGCTGGCCTGGCCGAGGCCTTCGGGGCTTGTTCGAAGTAGATTGGTAGTGCGATCTGCAGACGTTTCCATGGATCTCTGTGGGACATCCCGGGCACTGAGGTGTGAAAACAGACCAGCAGGGCGGCAGCTTCTGCCCCTTGTCCCCCTTGGTGTCTGGGGTGGGCATAGGGAAAGGGAARAAGGCCTGGACAGCCTCCCCAACCCGTGCCGCAGAACGAGCCCCTCGCAAGGTCAAGGCTCACACCTGGGGGTTTTGAGTCCCATTCTAACACCAYCAAGCTCCGTCGTGGTCCTCTTTGTGTGAAGCTATGGTGCAATTTCCTGCTCCCAAACCGGCCTTTTCCAGGCTGGAGCTGTTTTCCAGCACGCTTCCAGTGAGAGCAGTGCGGTTCCCGGGAATGCTGCCTGGCCGGGGCTGGGATGAACTTGCGTGCTGGCAGCGTTACACCTCGGGCTGTGACTCACCAGCAGTAACAGCCCCATAATCGAAGCAATGACAAGCTAATGGGAAATTGAGTTTAACCTGAGAAGGGGCTCTGTGGAAACGTCTTTGTGGTTATTGTCTCTGGCTCTCCGTTTATTGCTGTTCAGTCACACAACCAAAGACGTGCTCTGCTTACAAGCAGAAAGGTTTTACTGATTATTGTTTCACTGTGCTTCCTTTCTGCCCTCCCCCTCTGCTGGCGATCCCGCAAATCTACCCTGGGTTGCCAAGGTCCTGCTGGTTTCTTTACTTTTTACGCCTAATCTCCAGTAGTAATTGTTCTGCAGGGAAGCCCCAGCCGTGGTGGTAACTGTGAGTCTGCCATGGTCAGCTGGTGTGCCCCGGGGCATCCGTGTGGTCCCGCTGCCTCAGCCATGGTGGTTCTGACCCCTGAACAGGGAAAGGAGCTGTGGAAAGCAGGTAGCATTCAGAGCAGCAGTCACCCAGGACCAGATTTTCCAGGAAATYAGATACAAAAAGGTGCAGATAGGGCCAAGTTTCACGGGTGTTGTTTTTGTGAATCCTATATCGTACCAATGGCCATTTCAGGTCTTGATCRGATTCAAACCTTGCCTGCTACCTCAGTCCCTCCCTGACACAAAGGAAATATGCCCTGCTCTGCTAGAGTGCTGTAAGAATACACCTGTGAATATCCATGATGGGGATGGAGTTTCTGACTTGAGGCCTCGTGGGAGACTTTCCATTAATTTCTTTGGGGTTATGGAGATCCCAGGGGATGATTTCCTCAGATATGAAAGGATCAAACAGATTTGTAGCTTATCATCATCTCTCCCTGGGCTGATTCTCTTTGCACTGTTTGCATCTGGGAAAAGAAGCGAGAATACATATATCCTAATATTTTAGGATGCAAGCAATGGCTGCCAGCTGTCATGGGAATGTGATGCATCCATGAATAATGGCACGTGCATTTTGCTAAGAACCAAGCAGGACCAGCGAAGTGGGCATCCAGTTAAAGGTGTAGCCCATGCCACCAGACACATCTTTGCTAGGACAGGACAAACAGCAMGCAGTTTCTGGTTGAGCTCACGGGGAACTTTTTACAGAGCGTAATTATGCCSAGCAGATTTTTGCCAGAACACTTCAGCATCCAAATGGCTTGTAGATATGTTCTGTGCTGTGAGGTTGGGGTTTTTTTGGTCTAGTTTTGGCAACGTCTTAAAAATTGCACACAACTATTCTTCTATTTTGAAAAGAAACTGCTGATGTCATGTAACTTCAAGAAGTGGTCTTGAAAATAGTTTTGTTTTTACAAACACAGCAGAAAAGCCCTCAAATCCCTAGTATGAGCGCTTCGAGAGCGTCTGTTAAAAAAAAAAAAGGGACCATTTTGAAAGCTGATAACTGAAAGACAATTTCAAACAGCTTTATAAAGATAATTTCCTTTGTGCCCAGTGCTTTGGCATCAGATCTTCAAATAATACAAATAGGCAGAACAGCTGGACCATCTCACTGTCACCTTTCCAAAACCAATCTCCAGCCAACTGCAGAACTGGGCGCTGCTCACCATTAACCCTGAGAGGAAAGGAGACACTTTATTCAAAGTCCAKCTTTTCCTTAAAGATCACCTATCTAAATATTGGAAAAGTACAACCTTATGTAATTGTGGGACCGCTGGGTGAATTTTTTTTTTTAGAGAACAATGCATAAAATAAAGAAATCCAGCAAAACCGCGTTCCTCACAAATCAGATGGGCACTCATTTCCTAATGAACAATCCATGTGCTTCTCTCTTCAGGGAGTGCAGTGTTCATTTGGCYGGCTGAAGAGAGAAGGAAAATAACAATCAGAGAAACTAGGGTGAGCTCTGCCAGTCTGCAAGTACTCTGAACATGAAAGTGAGGGACAAGTTGCTCTTGCCTGTTTGATGGGCACGATGAAGATAGTGGCCATATGTGTCAGCACCTGCACTGRAGGATGTAGGACTAATCATGCTGGAGGGACGAGGCTTGAACAAACACAGCTCCATCTCCCTCCATCTGCTGTGTGTAGCCTTGCAGGTGGCCATCACGGCGTGGGGAGGGGACATATGGCCAGTGAGCTGCGAGGAAGAGGTTTCTCAGACCTTGAATCYGAGGCTTAAATTTAAGAGCAGGAAAAGATTGAGACTAAACCCCAGGAGGTGTTATAGCTACCCTGGGCTGGTGTCAGTAAATAGCTGTGTCTGCAGATGATGATGTGCTGCCTCTCGTGGGTCTTGGCACTCTTAACAACGAGGGAGGAGAAGGGAAAGTCTGTGGAAATAAAGGACTGAAACTTGTGYCTTTTGAATCCCTCTCCCATATAATTGTACAACTGACCCTGTTCTGCTGGGAGTTGCAGACCCACTTTTCTGACTGGCTGTATAGAAGGGCTTGAGATCAGGAGTTTCCTTACACCTTAGACCTTTGTGAACTCAGGGGTTAGAGCTCCACAGTGGCATTCATTCTACTTAATTTTTGCCCTCTGGAAATCACACATCTTGTGGGGAAGAAAGAAACTCTTCCACATCTTGCTCATCTGAAATGCTTGTCTTGGGAAGACACCAGTCTCTCTTTGGAGGGGCCAGTCTCTGTTCTGGTGCTACAGAGTTCATCAGGGTAGGGGATGAAGCCTGTGAATGTCTTCAGGAGAGGTAGTCACTCAGTAGTGAAGTGTGAGCTACTACACAGTGTAACACAATGCCACTAAGAAAAAGAAACCTAAGATCTCATGTGAAACAGTGGGCTTTGACTTGAGCATTACCAGTGAAGACATGAGGGCTGCAATGGAAARTCTCACGAGAATTTTGGGCCAATGCTTAGCAGAAACCTCAAAATACCAGCAGGACTGGGAAAGCAGTAGGGGACATCTCTCAGTGCTGCTGTACAAACCCATGGATGGCCCACASCTTGGATGCTGTAGGCAGTTCTCATCCCTACATCAGATAAAGCATGAAGTAGAAAGAAAAGGCAATGAGGCTGATCAAGAGTTAGTTTTCATATGACGAATSAGTTGGAAAGCTCTGATTCTCTGTGGTGGAGCCAAAACACCTGTGTGGGAAAGAGAGAAGGAATGGGAATCAGATGGTCACCACAAGTTCATACATATTCAAGGGGACTTGGAACATGTTCAGAAAAAGGAATCCACTGCATTATAAATGCACAGCAGCTGTGGGCAGTGCTGGAAGGTGATGAGCTGAAAACATTGGAGGTGCAGCCATTTTATGTTCTTACATTAATTACAGATTGTGGCAAAAACTCGTAGGGAGATGCTTCTTTGTCCAGGTAGGGTTGTGCTCTGGTGTGAGGAGCACATGGCTGTGGTGACTGGGAGGTGTGTAATTCATGAAGAATCTGGTAGCAGGAACCCAGGTATGTTACACTGAGCTAACTGAGACCCCTGCAGAGTTCTCCCTGTGAGGGAGAACCTATCAAGCTAGATTAAGCTCCTCCGGTGGACCAAGTGTTTTATGTCCTGGTCTGTGCTTTCAGATTCACAAAGATCATGCTAAAAATTATTATGCCTTRTTCTAGAAAGTGTTGTCTTAGGGAAAAACACTGCCCTTGAATCTTTGCTGGGCAATGCGCAGTGAAGGCAGMTATCGAAGACAAAACCTCCTGTGTCTTATCTCGTTGTAATTCACACAATATTTTTCAGGAAGAAGTGAAAGAGGAATTGGACTGGGGCTGAGCCAGAGCTTTKTGGCTGCAAGTGTAGAAGGGATATTGAGAGCCTGAGTCTCAGGGCTGTTACAAGTCATCACAGAGATGCCACGATTGGCATTGACTWAATGGGACAAACTGTGAGGTAATGGGACAGATTCCTTCCTTCAGGTGTGTATGAGCTCCTTGGTAGCAAATGTGTGAGGATAAGATTTGCCTCTGTGAAATGTTTACATGCCAAAGGGCAGGGGATGCACTGCAGCAAACACTGTGGGCTTGCAGAAATAAGGTCTAAACCAGGTCTGAACCTGGCCCATGGGCTGCAGCAGCCTTCTCTCTGTTTGGTACTCCACATTTCAAACAAGGTTTGGGACTACTGAGAAATTTTGAAACTGATGTTTTGGTTAGATTTGACATCCCTCCCTCCCTCCCTCCCTCCCCCCCAGCACTATCCCTGCTTAAAATTCCTAGCTATCAAACAGCTACTTCCTCACAGATTATTGGCTTTTCATGTTGCTTAAGTGCAGCCTTTTCATCAGATTGCATATGTTCTGATCACTTTCTGGCAATTTTTCTTATTGTAAATAGAGCCCATTCAGCCACAGTTTATATAACCACTRTCTGGATAATACCCTCCTAATGACCACTTTCCCTGGAGAAACACAATTATATCTCTTTCCCATTTCTGCCAACTGCATTTGAGTTTGCCACAGAGCCAAACATGGCCCTGCTATTGTACTAGTGCAGATGGGTGGGAGTCACAAAAGCCTGAATTGGAAAATTCCCAATCTGTGGGCAAGAGCTTTGGCTTATGTCTTTCTGTTGTAGGGGTCCCCACTGATTGAGTTGGATAGAAGAACTTTTCCGTACTTTCACACTTTTTCACAAGCTTGAAGGGATGCGATTTCAAAAGGTTTGTGGAAAATGAGAATGTGTTTAGATAGGATTGCAAACAAGGATTGCAAATCTTGCCTGATGGAGTGTTGTCTGCAAAAAATTCCACGGGCCATGGGCTCGCTCTTGCCATAGGCGTGCACTTTTCTCTTGTAGGGTGATCGAGGTCCATTTCAGCTGCTCTAGGTTCAGCTGCTCCTGGGGATGCAGGGCAGGGGAGCGCTGCAGACGAAAGAGGCTCTCACAAGGAGCAGCCAAGAGCTTTGCCACCAGCTGGCAGGCAGTGGCAAGCTGTGTAGGCAAATACGGCAGGGGCTTAACGTTTTAAGAACTGCCAAAATTCTGCTAAATTCGGTGGTGTTTGGAAGTACTGAGTTCCCAAAATGTACCCCTGACCCCAGGGCAGCTGGAGTGAGGCGTGGTGCTGGGCACGATGCAGCTGGCAGCTGCCTTCTCCGGGTATGGATCCCAAAGCTGCTGTGTGCTGAGTGAAGCCTTCCTCTCTGTCTCGAGCTCTTTGTGTGAGTAATGTGGGTGACTTTTGTCCGGAGCTCTGCAGGAAAAAGGGCAAGAATATCCTCGTCACTGCTTTCCTCCAGTCTCCCCTGGGCTCTGCAGCACGTGGAGATCTCAGGGAAAGGGGAACAAGACCACAGATGCCGAATGAGCTGCCTAGCTCCAAGCCGGGAGGCCAAAATCAGCTCTCTCCACCTTCTCCTCCTGTGGGGGGCCAGTGAGGTGTAGATCTGATGCGTTTAGAATTTATTTTGGGTTTAGGGAAGCAAGGCAAATTGTGCATTATTTTCCCTTCACAAAAAACTTAGACATACCCCAGAAAGGAAAGCAGCTACTGAAATGCGAAGACATGCTTTCAGATCAAGCAGAACAGAGAGAAAACGGGGGAAACAAAGTGTCTTTCACATGCGAAGCAGGCAGACAGAAAGTTAATTATCCTTGCGTCTTTTTCTGGTGGAAACGGCATCATTTGCTGTCCTTTGCAAACTGTTAGCAGGGAATTTGAATGTGAAATATTTATAGATTCTTCTATATTTTTAATACTTTGTGGAGATTTGGCTGATGCAGCAATTCCTTAAATTGCACAGGAAGGTGATATATGGCACAGTGCAGAATATATCGGCTTGTCTCTCCACAGCCCTGCCAGCAGGCTGGGGATGATTTCAAGGTACGTCTGCATGGGAAAATCACTGCTGGCTCAGTGGTGAAGTGTCACTGCCAAGTCCTGTGACTTTGGATCTCAGCTTTCACTGCCTCCAAACGGCCTGATTCTGCTCTGTTTCATTGCCAGCGATGCCCCTGTGAAGAGAAATCAATCCAGGGCTCGTGCTTGGGCCAGATGGCCTCTCAGACCTGGAGGTCAGGCTGCAATCTCACTCACAGGAGGCTGGATCCACCTCARGGTCACATCACCTTTCATCTTGCTTGAGTCACTCTGGTCTGGTGAGGGTAAGGGGCAGAGAGCCCTGGGTTTGGCTAAATGATCGACAAGCTTTGTGGCTTGCTGCAAAGTTTTGAATGCCTCTGTGGCTCTTGCAGTGGATAAAACCCTGGCAGAAATTAGCCCCAAATGTGGCTGGCTCAGACAAAGGAGTCAGCAGTGCTCAGACTGAGAGAAACCAGCAGCAGATTTTTGGCCCAGAAAAAAAAGGGAAAGGGAACCACGGGACTCAAAATGACAGTCTGGCAGAGAAAATACATCCCAGACAGCAAACGACTTAAGCAGGTGAGCTGATTTTGCTGCTCTCTTGTGTCAGTGCCATCTACTTATTGCTTTATTTATTTATTTGTAAGGAAGGGATTTTCTAAATAACGCCTGAGCTGTAGGAGCTCCCACAGTGTGCAAAGCTCGCTCGCAGCAGTGTGTCCAGCAGCTGGGTCCGACTGGGGAGCACTGGAGCAGTCGGAGCAGGACCTGCCCTCGTGCTGGCTGCCTGCAGAGGGTCACTCGTGGCCCAGGGACACGGGGCAGCCACTCACTCCTCCATGCTCATTGCTTAATGAGTGTGAAACCTTCTCACAGCTTCACTCACAGGATCTGTCCCGAGTTTGGGTTCTCAAGAGATGCAGTGAGAAATTCTGAGTCCTAAATACTGGTGGACAAACTCCCACTGGCCAGAGCTGTCCCTACGCAGTGATAGCCACTGGTCAGCACAGTGACACTCCGGGGCCAGGCAGAAGATGCCATGGAGCATTTCCTGAAGGTCTCCAGAGGTGTCAGAGCCTCTTCTGTACACACATGGCAGAGGAGGTGTATCTGGACCTCCCCTTCAGGAATCCCCCACCCAGCTGTAAATTACCAACTGCAGGGGTTGCTGCAAGTTAACACTGCAGCCCTGGACCTGCCTGAATGAGGTTTAACCTTGCTTTACCCTTTATTTTACAAAGTTTAGCCCTTTTTCAGAGTACAGGTCCCTGAGTACAATACCTCCAATCAATCCCGTTTAAGATAGGCACCCCTTCCCAGCCCCGCTCTGGCTGTAAGAGAAATGGGTAATGATGAAGCCTTGTGTTTGTTCAACTCTGTTTGGAATTTACAGCGCTTTGTAAATGATTTATTGCAGTCATAATAATTGATGCCTCTGCAAATGGATTCCTGTCAACAATACATTCAGGCCCAGGCCTTCATTTAAGGCTCATGGGGACAATACGCATTTAATGGGAAAACTGGTCTGGTTGCTTTTGGTTGTTATTTATGTCCTGAAATGAAGTGCTTATCTACCTGGTGGTGGTTCTTGCTCCTGTAAAAGGAAAACTGTGTGGAGGGAGCAGACCTGTCAGGTGCAGGAGCTGTGGAACACATCCTGCCTGTGATGTGAGAATTGCAGTGGGGGCTTTTTGGTACGGTCTCAGTCTGAAAGTGCAGTCTTCCCACAAGAACAGCGTCTTCAGAAGGTTCTTGACTGAGAGGAGTGGACATAAACAGATGAAAATGTTAAGACAGATCTTTGCCTCTCACTCTTCACTTGCTCTCAGCTCAAGATGGAGACTCCTCTGCTTGTCTTTTCTTGTCAAGACTTCTCCTAGAGACCGTGAAGTTTCTCGCTTGCACTCCTTTATGGCCATATATTTCATGCTGAGGAGACAGGACAAACATCTTCTACCACAGATCAGTTTGAGGCTTTTYGTTAGATTTTCCCTGTCTTTTTCACTGACTGGCTGTGAAAGCTTGTGGATGAGAGTCCTCGTCTTGCAGGTCCTGGCCTGTTGCCCTTTTGTTAGATTTGTTCCCATCTGCTTCCACTGCTGTAAACAGCTCTTCTACTGGCGGGCACTAAGTGCCTTCTGCCTCTGTGAACACTGGACACGTTGGGGTTGTGGAGGCACTGGCAGCTCCCCTGTAGCTGCAAACACAGTTGCTCCCACCAGGGAAAATACCAGCGTGGGAAACACCAGCACGGAGAATACGGGGATGTTGCCGATGCTCAGTAGTGTCCGTGGACTCACCACCRGCACGGGAACTGACTGCAAAGGAGGAACTCAAGGAAGGAAGGGTCCCTGAACCAGCGCCTGCTGAGTGAGATGTCCATGTTCACCAGTCCCTCGACTCCACTCTTGGGGTGTTGATATCTGCAGCTCAAGATATAACCAAGAGCGACCTGTGTTTGCAGCCCTGACAGCGAGAGTCGTTCTCAGGAGCACGTTGCTTATGTGGTTTTGAAGGAAGGACAAAAGGCTTGTACGGATTTGTGAATAAATGCCATAGAAAAATAGTTCARCTTGTCCTTTAGAGTCAGCAATCCCAAATAGCCAGAGATTCGTGTTCCACCCAGTGCCTGATTACTCTTTTCAATCATCTCATTAAGTGCCTGGTTCCACGGTGACTGCAGCAGGGTGCCTCCGAGGGGATTAGCACGGCAGATACAGAGTAATTGGGACCTTGAGATCCTTCTGTCACAAGTATCAACAGMACGGAGGAAAACCTGGTGTTTTTCTAAACAAGGTACTTCAAAGCAAGGAATTGCCTTCCAAAAATAGAAGCCAATGCTTTCAGAAGTCAGTTGTGATTTTAAGGTGCCACTGTTGTTTGGTACATGATTTGCTCTGTCTTAAGGCCTGCAGGTTTTGGAGAAGTGATGTCTGTCCTCACTGTGCTGAGCCATGTGTAGGGGCTAAAGAACAGTGCAGAGGGAATAGACTTCAAATTCTTTTTAGAAAGGCTGAGCTGGGAAGGGATGGAGTAATTTCCAGGTGTGACCCTCTAGAGCGCCCATGGGTGAGGTGAGCTGGCCCAATCCTCTAAGACAGCCCCATATCATGTCTGGAGTTTCCTGAAACAAGGTGGGACAGCCTTCATGTTCCTGATGGTGGTAGATGTTCCTCTTATGTACTGCTACAGATTTTTTTCCAGTTCCTTTTGCTTGTGGCTCAGAGCAAAGACACCTTAGAGCCTGTGGCATAAACGATAGAATAGTTTGGATTGGAAAGGACCTCATCTATTCCAACACCTTCCATTAGTCCATCAGCTGAGACGTGTTTGCTGGGGACTCTTTTCCAAACCCTTAACTCTCTTTTTCCTTTGGGGAGTTTCCCGGTTGATCAAGATCCAATTTTCACTATTTTCTGTCACAAGCTGTGCTGTGGGTTCTGTCATGATTGCAAGGCAGCCTTTGCTCCCACAAGGAAGGAAGGCTGAGAGAGYTGGGATTGTTCAGCCTGCGAAACAGAAAGCTCTGGGATGCCCTAATTGCAGCCTTCCAGTGCATGAAGGAGCTAYCAGAAAAATGGAGACGGACTATTTACAGGAGCSTGTAGTCATGGGGCAAGTGGGTTCAAACTAAGAGTAGGTTTAGATTTAATATGAGGAAAAAATTCTTCCCTGTGAGGGTGGCGAGGCACTGGAACAAGTTGCCCAGAGAAGCTGTGGATGCCTCATTCCTGGAAGTGTTTAAGGTCAGGTTGAACAAGGCTCTGAGCAAGCTGGTCTGGCGGAAGGTGTCCTTGCCCATCGCAGGGGGTTGGAACGAGATGGGCTTTATTGTCCCTTCCAACCCAAACYGTTCTATGATTCTAYGACTGAAACATCAACATGTGCTGCTAAAGTCTTGAGATGCATTCRTGTTTCAGAAATCACCCAGCAGTTTAATTGGACTCCATCTCACGTGGTCTGGGTCCGTCTCTGCAGGGAGGATATGCTGGGGGCGTTGGCAAGGAAGGGCAGCAGTAATTCCAACCTGACCCTTSCACACGGTGTCTTGGCACCAGCAACAGCTCTCAGCCTCCTCCTTCAGTCCCTCCTTCCCAAGGAACTAAAAAGAGACATTTTGGCTCCTCTCTCCCCCAGCAAACATCCTGGCAATGGAGGAAGGTTTTCCCTTCCCTTCCTCTTTCCTATTCTTTTGTTTGGCATGAGAAGCACTGGCAAATCCCATTTCTTGATCCATTTTTCATTCCTGGCGGTGCATTTGAAGCACTAAGTGGTGCCACGGGAAATGAGCTGTGGTAGAAGCCCACAGGGACCTGGGGCTGCGCAGACACTGATGGATTGTGCAAGTCAAGAGAGTAAAGGAGCTGCTCTATTCATATTTAAAGGTACCACAAAACACACTGCCCAGGATGACCACACCCATGGGGGTTTCTTGTTGGAGACCTGTTTGTCTATATTGCCAATATTCACAGCTCCTTGTTYTGAAAAAGTCTTGCAATTTATTTAAGAATGGGGTAAAAGAAATTCACTATTAACTCAAACATTCATTTCAAGCATATTAATTTAAACACATTAGTTTAAACGTTTGCTCTAAACCCACCTTTTCCAATCCAGGACTGCAYTTGGCTTTATCCACTTCCAGGTCATGGTGGTATTGTGGGTTGTTTTCTGTTTTGTTTATTAATTTCAACCCAGTTAACCTCCTCTTCTTCCATCTAGCCCAGAGATAACGACCTTGTGTGATAATCTTTCGTGGTGTCTGTTAAACAGTACTTTTGAAGCAAGCTAAGCTACTGACACGGGTTGTTAAACCTCACGCTTGAGGAGATGGGATGATTAGTGGCAGAGTCAGGATGGTTTTATCCCCTCCCCACCTCTCTCTGGAGCGGTGCACCTGATGAGAAAGGCAAGGGCTAACAAGGCCCAAGACATACCTGTGCTCTGTCCCAGCAAAGTGCCAGGCTTCACGAGCAAAGGTCTGGCATTCTCAGCAGACCTGCCTTCCCTGAAATCTCAGTCTGAGTCCTGGCAAGGGGTTGCTCCTACCTGGAGTGAGTTCCACACCCTTTACCGCCAAGAAGCTCTTGAACAGGCCCTTGAAATCAAACGGTGACTCTTCCTGTGTGAACATGGGGAGCCATCACGGAATCCACACTAGCTGGAACGGTCTCCTCGGCCAAATKAATCTTCCTCCCAGACAGCACTTCACCTTGCTGTGCAGCTGGATGTGCTCCTTCCTGCCCTCGTCCTGCACAGACACAGAGGCCCCGAGGCGTCCCAGGAGCAGCCATGMGCAGATCAGGGATCAGCTGTCACTTTGCTACCGACAGCAGAGGGGTGACAGTGGGGAGAACTTTTGGAAAAATCTCACCCTGGGGCTTCTATATTCTACCTGCCTTGGCTCTGAAATGAGAAAGAGGACTCCACATTTTTTAAATATTGCTTAATAAGTGGGTGGATGCCAATTCTTATCTCGCTAAAGATGTAACTCCAGCATAAGAAAACAGCAAGCTGTTCATTAGCTGTTAGAGAGATGAAAAGTTACTTACTGAAGAAAGCAATAAATTTGTTTTCTTGCACATTTGCACACTTTCTTCTTGCCTCCTGCTCTCCTTTCCCAGATAGTTAAGACTGTTTAAGGGCAATTTCTGTCACTGCCCTTTGCTGGCATGAGCTGAGAAGCCCTCTGCAGCATATAATGCAATGGCTTATGTTTGCAGAGCTCAGAGCGCCACCGCTCCACCTGTGGGGTACCTGTATCAAGAGGGCACTATCTATAGCATCATTTAATTGTTCAAAGCAAAGAGAAAAGCAGTGAAAAAAACAAAAAAAACAAGGGAAAAGATAAACTGTAGATAAGCTTATGTTTTCTATTTTGAACAATAGATGAGAGACCTGCTCTAACAGCAGCATCAGCATTTATTGTGTCTCTGGYCCAAAAGCTGCCTGATAAATTCTAGCTAATTTCAGACTTGGTTTAGAACAAAGCAGCAATCTCTTCTGAACCTCTTTTATATGCCCATTTTTATTGTGAAGCTATAAAGGGGTTTTATTTTTTTTATGATCTGCCTTTTAATGTCCTCCAGCGTTGTGCCTGTGCTCATCCATTAGCTCCCAGCCCGGGCTGACACGCTGCAGCCCAGGTCTCTCAATATCGAAAGGCAGCCCCAGACAGTGCCTGGGGAGGCATGACTGTGATGGAAACTGTCACACCTGCATGGCAGGATGTGCACAGCCTCGCTCAGCGGGGCCCCTGCAGCACTGACCAACAGGACTTGCCGTGGCAAAGCCCTTCAGGCCATGCCTCCGCAGATACAGCCCGGAGTGGGAATTTACGTACCCTGTGTAATCTGCATGCCTTGAGCTGAGCCCTGCCCTAACTAAAGCTGCTAGACACTGTCCTCATAGGAACTCGATAATATTGTCTAATAAAAATAGCTGCAGTTTTATCTTGTCATTATTTCATTACAAGTACTTGCAGCAAGTATTTTTAGACCATTTCCATGAGTTTGTTATTAATTTTGGCTATTAACTCCTGTAATGTATTTTGTGAAATTATTTTGCCTTTCACGTTTATATGACCTTCATATTTGGATTAATATTGTGATTTCAGCCAACAATTCTTAACCAAACCCTGTGTTTTTATTGTGAGCCTTGTGCATCAATTCCCAGATTCAGGAGCCAAGTGACTTTTGGTGTTGCAGTGTAAGTGATAAAACCCTAAAGCCCCAGAATCCAGAAGCTTCCAGTTTGGCACCCAGCTGCTTTTTTCTGATATGCTGTGAGAAACCCCACCAGGAGCCCCAGTCTGAGCAGAGACCAAAGGGGGMACCTCCCTGGGGGCAGAAGTGCCAGCTCCCCAGGAGTGCTGATTGCTCAGTGATTTGGCTGCCTAACAGTGCCCTCCAGAGYGGGAAATCCAGGGACAAACACCAGAGTCCACTGGAATGAACCRATGAATTATGGTCTTTCCAAGCCCCAAGCCTGCAAGGTGGTTGTTGGCAGTGTTGAGTTAAACATCTCCAAAGGGCTGCAGTCGAAAAAGTAAAACARTATGTTCTCCTTCCCCCCACTCCCACACAGTCACTGAATACTTTCACAGGGGAGTCTTCAACACTGGGGAAAAAATAGAATAAAAAGAATGAGCCCTTTCAAGGACTGTGTTAATGTTCCAGGGACTGAGCTGTATCCCAGGAGATGGAGCTGTCTGTCTTATGCAAGAGCTGCAATGCCTGCTGGAAAAGCACATGTACCCAAGAACATGTTCATTATGACTCCATTAGGCTCTGCATTGATGTGCTTAAAGATAAGGACAGAGTCAGGATAATCATGATCTCTCTCCCTTCTTCCCTTCATCCGACATTTCAACAGCCTTGTGGCCAGGTCTCTCAAGTGAAAACATATCTCCAGAAAACACTTTTCCTCCTCTCATTGTGCTGCTGGTTAATATTCAAAGCAAATGGAGATGCAGTTTGAAATTATTTAGGCTGTTATGCTGTCGCTGGTGGTGGCTATTTGAGCCTGGATATCAGGAAAAATTTCTTCACTGAAGGGGTTGTCAAGCCCTRGCACAGTGYCGGTGCAACCACCCCTGGAGGGATTTAAAAGCAGTGTAGATGTGGCACCTGGGGACATGGTCTAGTGGTGGCCTTGGGGAACAGTTGGGCTTGAAGGGCTTAGAGGTTTTTCTGCAAACTAAATAATTCTATGTTTCTGTGTCAGTAAAATGGCACCTGGTTGAGAACAGGAAGGTTTCTCTTCTGTAACGCAAGCCTTTGGTCCCAGGGCTTGTGTCCCAAAGTGCAGGAGGACAAGGCCAGCTCTTGAGACTCACTCCTTACCTCTGTGTCTCGTGTGCGTCTGTGAGTGGAATCTGCTGGAAGTCTTTGGCTGTGTATAGGGAAGGAAGGGAACAGGATGAGACCTCAGGTTTTGGGGGATGCAGTTTTGCTTCCAGCTGAAGCTTAGTGTGCTGTCTGAAGCAGTCACTTCCATAGSTAATGACCCAGTCTCGCCCAGATGAAGGCTCCCTGTGCCTCAGCAACCGCCCTGCCCTCCCGGGAATGATGGATGTGGTGATCTGCGCTGTGGTGCTGCTGCCTGGAAGGCTGTAAATCGCACATGTGTGCTTCCAGAAGGATGGGATCCCACCCTGGCTGTTCAAGCACTGCTGCTCAGCCCTGCTGGTGGAGGGGCCAGGCAGGGGGGAGGGCTCAGACAGGGCCATGCATCACCAGGGACGAGCACAGCCTCGGCAGCTGAGAGCCCAGGGACATGGCTCTTCCCGAGGTGTTTTGTGGGATTCTTGGCATGTTACTGTGCGTGAGCTATTGCTGAGGRGAGTGCAGGCAACCAACAGCCATTCAGAAACAAAATGAGAGTGAAACAGCTCATAGAAGCAAAGCCTGTCTGGTTCAAAAGGATGGCTCCGACCCTCAGCCTCAGCATCCCTGTGGATCGGGTCGGTAGCTGGTGGTGTTGTCCATCTTCCTTGAAGCAGGGGATGCCAGTTTGTGCCAGGTCGGATACTCACATCGGCAAAGCAACCCAAGTAGCAATGCAAGAGCAGCACACACGCTGTTATCATCCTCAGCAGTGGTTCGGTGGGACCTTGGCAACATCTGCCTGCCAAGGAGGGGGCTGTGGCTCTGAGTCTGTGCCTCGTGCTGATGTTGGCTTTCTCTGGCGGTAAAAGCGATGTTTGCCACCTCCTGCTTGTTGTTACCCCAGTGATTGTGGGGCCACGCTCTCCAGGCAGTGCCGTGAGAAGGGTTTCGGTGGTTTTGTGGTTTGCTTTTGTTTCGGTGATCTGGCCAAAGCAAAGCTTTGCAAACTCTTGTACTGGTACATCCTGGGGGTACAGGAATGGCTGTGCCGTGTCCTCCACTGGCCTGGTGCCAGGAAGAAAACGAATTATTTACTTGAACCCAAAGGGAAAGCACAAAATCTGTCTCCCCCTGTAAGCCTGGCTCCTCGGATGGCAGTGGCTGTGGGTTGCCTTGCAGTAGCCCACATGGAAATGCTTGCATTTGAAACGAGCTCCTCTTTTACAGTCTCTCATTTGAGTTGCTTATTCACAGCTATRTCATATTTTATCCCTCTGCTAGGTCTCCTGTGTGCTAAACACCACGTATTTCCCACCTGCTCAGAGATCACGGACCAGCTGGGGCCAAACTCATATTTCAGAGGGAAAGGCAGCTGAAATCCRAAAGTGCATTTGCAAGGTGGGATGTGATTGCACTCCTCTTGAGCTGATGGGACTGTGTCTGAGAGCTGCTCGTCTCGAATAGAGCCACTTTTGGAGCAGAGATTCTGATTTTGCTGGAGAAGGTGTTTAGGACTGACAGCTGTAGCACTGTCAGCTGTGTGACAGCAAGGGGAAAAGTCCCCTCCTGGCGTTTGTTTCTGAAGAAAGTGCTGCAGGGCTCTGCAGAAATGAAAAATTAGGTGGTAGCTTTAGCAGAGCTTGGCTCCAGTGTAGCTCACAGTCACCCCAAAGCTGTTTGTAGCCAAGATGCAGCTTAGGGAAGGCAGTAGGACCTGGACTAATGGGAAAAGGAGGTAACTGCACACTCTGGGGGCTGAGCCCATCGTTGCTTTCTGCCCAGGACTTCAGGTTGAACCTCACCTGTCCCCCGGGAGTGTCTCCAGCGGGCAGCAGGGGCTCCTGGCAGAGGCTGAGCGGGGTGTGCTGCAGGCTGGCTGCCAGCCCTCCCCTGCCCCCTGCCCCCTGCCCCTCCAGGCCCACCAGGAAAAGCCCAGCAGCCTGGGAAATGCCGACTTTGCAATGCAGCCCAGAGGGGGATTGGAGGAATCCAACAGATTCCCCCTTGGCATGAGCAGAGCAGGGGGAGMAGGCACCAACCCCACCAACCTGTTACTGCTGCTGSCTGYGCTGCAGAGCCACTGCCTGCTCCRTCCCACCCAGACAGGCTGCCCGAGCACTGCTGGAGGCAGAAGTGACAAAACTGCAATCTCAGTGTGGCTCTTTCCGGCTCCCTGAGTGACAGAGAACACCTGACACGCTGTGCTGGGGAACGCTGGCTCTTCCTCGCCGTGCTCTTGACAGGGGCGTTAAAATGTATTTATAACAGCTGGGGATGGCTCGCCCTGAGGGGTGAACTTAATTCTTAGTCTGCCAGGCACTCCTTTGTGAGTGACAGTGATTTGTCCCCTGTGTGTTCGTTCTCCTTTTTGCCCTCTTGCATTCCCCTTGCGTTTTATAGAGCTGTATTTGACAGTCTAATTTCATGTAACTAATAACATTATGTGGTGAAATGAGCTCAAATGTCCGTTTATCTCTCTGACGCTGAACTGCTTGGTAAACACTCCCTTTCCCATCTCTCYTGTTGAGCCTCTGCCATGGTTCAGTTTTCTGATCTCCCCCCAAAACAAACATTTTGATGAGAGAAGTGCTCTGACATCTCTCTTCCACGTGACTAAGCCAGGGAAGTGCTTCACGCAGCCTTTGAAAGAGGCCTTTTGGTGACAAGATGCAATGAGTAACAAAACACAAAGCTAACCTGAAACTGGCTATTTTAATTCTTCAAGCAGAAATTTTGACAGCACATCTCAACCCTCCCCCTCATCTTGACATTGAAACAAGACGAACGCAGAGATCCCAGCTCTGCCAAAATCAGGGAGAGTGTCGATGCTGGCTTCGACAGGCATCAGGCTTTGCCCTTGCAGCTTCTAGCTTTCACCACTCCCCCCTGATCTTCAGCCACGGAGATCTGGGTTGTTTTGCCCAGCTGTGCCCAGCTGAGGGGGACCTTTCAGGTGGAGAGGACCTGGGTGCACGTTTTTCAGCCCCCTCAGTGGGGGCAGCTGTGGAAATGCAGGTCAGCACGGGACGCCTGAGACAAACGACATCTCTGGGTGCCTAACGAGAGGGATTTCCTTAGTAAGGCTCACCCAGGGGCTGGTAGCTCAGCATATGTGTTGCTGTGAGTGCACACAAGCTGCAGTCACCCACCCCACAGAGGTGTCTATTGGGTTTTGTCACAGCTTCTTGGAAAGTTTTTGCCATTGGCCACCAAAATACCTTGGGGCAATCTGTTCCACTGGGTAAGTCTATTGGGAGAATCCTTGTGGCAGGCAGGTGTGGCTCCTTGGTGTTGCTTGGGAAAGGGGCAAAGAAGAGCTTATGTGCTATCATCAGCTTCTTCATTCTGCACTGGATTGTGGAAACCTCTGTTATCCCCTTATTGTCCTCTTTGGACATCCCACCTGCATCCCCTGTTCCCACGTGTATCCCTAGAAAACTTGTATGGATGAGGTGGGACAGCCCTAGATTGCWTCCAGCACATGATAAAGCAGGTTAGGAGTGAGCAGGCAGCTCCCCCGGGTAGTGGGGACCACCCCAGCTGAAAACTGCTGCTCTCTGCCTTGGCCTTTGCTCCTCATCCACGTGGGCTGGGAGACACCTGCTCCTGGTGACTTACAACTCCGGGACAGAAAGGAGAAGAATTTCCCTCTGTTTATRGTGAGGAAGCAGAATGCTTCAGAGGATAAATGAGTATGGACAAAGTAGTGGCTCAGTGACACATTTCGACTCAGCCTTTGGAGTGCTGGGTCTAGCCTTCAGATCCCTCAGCTTGTGTTTTGCCTTTTCTGTTCCTTACCATGCCGTGAAAACAGGAACCAGGCTTGGAACAGYGATCTCCCTTCAGGACAGAGGAGGAGGGAGAACATCACACGGATATCGAGTGTGCACTCCTCTATCTCTCAGCTCGTATGGAGTGCAAACTCAGTTCTGAAGAAGCCAGAGCAGTATTTAATATTTTATTYTTAATAATAAACATGGCCGTGTGGAGTAATTTAAAAGATGGCAAGTGCTAGGCTGTGAAGGGGTTGCTTTCTGATGTTTTCATTGACATCAGTTCTTTTGTCTGGCCTCAAAATCACAGTTGATATGCCCTAAATTAGCAGGATTGAGCTTCAAAACTGAACAAAGCTGAAGATCTTTTTTTTTTTTTTTTCCATCTTAACATTCTCTACAAAGTTGGCTCAATGGGTTTTTTCCTCTCATATTCATTAATATACATTTAAAATGCTTAATTTAGAAACGACYGCAGTCCTTGATCACCTTCCTGTTTACATTTTGATGTTGTACTCAGAGCAAAGGGACCCCTCTTGCACTACTTCTCCCTCCTCCACTCTCCAAGCTTTGTCACCCTCCTCTGGGATCTCTTTTCAAAAGATCAAGAGGAGAGAAAAGGCTTCAGATGCCATAAATATTGCAGGAACCAGTGTTCATCAGAGAACGGCCTCCTTTAAGATCAATATGTCTTCCTGAGGGGGCATTCAGTCCTTCAAAGTAAACAAGCTGGGAACATTAATTCAAATGCTTTTATACTAAATACATATACATGAATTAGACCGTGTGGCTGTGATAAATAAGCCTTATATAAGTAAGGTTTAAAGCAAACCACACATGCAAAAAAAAAAAAAAAAAAAGAAGCAGACTCTGCAGATTTGCAAGGAACGAACCGATTCCTGCTGCCGATCTTCCGGTGACCGAGATAATTCTGTTAAGGGGCTAAAGAGTAGTTCTCCTCACCTCTGCGAATAGATTGATCTGGGCAATCAGAATCTTCTCCCGAGAGGAGGAGTACCATTATGCTGATGTGGAAGTCAAGATATATTGAGATATATTGCAAAATGTGCTGAATCTACATTTTGCGGTCTGTCATTGCCTGGGTTTGGAAATGTGGTGTTTTCTTGGRAGGGGAGGGAGACAGAGACAGGGCTACCTCCACCTCAGGGAGGGAAGGTGGAAGCAGTGTGTCTTGATTCCTGTCTGTCAGACACAGCACAGACTGCTGTCAGGGGTTTGAAGTGGGTTTGTCCCCCGTCATCCTCTCGGAAAGGGGTGAGTGGCAGAGCTGTCACTGCCCTGCAGTGACAGTTGGAGCCTGGAAATGGTGTGTCTTGAACTGGAGGTGGGCAATACCCACCACATCCTTCATGCTTCTCATACCAGCTCCCCTCCTTCCAGTGCCATGGGGTACCAGGGCAAATGAAACACACTGGAGAAGAGGAGCATGGAAATTGAGCAGAATTGGGATGGTCTTGAATGTCCTGTTCACGTCCAGGACAGCCCCTGTCCCTCAGGGAAATCAGAATCTCCCGCAGCCCTGGAGGAGGTAAGTGTTCTCAAGAACATTTGAGTCTCTAGGTTATTAGCACTGGATAATAGTTTCAGGGAAAMCCTTTCCTTATAAGATATAACAAGGCAGAGAAGATGGCAAAAAAAAAATGTGGTAGGAGCATAGGAGTGGTCGATCACRGAGAAAATGTTGCTAATTTTGACATATTCGAAAAACATGTCAGAGTAACCAAGTGGAAGAGAGCGTAAGGAAAATCAGTAAGGAAATTAGCACAAAAATATGCTCGTGATCATTTTTTCATATCTGGCACAGCTGGACATTCAAAAGGATCTCTTTGCACATYAGCCAACAGGCTGGCTGGTGGCTAAAGCCTGGGGCAAGATGGGTGGATGTGGTCTTCTTTTACATCCATCTGGATGGATGGTCTTCTTTTACACTGCTGTGGTCTGGGCAACTGGAGGATTTCCTCTTAACCCACAATTTCCCTAACTCAGCAGGATGGAAAAAATTGGAGACTTCAGCACRATTTTGCCAAGCCTCCTATTTGTGCCAGGCACTGGGACAGCAAAAGCATGTCTCTGGGCCCTTGCAGACTTGAAGTGTTGCAGACATGATACACTACCAGCACCTCGATGTCAGTGAAAGTGGCTAGGTTTTCATTCTTTAAAAGAGCTTAGGCTGTGTAAAYAGCTGATCAATTAGCTTTCATACACTACTTAATTCCTTTTCTTCCTGCTCGTGTCCAGAGCCTGTGATCTTGGGTGGTGGTGAGCGAGAGGATTTCCATCACAGCTCGGTGCGCTGAGCTGCTCAGACACCAGGACGTGCCCTCAGGCTGGGGTGAGCTTACCTATTTTTCTGAGCAGAGTTTCCTTCTGAATCACAGTGTCCATCCAGCAGCCCTGAGTGCTGTGAGAGTGGTGAGGAGACCAGCCCCAGGACCGTGCCCAGGGGCAGGCAGCAGGAGGGAGCTGTGTGAGGTGAGAGGCAGAGCAGAGCAGGCAGCTGAAAGGCTGCAGATGAGGCAGTCCTGCAGTTCTCCCTGCTCTTGGCCACGAAGGATGAACTCCATCTTTTCATTGCAGAAGGACAGGATTGCAAATAATGCTGGCAAATGGCTCACAGATCCTGAGGCACCCCCAGTTAGCCACCGGAAAGGAGTTTCCATTCATCTTACTCTGCACCTTTAAACTAATGGGCTGAAATCTCCAAGCAGTTTCTTCTGATCTGTCCAGCTTGGGGCCATAACGGTCTGAAAGGAAGACTGAGTGAGTGCAGAACTGCCAGCCAGGAGGGTCAGTTTTCATGTGGGCAGCCTGGTCCTGACATCCCATAGATGCAATTTAAAGGAATGTCATACAGGAGGGATGGAGAAACACACGGTAAACCCAGCAGGTCTGGTAAGGCTGCTGTTGAGTTATTCTCTGACCTTGGGCAGCTCCACAATATTTATGTGCATTTTGTTCATGGCCTTCCATCTCACAGATTCATCTGTGCTGCTGTAATGGGGATAATAAAGACTCCTGAGACATTTCTCAGGATCTCTGATACAAAACGAACAAAATCCTCTCCATTACCCCCATTCGACCCTGTTGGAATTGGTCTGTTTGTTTAGGACTGTGTTCCTGTCAAAGTGTTTGATGTYGTATTCCTCTGAAGAGTGTAAAAACAGCCACGTGTGCAAAATATGTGGAGCATCAATTAAGACTAAAATCAGTATGAATATATATATTTTAATCAATATTTTCRGCATAGTAAATAACTGGGAGGTGAGGCTTGACTAGAATTTGGTCTTACTGGATGGACAAATTTTCCACATATACAGATGGGAGGTTACTTTCCGAATTTATATTGCTCTCCTTCAAATGAACTTTGACAGGAATCAGAATGGAACAAAAACATCCAAACAACCTGGAAGGGAGGTGCTTCCTGCACAACACATCGTGCAGGGTGAATGTGCATATCTCCTTGAGCGGCGCAGCACAATTTGTCCTTTCATTACCCCTAGCTCAGGTGCCAGAGCCATTGTTTCACTTCAGAGGAAGCTCTTGATCGCTGCAATTCTCCCCCTTCTTCCCAAATCAAACTCTGACTCAAAGTCTGCTGCAGGCAGTGCAAGGACTCCCGTTGACTCCAAGTTTTGTGAATCAGACCTTGGCRGGTGTCCTGGTCTCTTTAAGCACAGAGAAATGCAGTTACAACCTCTCCATCCTGCTCTTCACCTATTTTTGCTCTGGGCATTTGTGGTTATGAGTCTGCAGGTTCCTTTCTGGTGTGAATTTTTCTTTCTAAATGAGGGATTCCCTGTGCTCCGTACCATATGGGCCACACGTCCATATGGTCAGCGTCGACACGGGAAGCCAACTCTCCGCCTGAGGAACGGACTRATGCAATATGAACCACCTGTCCAGAAGCTGTGAAACAGGTTAGGGTGGGCTGTGCTCGAGTGATTTAATTTGCTGCTAAAAATCTGTTCCTCAGGCTTAGCAGAGCCGCGGGGTGCCGGCGCCATTCCAGCAGAGAGCAGAGGAGCCCGCTGGAGTTATGCAGAGTGAGGCTTTGGTGTGCTGGAGAGCTTGACGAGAACAGGGCAAAATACCTACCTGGATCAGTCCTGTGCAATGCTTCCCTCAAAACAGCTCTGTCCTCTGCGGTTTGGGAATTCCAAACTCTAGGGAGCCGGGCTCACCCAGCCCTCCRAGGCCACGCGAGCCAGGCTGCTGCCCCGCAAACCTGGGAAATCAATGGCAACAGAGGCTTTCTGGAACTTCTCATCCCGTCGTAGCTCTGGGGAAGACAGGAGGCAAGCAGCACGAAAGGGTAGCTCCAGAGAGGGCCGAGGGGGTGAGCAAACAGAAGCTGACACTAGAAAAGGTCAGCTGTTTAAACGGCCTGGTTTAACCACGGCACGTGCCAGGCTGCAGGCCCCCAGAGGAGGTTCCTTGTGTGCRTTTATGAACCCTGGGAAAGGGGCCAACTTAGCCCTAATTATATTTTATTTAATCAGCTATTTAAATACTGAACTGTTTTCTTGGCGCTCTACCCCGTCGAGATCACATCTTTATACTCCTGACCTTTTCATTTTATGTAAGAGGCTCTCTCATTGGTTTGGACTGAGGTAAGTCAGCTGCACTCAGCTTGTTCTTACATCACCTCTCTTCTTGGAAGACACAAAGCCCAAGGTTATTTATTTCCCATGTTCTCAATGTGAAGGAAGCACAGAATTTCATTTTTCCCGTCTTCACTATGCAAACTCAAGAAGCCCCTCTGGAATAAAGGGAAGTATATTTAAGGATGTAACATGAGTAGATTTCTAGACAATACCAGGAACATTTTGTAGTTTTGCTTTGAGAAACGTTTGCAGAAAAACACAGCTCAGCTGTCTTGAACATATCTATTACTCCTCTCTTCTAAAGCTTCATTTATTGCAAATGACAGGACTGCAGAGGAATTAGCTCTGAGACAAGTACGCACTGTGTTCCAGGGTCTTCACCATGAATAATGAGTTCCCTTGAAATTCCACAGGATTTGGACATAGATTGGTTGAAGAAGAGAAGACTGAAAGGATGCTCATGCCTTTCCCACCCCAGGTTTGGAACGGAGTSAGATCTGGGCCATATAGAGCTCATACCACAGGTCTTAGCCAGGAGCCCACCTGCAGGGGGATAGGGATCTGCATGTTACCTCTGCAAGAGGGAGACAGCCCTATCATAGATATTGTTGTCATCTCCTCAGATCATTTCTAAGCATTGCAGTTACTTCTTAAGAGCTTAGAAAACAATTTGATTACAGTCGTGGATTTAACACAAACAAGACACTATTGAAGAGCAGCTTGTGGATTTTAATGAGGAACATGCTGGCAATACACACACACGAGATATTGTAGCTAGACTCTGGCTTCTCAAGTGGACATGGAAGCTTTAGCAGCAGTATTTTAGCTCATCTGCCCTCGGCTGGGAGCAGCTCTTCTGGCTTTCTCCCTTTAACAGGAGCATCCTCACACTTCAGCCCCTGATCTAGCCCTCTGCAAGAAAGATCTCTGCCTTCTCGCCTCCACTGTTGTGTGTTTGTGGCTATGGAAATTTCGAACAGAGGGTTGTCACAAAAAGTGCCATTGGTGCTGTGGACACCTGTCTGATTGAGCCCTGCTCCCTCTCTCCCTGCTTCCCTCTCTGCACAGATCAGGGGTCAGGCTCACATCTCTGTGGTGGGCACAGTTCAGATTGCCATGCCCCAGCTTTGAGCTGCTCTCTGGACTCAGCAGGTCCTGTGTGTTCAATGATCCCCTCGGGAGTGCTGGCAGGACGTTGAGGGCTTGGTTTTGTCTTTGCTCTTGTAGCAGGATGGGATTCTGCTTGCTCAGGAGCAGGAAGCCACAGGCCAGATGTGCACCAAGGTGATGCATGTGCTGAGAAGTACCCAGGCTTTCAAAGATGCTTTCAAATCATCACCATCTTACTGCTGGGACACTGATGTGCTTCTGGTGCAAATTCTGCTTCCCACTGTCATTTTCTTTCTCCCTGTCCTCCTCTTGTGCACCCAGGAGTGGCATTTCAAGGGAACTTCATGTTGTTTCTGCAGTGCTGGTAAAGGCAGTTTTTCTAAAGGGAATGCCTATAGTTCTTTGGCACCAAGTGCATCTGTCCCCTCACCCTCACACAGCTCATTTGCACTCTGGTCCTGAGGGAACAGGCAGACTGAATTTTAAAGGGCAAATGGGAACCCAAATTTCCTTGGCACATCTTGGCTTTAGGAGGAATATCTGGAAACAAAGGCAACTTGTGTCGGAGGGGTCCCTGGGCAGGGCAGGGAAATATCAGTAGAAATCATGTGCTTTTGAAAAAACCAGAACTCCCCCTCTGCTGCAGATTTCCCTTCAATGCCTCTGTCTCCCAGAGGGAAACCGCTCCGTGCATCCGAGACTGAGAGAGCCTAAATGAGTCAGACCTCCCTTTCCCTCTTGATAAGGTAGGGCAGGCTCCAGGATTAGTTATGCATCTGATTGTGCCTCTAATAAACTAAATGTAATTAAAAAATAGAGCAGGGCCATTGCATTTTAACAGCTTGAAGCTTTCCCTGTGGAAGGATCATCAAGCAGGGAAAGAATATGAAGATTCAGCTCCCCAGCACCTGCTGGGCAGCCTCTGTCAAGATTAACAGCATCTCACCAGGTTATTAGAGTGAACATGAATACTTTGGGGGCTCTGTGGGTAGTTATGGTATCACGTTTTATTATCTTCCACTGAAATGAAATTACTTATTGTAATTGCTTGTCAGTCACAGGCCAACAAATCTGACAAAGGAAAGCTTTTGTGCTGCGAAAGGGGAGCAGGAGCAGAAGGGAGAGGATGGACCGAGCAAAATTCTGCTGATTCTTTTAGGGGGAAGGTAAAGGAAATATAACCAGAGAGGGAGGGAGAGAAAGGGCTTCTGCCTTGCACAGTGACCTGAGACAACCAATTCTGGCCAAATGACCCAAACTGAGCRAGCATCTTTAAGGGAGTGAGCAGCTGATCCAGGGGGGTGTGTCAGGCTGGGTGGAAGTGACTGCCTTGTGGGCAGTGTATCAGACACAGCAGCTCAGCAGTTTCTTGATAACATCAACCATTAYACCTCTGGGAGGCACTGCTGGGGTTTCCTGCCTGGAGTCCACCAGTCAGCAGGAGCTGTGAGCTGTGATTAAAGTGGAAGCATGCCACTGACAAGGCAACCAGCCCCAGTGTTTGCCATTTGACAAGGAATTATGTAAATCCACCAAGTAACCYTGTTACTCGGCTCACTCTATAGTGAGCCCTATACAGGTTCCTAATAGAGGAAAAAGAAAAAAAGACAGGTCCAATCTCAAAATCTCCAAGTAAAAGGATGGCCTTTAAAGGACTGTCTCGTGCGCAACCACAGCCAGCCTCAGGCAGCAGGAATGAGAAAGACCTGATGAACAAGGCAATCATTCCCTGCTTCCTCAGTCTTGCTGCTGTTTTCTGGCATTTGCAGCTCCAATCTCCAGCTCAGAAGAGTTATATTTCCTTTTGCATGCACGAGGCTGATATTTCTTCACTTTYGGAACCTCTGTGTTTCGTAGCATCTGTAACCCTCTGCAGTATTTGAAGTGGGTAACTTCCTTTTTGTATTCTGAACTTGTTGCTTCCTGTCTGCATTTGATGCCACCTCACTGCTGCTTCAGAAGAGACTGTGAGCAGCTGCTGTTTATGCTCTGGCTCATGTCCTACTCACAACATGCTGACTCAGGGACCAGTTAAGCCAAACCAGTTATGAGAAAAGCTTGGGAAATAGCAGCTTCTGGCAGTGAACATCACAGGTCGTGTTGGGAGTCCCACATCACAGAGCCCACCAGCCCCGATGGCTCGTTTGTGCCACAGCTGAAGGACACAATCCAGCATTTCCACAAGTGTAAATGCACTAGAACTTGTCAGAGAACCAAACATGTTCAGCTCTTTAATTATTGTTTTGTCTACTGTATCTGGTTTCCTAGCGCATGAATCCCTGTCTTGAGATAGCTTTTGTTATGTAATTGCTGTTAACGATTAGTGCTCAGCATTAATTAAACAGATTGCTTTTCATTCTCAGACATTCCACTTAGGATGCCTTCAGGCTACTAGACTGGGAGGGGTTTTTATTTTTTTTTGAAGCATGTCTTCATTAGTATTATGTCTCTTTTATCTGCAGACGAGGATTCTCTACTTCCTTTGTACTGCAACATCAACCAGGGTACTATCAGCTTTTCCTCCTCTCAGCAGTAACTAAGCTCCAGTACTTTATTAGAGACATAAAGGATGCCTGGTGATACAATTACAGCTCACAGCTTTTGTTGTTTTGGTTCCCGTCCTCCTGGCTGCTTTTTGAATCATGAAGGATAGATATTTACATACCAACTTCACAACTTAATTTTAACACTTGCTGTATGCCACGTACTGGTGTTTTCAGCTGAGCTCTAGGGTTTAACAATATCATTTCCTCTTTTAAAGTTTATTCCGCAATGAAGCATCCAAATGCAGGCTGGTAAGAACTGCAAATTTTGCTAACAATAAAGGCAGGAGGAGTCATTGCGCTTGTTTGGACGTCACGTGTGTCACAGAGTGGAAAATGTCATTTGATAACAACTATTTTTCTACTGTCTCATGTGTGAGCTACAGCAAACCATTGGGAAAGTCATCCACCCTTCACTTCCAGAGGAGGTGAATCCATCACATTCCTGTGTTCCTGTGGTTAATTGTCTTCATCATTGGAAATGCGAATCTTATTTTGAGTCAGAGCCTGTGCATTTCCAGGTTTTGGTCCCTGAATGCTGTAATTTTTCTGCCTGATCTATGTAAAGTGCCCTAACCTACTGGAAACCTTCACTTCCATAAAGATAATTACAGGTGCCCAAGCGTTACRTCCAATTTGAATTTCAAACTGGAAGTGATTAAAACTCTGGTAACCATCAGTGAGAGGGGTTAAACTGTTCTAGGTTTTAATGGGTTCAGAAGGTGAGATGCTTCTGTAGCAAGTTAATCAGTGTCTTTCCCTAAGAGGCAGGAGTTGSTTTGTGGGTCTCTGATCAGAAGGTCTGACCACATGAGCAGGGTCAGGCAGATTTTGCCCAYCAGTGCTCGTTAGTGTGAAACAAATGGCATATTTTTCCAGGAAGGGAGACTTTTGTTATTGCTGCTTGTCATCTTCATTTCCTACTGGTCTTTGGGTTGCAGATGATAAGGTTTGATGAGCCATTTTGCGCTGGGCAAAGTCTATAGCAATATGGACACCCTGTGAATGACAGGTATCCTCCTTTCCAAGGTGACCTGATCTCCACAGTATTGACCTTTCAGTATGCTGTGCCCTGCCATTTAGAGTCCTGGGCTAAGTTTTCTCTGAAGAGCTTGGGTGGGACTGAGAGTGTAGAAAAGGGTCCAGATTTTCTGCACTTGGCAGCAACAATTGTCCTCAGAGTTCCCTAACTGACCCCCCATACCCAAAAGTGCCTTAGGTCTTGTGGCTCAGAAGTTAAGGGRAAAGGAAAAATATGAAAGCAGCAACAAAATATAGCCTTGCCTTGGTTTTCTCAATATCAGGTGACAGAGGCCACCAAGATAMAAATAACAGAGCTGGCAAAATACTCCTGAATGCCACTGCCCAGCCATTTTCGAAAATGAAGGATTCTCCTCAGCACGACACAGTTGTGCTTCATCTTCCCTTGGATGTCTCTAAATCCTATAACAATTTGTTCCAGCTCTTTACTGATCACTTCAGCATATTACCTAACACAAATCACAATTCCTCTCTCTTTAGTTTCAGCCCTGCCATGACACACACACCTTGGTCACAGRGTGGGATTCTGCTGAACACTCATGTTTACTTGTAGCTGTTTGTCCATTTGAACCTTCYCTTTAACATCTCCTCATGCTCCTGGTCCTGCCCTCTTTGAGGAGATCATACCAGTCRTGAGTTAAATGCTGGGTCTGGTTTTGTTTACATGGGACAAACGACAAGGCTGGGTTACAATTTTGGCTCTCTCGTTAATGCCAGTCCTTGTGCTCACACCTTCCTCCCTCAGCAAACAAAGGTGTGATGCAGTAAAATCGAGAAACAGTGAGGCTGGGGTTCTGCTCCTTGCTTTGCCCAAACACTGTATCCCGGGCAGCCTTCCCCACCACATCCAGCCCCAGGGGCCTTTTCCAAGGCTCAGTGGAGTCAGCTGGGACCATTGATTTAAAATGATGAATTGACTCTTCATTGCTYGTGTGGGTAAGGTGATTCATCTGCTTTGCAAAATAAAGTCCTCTGGATGGAAGAAATGGCCAGGAGACATAATCCCATCCTGATTCCCCAGTATATTGTCCCTTATTTGAAAAGATTTATGTGATTTTTTTTTTTAAATATAATTTCCCCCAGAAATGAAATTGTAACCAAATACATTGTGATACAGATTTCAAGCCTCATTTCCTTGGTGGATAATCTTAAATCTCTGTTTCTCTAATTCTTCAACACTTTCAGAGTCAGTAAATTACAAYTTGGTGACAGCAGTTTTTGCTCAAATATTTTTCCCTCTGTAAGGTGTCCTCCTAACAAGGGTTCTGCAATAATATAATTGTCTGGTATTTTAAAAGGACTGTTTAAATGTGCTTTACCTCATATTAAAGTGAGTTGATATACACAGTGTTCTGTTTAAAAGGACATATTTAAAGCTTCTAGAAGCACAGCTGGCTTATTTTTCCCCTACCTAATCAGATTAAGTGTAATATACAATGCCCTTCTGTGAAGGAAAGTAGAAGACACTTCGCCTCAGTTTGAGAGGAGCCTGTAGCAGTATTTAAAAAAATTAATTAGAAGTTGTTCACTTCAGAGGAGCCAGCCTGAAGCATAGATCCTCCCACGTGGGTTTACATTTCTAAAGCCTGTACTTCTCCAAAACGCTCCCACCCAGCTCCTTCCCTCTGACGGTGTCTGGGGTTGGCAGAGTGGCCCAGAGGAGCAGGGAGGGAMGGGCCTTGACTGGCAACACTCCAGACTTAACTGGCTTGATATTTGTTATAAGGTTCCCACCTGATTTTCCACCTTGGATCAGGAAATTCCATCTGGGGGAGTGTGAGCATTCGTGAATGAGCCTCCCTGATGCCCTGTGTCCCATGGGGTTTTGGGTGTTTGCTGTGTCACCCAAGCAGCTCAGGCAGAGCGGAGGGGAAAGGGCCAGGTGATTCAGAAACACAGCCTGCTTTTTTTGTAGKACTCGACACTCTCTACTTGCCTGAGGATTTTCTCTCTTTCTTTTTTACTTCTCTTTTTTACTTTTCCTTTTTGCAGGGTGAGACTGTGCGGTTGAAAACGTGTGACATCYCATCGCTCAGCATAGGGGGGACAACAGCTGTGTCTGGGCCACGTTCCAAAGCAGGCAGTGAGAAGAATGCATGAAATGAGAGAAATCAAATAGGTGCTCTGCCAAGGCCTCTGTCGGTCTCGTGGAGTGTCCTGCCTGAGAAGAAGTGTGGAAGGGAGCAAAGCAAGGGCCCAAAGAAGTCGAGCAGCCTTGAAATTGCTCCACACTCCTCTTCCTGCTCCCGGGGCTGGGGACACTACCTTTACACCAAATGCTCTTCTCTCTGAAGGAAGACCAATTGGGGCACGAACAGCAACTCAAGTCCCTGGGGAAATACAAGGAAACTAAAGCAGATCGACCATGTAGGAAAGAGTTGTCAAAACCATCCCAGGTGATAGAGATGTGGGAGAACAAGGGAAGGCAGAGACAAATGGGAGAAGGAGAAATAGGTGCTGAGTGTTATGAAGCCTCCTGCATCAATCCAGTCGGGACCAAGGGCATCCTGACCTTCCCAGGAAGCTGCTTGAGGGATTTGTCCTCAGGGTCTTCAAAGAGCAAAGCTGAAAAAGGARCCTAGCCAGTAAAAAATGAGGGCTGAGTAATTCTGGCTGTATACTCAACGATGCTCCTAAGCCCAGAATTTGGTGAAAAAGCAGATCAACATATTTTCTGGTTACTGAGGGAATGAGATGTTACATGATGTTGTTACACTGTCTGTGGTCACGTGAGAGTGAGAATTACTAGGTCAAGCAAACCCAGCCAAAACATTGCCCAACCCTTTGCTTTCATTTCTGGTTTATAAAAAGGACTATTTTTGTGATGCAGCCAAGAACCTCAGCTAAGGACCTCCTACTCGTTAGCTGTTCACAGATCCAGAACCGAGATCAGCCTCATTTGTAGCCATGACTGGGAGGAAATGGAACTGAACAACTGCAAGAAATGAATTGCCAGGGAATTGTGTCCCTTTTTACCGGAGTGTCTCAAGATCTGTATATCTTTAAAGCACCACCACTTTTGTGGTCTTTGCCACTGGTGCAAATTTTCTGACAGAGGCAGCTTTATGTAAATATCATAAATCAGAAAAAAAACGTTTTCCAGGGAATGCAACAGAAACCCAATACAGGGAGTAAGAGATGCAGAAAATAGACGAGGGGGCAGACCATCCTAAGGTGATCCTAAAGTATCCCAAGGGACACTATTATTGGTGTCTTTGTGAGACAGGAATGCAGGAAAAAGAAAAAAGCGGCTAGCCTCTCCTTGGGTAGCTACTTGGAGATGATATTTTGAAGAAGATTGCCTATAATTGAAAGAGACATGAGAGAATGAGCATGAAAAAGGAGCACCCCGGAGGTGTGACCAAGCAGGTGCAAAATGAAAGTGGCAAATCTCCCAGTCTCTCCTCAGCCTCCTCCAGCTGCAAATCAGTTACAAGACAAATTGTTTAGAAGGGAATTACAGACACGATGAATTAAAACCAAAGCAGCAAAGACTGGAAACGCAGTGCGTGGGACAGAAAATAAATCAAAAACACACCTGACCCCTGTTGTGTGAAGATCAAGATCCATCATCTACTTACACACCCCGTGGCAGGGATAAGGGATGGTACTGGAGGTGCCTCCCCAAGTTTTGAGCCTGGTGTCTGTGTTCGGAGCTGGCTGCAAGCTGGCAATCATCTCTTGCAGCCAAGTCCATCTCTGAGTGTATGTGGGACAGATAATCTTTTCTTTTCCATCTGTACTTGAAGAAATTGTATGAACTCTTATAGGAATAGGAGGGGCTTCACAGAAAAAAGAAATCGTTTAGCCTGAGCTGCAGCGACAGGCCCCGGCTTTTATGGCTTGCTTTCTCTTGCATGGCTCTCTTGCATGCTCTAGACAGGATATGAGCAAACCTTCTCCAGACRGAGATTCACCAAAAGGCTGGCTTTTGGTCACCACAGGAAAGCAAAAATCATTTTTAAGCAGTTGCATTTGGAAAACAAACAAATAAACCAAGAAAATAATAAAGCAAAGTAAGGCAGGGGAAGCTCTTCAGTTCCTGAGCAGTGTTGGCTGTGTGGTTTCTATTCAGACTCGAGGCAAGAGAAGCTCAAAACCCAGGGAAGAAAAGATTGTTTTTCTCTGTTCAGGACACAGCATGGGAAAGCTACAAGAAAGGCAGAGAATATATATGATCCCTGCAGGATAAAGGTCTTGTCTCGGTCAACATTTACTCTCTGGATGAAGGAGATGAAATCATCCCAAATGTACACAGAGCTGTGTCTCTTCTTTGTACTCTTTACCCGAGGTGCAACCTGAGGTGTTTCGACCTGCAGTGGCAGCATTAAATTACAGAGGAGGAGGATTTTCCCGGGCTTCCTTCCCCAGCAGAGAACAGTAGGCCACCGAGCAGGTTGCTGCAAACATGAGCTCCACAGTGTCCACACGTAATGCTGCTGAAAAGGGACTTAGAACACTCTGGATCCCTTTGCTTATATTCTCTGTCCCAGATGGCTGATTGATTCATGAACACGGGAAATTACAATTCCACCAATGACAGCCCAACGAGTAGTCTGTCTGGTTAAAAGTAGAATAAGCTCAAAATTACCAGTCTTCATGTTTACAGGGAATTTTTTTTTTTTTTGTTAAATATTTGTGTCAAATATGCTATCCTCCTCTAGGAAAAAAAAAAAAAAATCAGCTGTCAGTGTGATTGAAAATAGCAGGGGACTCTTGCTTTTAACTGTCAATTTGGTTAAGCAAATTCAGCAGCAAACTTTTTCTAATTTGTCAGCTTTTCATTAAAAAATGGCAGGAAAACGGTGACGAAATCCTGCAGAGCTTGTCCCTGGCTTTGCCRCTGCGTTGCTTGGTTCTGCAACTTGCAGCAAAATAGCCTCGTGGAGCCCTGCAGCCAGAGGGCCTGCCTGTCTCGTGTGCCTCTGGAGCTCTTGGCTAGGAGAACTCCTGGACTGGAAGCCACGAGGGCAGGGTTAGAAGAAAAYAAGTTTTACACGTTTGCCGCAAAACGGTGAACCGAATACCCTCCCAAGTATTGCCCAGGTGTTTCAATGCTCCTCCCATGCATTTGCAGGTGCAGGGCAGCACCTTGCTGCTTCTCTGCTGCTGTGCCCGGCCCGAAGGCAGGGTGGAATCCAGCACAACCCTTCGACGGTGTTGCTCACGCCCGAGGAGAGAGAGAGCAAGCGTTGTCTTCAGGAAGGTTCCCAAGGTTGTGTTGGTTACATGCATTTCAGGCCAGTTTCATGCCTTTGCAGCCAGCTTCCCACCTAAAGCCCCAAGGAGCAGGATGTCTGTAAAGCAGCCTGGTACTGTCCATTCTCTGGAATGTGACTCCAGCTCTGCCCAGCCTGCTGCAGTGGTGCTTAAATAAAGAGTAGTTTGTATCATTGTACTACAGAGACAAAAGGTATTTCAGCRAAGGCTGGGGTTTTCTTTTATGAGTTTAGTCCTGTCAAATCTCAGTGAGACTTTGAATACTCACAGGTACCTTCCAAAAAAACCCCCCAAAACCTCTGTCTGAATATTTCCCATGTTTGCTGCTGCCCCCTGGTCCATCCATCCCTGTCTGCACCTGCCTGCACATCACTGGGTTTGTTCCAGGAGCTCTCCAGGCTTTATCCAGAGGGAACATGGCCAGAACAGGCTGAAATGTTTTGGAATATGTACCGAGACATTTGAATTAGGATGAGCCAGACCAGGCAATAGAAATTACTTATAAAAGATGGCAGTCTGCTGTCTGTGCTGAGATCACTCGAACAGTGAATTTGGAAGTAATGGGGTAATAGTGAAATTTATTCAGAATTAATGTGTTCATATGAATATTGTACAGTAAATTATTTGCCAAATAACATTCATTACTTTGCAGCAGAGGTCAAATAATTGAGAAAATGTATTTGTGAATAAATTATTCAACAATTAATGTAAAATGTAGCTGCTSAATTATTCACAGAGACTAATTCACACAGTTCTAATTCATTTCCACTCTGAAAAGTGTTTCTGGGTGCATGTGCATTTGTCCCTGCCCATGGCAGGGGGGTTGGATGATGTTTAATGCTTCCCTCCAACCCAAACCTTTTAGAGACTCTCTGATACCAGGGCATGGCTCCTGCAGCCAGCAGAGACCATTTACTGTCCCCCTCTGCAGCTGCAGCTACTGAATTTCATCTGTGTGGAGCCCTAACTAGAGAAATCCATAAAAATGCTGCTTTTTGTCTCAAAGACACAAATAACCTACTGCTTGCCTGGATCGTTTCTCCCAGTGTCGACTGCATTGGTATTAAAAAAAGAAAACCAGAAAGGCAAGTTATTTTTAAACTGAATTTGATTTCAGGAGCAGCTTCACTGGAAGTCGTTACGCCACATCCTACCAGCCCAAAGTTCTTTTTAAGAATCCAAACCCTCTCTGCTTACAGACCTTAATGTTCTTTTTCCATAAAACAAGCGGTTTGGCCCCCATCAGCTCCGACCCGCGAGACCGTTCTGTGATCCCTCAAAACGCGGATGTGCGGAGAGGCTCACGCTGCGGTTTGCCGGGTGTGCTCAGGGAGAAGGCCAGCAGAGCTCCGTGAGGGATTTAATTCCTGGTTTGGCTAATAACAGGGACCCGGTGTCGCAGCGCTGCCCCTGCTCAGCAGCATTTGTTTGTCTTTTCTCCGAGGCGGGCGGGAGGAGCAGCAGCACTTTGTGATGGCACCAAGGTCCCTTCAGGAAGGGCACCCCGTCTCAGGGTGGGCTGGAGGGGCTGCTGGACCCCCAGGGTGTCACAGCTCCAGGTGCTGTTTGCAGGACATGGAAAAGGCTGGGGGTTCTCCGGGGTTGCTGCAGAGCCAGACAAGTTAATGGAAGTGCAGGAGGGAGATAAGAATTACATGTGTATKAAGGAGGTTAAGCCATGACAGAAAAGATGAGATTAAAAAATGTCACTTTTTGCAGCTAATTGTAGTCTAGAGTGACGAAAAATACAGTGTGCTTCCTGGAGGAAAACCTGACTGCAGAGAAAGGCAGAAGAGAAACATAATAAACGMACATAATTCGAGCCCTCGTGTTTCCCTTGTTTGAGCGAGGAAGAGGCTTTGCCAGCCGTGCTCCCCGACTGCTCCAGGAAACCTGGAGTGGGCTCCTTTAGGGACAGCCAGGGCCCCTTTAGGGGACAGCCACGGCTCCTTTAGGGGACAGCCAGGGCTCCTTTAGGGGACAGCCAGCTGGGGAGTGGTTTTCCTCCTGTGCAGAGGCATCCCACGGCACGCAGGGGGCACTGATGTTCCCTAGCCGTGTGCCTTGGGGATGGCTTTTCCTTGGATTCCAGGATTTCTGGGGGCACACGCAGGGGTGTGAGGGGCAGGAGGTGGAAGGTCTTTGCCATTGGCCGGATTTCCCGGGTGGTCTCAGGTGTGCTCCCCTCCTGCCCAGCCCTCAGCCCTTCCAGCAGCTCTTTCCCAGGCAGGATGTGCCCACCAGAGGAGGTAAAGGTCTCTCACTTTCTGGTGGTTTCCTACCTGAAGCAGCAAAGTGTGATGTTGGATGGTTTGCTCTCAATAAACTTTATTTTACTTCCAAGCCCTGCTTGAATCAGTCTCCTTGAATCTTGCAAGCGGAGGGGAAGTGCCCTCCTCCTGAAAAATCGTTTTAACCCAGCCATTTTTCCTAAGAGCCAGATCTGCGGGTTTGGGAATMTTTGGGAACCAGACTCTTGGTGAATTTATGGCCTGTGATGAGGTGTTAGGGGCAATTTCTGAGAGCTGCTKCCAGGGCAAATGGGGCATGACAAGGTACATCAAAAATACGTGGACTTCCAGGAGCTGAACCTGTGGTGTTGATTTGGATGTACTTTAGGGAGATGGAGGTTTAACACAGTCTTTATTTGATAGAGTGGAAGTCTTACCTAAAGTGAATGAACATTTTTCTTTTATTCTCTATTTCAAGGACACACTGTTTTAAGATAGCTGTTGTCTGTAATACTCCTTACTTTATTTTACTCTTCTACCATATATCATAACCAGAAATTTGGAACAGATCACTTGTTCCATTGACATGATTTCTTATTCCCACTGAACCAGAATCCCCGAATTTGCAGTACTCATTTGCAACTTCATTCCGTGCTGCTGGGGTGTAGTGAATACCTGGATGCCCCAGCAGGAGACCCAGATGCCTTGCAAAATAATCATGAAAATTAACCAGCCCAAGCATAAAATGTACTCTTGCCCTTACCATGACCATGTTGGTATTAATCGGAAGGAAAAGAAGCTATGAAGTGACTCACAAAGAGTACGAAAGAAATTATTCATTTCCAGTGAGGGAGACGCTTGRGTTTTCACTGCAAATCTGTGGTTTATGCTCTCCACAGTCACAGTGGGTGCAGCTGCCCAGCCCTGCCTGCCCGTGAAGCTCTTTGGGCTGGGCACAGGGGCTTGGTCTGGGCACCGGCACTGTCTCAGGACGTGCTGCTTTGCYCCATATGTTTGTGTGAAATTTAGCAACAAGTTCTGCCTGAAGAAAACATGTTAGGCTCTGCAACATCTCACACTGCATCTTTCTGTGGTCTGCCAGAGCCAAATCTGCTTTCTTTTCATGGTTGGTGGTGGGAGCAGCTGCTGAGCTCCCTGGTGCTACGGCACTGAAACACCCAAATTGTCGCTGTTGTCTCGGGGTCAGAGGCAAATCACGACACGAAGCACGATCCAAGAGTYGGTGAAAAGTGGCATTATTTATTAATATAAAGACCTTTTTATACCTTAATGTGCTTGAATGTCRTAKGGTCATTGGCCCTTTGGCCATCCACCTCTCAGRGTGATTGGCCAGGGTGCTGCAATGCCTTATGGAAAACATTTGTATATTCGGTATAATAACAAGTCCACAGGTGTACGATAAGAAGTCCTGTTAGAAAAACATCTCTGCTGTTWACATAGCTTCTGTGAGAAAGGACAGCTTCTCACAGGATGCAAAATGCTATAGAATTTCTCTGCTGAAAGCTTTTCAGCATCCACACCAAATYGTGTGCCTGAGAGAAAAGAGATGGGGTTTGACCCAGGACCTCTCTGGCACCGTGGGTTAACCGGCTGAGCGTGTGCCCGGCAGTGCGGTCCCGGGGATCAGGAGGTGGCAGTGTTCCTGTGCCGGGCGCTGCTCCTGCTGCTGCCTCTCCCTTCCCGGCGCCGTCTGACAGGAGGGCGTTCCGGCTGCGCAGAAATATACTTTTCATAATCACCGCTAAGGATATTGTGACAGGCGATTAATAAGCTGACAGCGAAGTGACTATTTTTAATGGCTCTGAAGGAAGGCTCTAAACCAATCCCCGCCGTAATCCCACTGCTGCAGTAGAAGTTTGGGAAGCTGAGCGTGTGCCGGCTTCGGTCTGCCTCGGCGAGACCTGTGCTGGCGCGAGCAACGCAGAAGCCTCGGGGCAGAACTGACCTGCTGGGGCMTGCAAATGTGACAGCAACTCCGTCATAAAACATCTTGATTAGCCACCAAGGSGCATCTGTTTGCAGAGGTGGGTCCGAGGATACACACCCGGTTTTTGCAGGGGGACACCGAGGTGCGCGTGACGCTGATTTTCCCGTCCTGCCACACCAAGCTCCATCCAGATTCTGCTGAACTGAGTTTAAATAGTCTGCAAGGCCAACCTGGAGCACTCCCAGCAACTTCTGGGCGCTTTAGATGAGATTTTGCATAGCTGACATGTGCTTGTTGGTACATAGGTGTCCTTGGTAAGATTTATTCTGTTACTTGGTCATAGGYACAGGCTTCCTTACTCCCGGATTTCACCTACTTCAGCTTTCATTGGAGAATCTAAAACCTGCTGTTACTAAAGCCCAGGGGAAAATGGTGTCTTAGGCTTAGACAGAGCTTTTGAAAAACAATAAATAAAGTCACTCCTTGCCTTATAGAGAAGGCTGTGTAGCTTTCAGCTAAAACTCTGTCACTTCAGAGAGATGCTGAACCGTACAATAAATTGTTTTTTCCTGTGGTGTGTGCCAACACACAACGTGTGTATGTGAAAGAGGGTTATTAGAATATTTTGAATGATCATTGGTAAATGTTACATTGTGCATGGCTTAGGCCCAGAATGTGACAGATACTGCAGCTGGCTGTGGTTCAGGTAAGGAACATGAATGATTCACGAGGTTGGTGGAAGTGGAGTAAGTAATTCTTTCATCTTGATAATTTTCTCCCTGAAGCGAAGTATCTCACATATGGTGACAGCTTTGTAAAATAGTGTGATGGCCAGCGAGGATAGGGGGAGCTCAGAAAGACCTGCTACAGCAGATTTGATTTGATATAAAGGATGGAGCCTATCTCTCTGTCCTTTTAAAWTTTTTTTGTTTTTTTCTCTTTCCCTGCTTTTCTCTCTGGGTATGTAGAGAACCGCTAGGAATGAAAGGTAGCTGGCCCAGTATGCTAATATATCTGCTTTGATAATTCTGAGAGATGTTTTAATTAGGAAGAGGATGCAAAGACTTAGAAGAATGTAGTTACTCATGTTATTTGAAAACCCTGGAAACAATCCTGAGGGGCAATAGCCTGAGGAAAAAATGCAGTTTACTTCTCTGGGAAAATATAGCCGGATGTAGCTTTTATGTAGGTTTCTGATGTGGGTTTATAATAAAATACCCATGTGATCTGTTTTCAGCTGGCTGTTCTCCAGACAGAAGATCCCTAAAATGCACTTAGCATGTGTTGAACTGCTGCTGTCCGGGACCTTCTCACTCGCTTTAACAACGCTGATAAAAGAGCACCTTTGCCTGAGCCAGCCCCATAATCCAGTCGAGGTGGGATGTAATCCATGGAGGCATCCCTGCAGCTGGCTGGAGGAGAAGGGATCACTTGCTGTGCTGCTGAAAACGAGTGCAGTTCGCTGGCAGAAGCTGAATGTTGCCAAGATGAAACAGCAGGACAGTTCCTGTGCCAGCCCTAGCAGAAATGGTCAGCAGCTCCTTGTTTCTATGCCCATGATCACCTCAAAATTGCTGCCAGRCTCAGTACTCTCGACAGAATGACTTAACATAACTTAGAATTGACTTCAGCATCTGCTCCTACCTTCTTTTTCTCCTTTTCTCTTTGTCATTTGCTTCTTGAGATATTGATCCTTCCTCGGTTTTTTTTTTTTTTTCTTTCTTTCTTCTGCTATCCCCTACTCTCCTGAGGCCTAATTGCAGATCGTCAGCACAGTGCTTTGTGAGCCTGCAAATTCACAGTTTTGCATTCGTTCTGCAAAACGTTGCTCCTGTGATTTATGAAGATAGCAGAAACTTGGGTTTTGTTTTGTACAGGAAAAGAAATAGAAGAGGCACTGGCCTTAAAGGTTATCTTAGTCTATCTCTCTCATTGTCTTTAGTCAAGGAACTTTGTGGATTGGGATGAAAGCCARCCTCACTGGAGGGAAAGCAATGCTTCTCAGCAAATCCACTGGCAAGAAAGCTCAAAAGCAATTACACTGGGTAAACAAGAAAGGATGTTGTAGATCTTGTCCCTTTTTCTGGCTGGGTACTAAATGCAAAGCTGACGGGATTATTTGATTTCACATTCCCAAATCCTACTGTGTGTTATCTTTGCCAAATGACTTTCATGTAATCTTTAGTGTGCAYAAATACATGTTAACAAAAAATGATGCAACGAAAGCAAAACAAAAGCATCGAAATCAAAGCACTACCATGTGAACATTGTGATACCAGGCTTGTCATTTGTTGTGTTTTGTTTTGTTGGGATTTTTTTTTCTGKGAAAAGTAAACCCATTGGCTTGGATACTGCAGGAATTCATTATGTTGTTCCTCCAGAGCGCAAATTCCTAAAAAATCTTATGTGGTATGGAAGTTGAACACATATTATTTAAGGAATGAAAAAACCTTTGCGTGGTTGATTTTCACCTGAACTAGTTCCATTTGTCTTCCTGGTTTCTGTCAGATACCAATAAAGTGGAGCAAACTGGAGGGACTCCCTCTTTTGGAGATTCACCTCTGTGTTCTGGTCTGTGTTTGTCCTTGTGAGTCTTGCCAGCACAGACCACAGAGCTCCCTTTCCCTCCCCTGTTTCAGAGGGCATGCTGAAAACCTCCACCTCAGCTTGCCACCATTGTCTTCAGTTCCGAGGGGTYCTGAGCGATCAGCAGCAGAGAAGGAATTGCAAAGAGCTGTGTAACAACCATGATGATTCTTCATTTCCCTGCAGCTGCCATCCAGGGGGGCTGTTGTCCCTCAATTCACAGCCCAGATGGTGCTGCGGCTTCTGTCCTGAAGTTCTGAGCCTCTTTAACACTCCTCGTAGCTATTTCTGAAGGAAGCAAATTACACCCTTTGTAATCAAATGTACAAGAGGAAATCAGCTAGATCATTACTCCTTTCTGCATTTCAGGCAAAGCAAAGTACTCCAAGAATTTWAAAAATGGTTGGGAGCACTGATTCCGTGCTGCCTGTCCGGTGTGTCACCCACTGAAGCAGCACGTGCCACTCCGTGCGTCCAGCTGGTGCCTGTGCCCTGCGCTGGAGCACAGGGGACGTGCAACCACTCCTTCCAAAGCTGCTGTTCAAACACCAGCCTGGCCTCCCCTTCCCCGTCTGAGGCCCCAGGGGTGTAGGGARCGAGAGCATCTGCTCTCGAGTGAAAGCCGAGGGAATGGCGCCTGGGACTGTCTCGCGTTTCTGATTGCGAACTTGCCTCTGTTTGTGAAACATATCGAGGTTTAAAGGCTTGCAGAACTCCCTCTCTTCCAGCTTTGATTGCACATTCATTGCTCATTACCTACTGGCAGGCTGCTTGGCGTGCAGTGGTGCTACCAGTGACATCCAGTGTAATTAACATTCCAAGAGAGGASCTCTGGAATCAGGCCACCCAAGCCCAATTTTACACCGTGGAAACGTTGAGGAGGAAAACGGCACATGCATGAAACTATGTCACTTTAGGCCTGGGCAGTTCTCTAAGGGTGGCCAGTCTGCTGTAGGGATGGATGGGGGCTGCAGGTCCATCTTCCACCTTTACAGCCAGGAAAAAACACAAGCGTCTCAGTGCAGGAATGGCATCTCCATGTGCAGCACCCTTACTATTCACAACCATGCTGTGCAACTGCACATTTCCATTCAGCCCTGCCTGACATTTAGACACTTTGCAATAGGAAATTCCATAAGGTGCCCACGTGCTGTGTAAAGTGGCATCTTTCATTTGTTTGACACTGGCACGCTGGTAATTTCATTGCTCGAACTCCTGTTCTCGTATTAGATGAATCAGTAGAAAAAGGAGGCATGSATCATTTCCATATTATGCCCTTCATAATCATAAATAGTTTAATAAAATTGCTTCTAACTGTACTATAAAGTGAGAATGCAGATTTAATAGTGTTTTACAAAAGAACAAAAAAGCTTTGTCTTTTTGTTTTAAATCCTTTATGATGGTTACAGAAGAGGAGAAAGGATTGGAGATGCAATGTTTCCTAACTTAATTGTAGCTGGAATGGAGTTAGAGAGAACACTGTAGGTAAAATAACCATTGAGTCCAAATGTTATTTTATCAAAGCTGGAGGGTTTTGCAGAGGCATATTTATTTCTAGGATCTTYTTGCAGGGGACTCTTGGGTCTGCGGCAGAAAGCAGCGTTTTATGCACTGACCTCTCTCGCAAAGAACTTGTGTTCAAGTCCTTTTTTTTTTCAGATGAAGGGAAAGCAAGGAAAGAAAAAAAAAAAAGCCTTACAATTTGCAGTCCTTGGGACTTTGCACATTGCAGATCTTCATATATGTTCTTTCAGAAAAATGTGCAAATGTATCTCTCCTTCTTTCGGCAGAAGGGCAAATTTTGGTGTCTTGGCTTTTACCTTGAAATAATAATKGTCTCGTGCTCAGAGTGTTTCATCTTCTGTGACCTTGCTGGGGAAGTCTGGGGAGCGCTGGGGAATATCTGCAGCACATTCCTGGTGCCTGGCGGGGGGGGTGGGTTCAGCCAATTGTTAGGAAAGATTCGTATTGGTATTTGTTTTACGGTATCACCTAGGGGACCACTCCCAGTTTGGATTCAGTGGTGCTACAGCTGCCACACAGAGGGGTTCCCCTTTTCTCAGGAATCAGAGGTGGAAGTAGGTGAGGAGGAAGGAAATGCTCTCGTGGGTTTATAGAGGGAAAACAGAGATGTGGAGATGTAGAGTGACCTCCTGGAGCTTGATGGGATCCTGCAGTAGAGTTGGAGCTGCAGGTCTAGGATTGCCCAAGGTTCAGAGCAGACCTTCAGCCTCTCCCCAAGCCTGGGGAGCTGCTCTGCCTCCCCCTGTCCCAGGGACAGCCAGGAAGTGCCTTGCAGCGAGCCAAGGCAGGTGCTGGGTACAGTAGATATTCCATAATGTGTTTGCTTATGCCAAGCGAGGTAAGCGATGCTGGCTCTCGTAAAGCTCCTAATAAAAGACACCCTCTGGGTAGTAACTGCAGTGCTTTGTGCTTCACAAACCCCTCCAAGCATCCAGGCCTTGTTTCCCTGGCTGCTGTGCCAATGGAAAGCTGAATCTTACCCTTGCCCCAGCTGAGGATGTGGGGTTTCCTTCAGGAGAGGACAAGGCAATGTAATGCAGTGATTCAAAACTATGAAATGAAAAATTCTTAGCTTGCCACTTCTTGCACCAATTCCTGGTAGTATTTTGTAGGCGCTTGCCAGAMAACGGAGTTGAATGCAGAAGGATATTATTAGTATGACAGTAAACCATGAATATAATGCAAATAATATTTCAGATAATAAATGATTGAGTAATGCAATAGAAGGCAAAGACTCATTCATGAATCCCCAGCCTTTTTTTTTACCCCCAAATAGTGGTATACTTGGGTTCTTTCACCAAGAAACGCCCGGGTATCAGCCCCCCTCCTCTCTCACATTCCCACTGTTAGCGGGGCCGTCAGCTCTGAGATTTCACCCCTGGTACTTTCAGGGTGACAGATCTGCAATGGTTTCTTTGCAAAGAGCTGAAGGAGCTGAGAGCTGGGAGGAAGGTCTGCAAGCTGCTTGCCTCCCTCCTTTCCGCAGGGCGTAAGAGAAACCGCTCCTTCTCAAAATACCAACTCTCCAGATTCATTGGCGCTTTGCTTAACATGAAATAGTCTTGATTTAAGGGATGTGGAAGCAGCTGGAGTCAGGTGATTTTTAGACCTTTCTGAATTGTTTCCTAAATGTAATGTAAGTTGCAGTGAGAGATTTACAGCAGTATGAGAACAGGCATTTCAAAATGTCAGATTGTGTCTGTAAATTGCCATGTCTGGTAATAAACCCACCTGTCAAGTGACTGGCAATCTCAGCCTACTGGTGAATCTGATTTTGCTGTGTGCTTTCTCCTGAGTGAATCACAGAGGGAGCAAAACCAGTGATTCTTTCTTACACTCTCGACATTTTTCGTAAATTCAGGTGAAAGTGAACACGAGCTGTGAAGTTAAATGCGATCAGTTAAAAGCAACTCAAGCAGATAGAATTTTTAAGCTAGACAATGAAGCACTTAAATCAGGAATTCTTTAAACTGGGATTTGTTCTTCAGATCTGCTCCTTGCCATGGTTATATGCATAAGAAAGAGTAACYTAAAAAAATCTTCGTATAAATATTTGGTTCGCCATGTATTGGGTATTATCCTTACTGAACATTTTGAGCAGACACATATGGTGTGATGTCTGATGGGCTTTAATTCTTCTAGCTCAGCCATCTGATCTGAAGAAGGAAGCAAAATTATAGCCATAAAACTGTACCCTCTGATTCACCTTCCTGTTCTATTTACGATTTTTGCAACCAGGATGAATAAACCCCACCGTCAGCRTTCAGATGGGTGGGTATATAGTTAGCTCATTTCTCTACACACGTCCTCAGAACAGAACAGTAAATCTGGTTATTTCTGAAAACACTATTCTGCAATATTGCAATTATAATCCTTTTGGCGTGTTTGTATTCAAATGTGGTGTGTGAGAGGAAGGAGGCCACGTTCTTGGAGTKCTATCTCTGAAGGTCATAGACATCAGTTGTATTAAAACACTGAAAAGATATCAGGGGTGTAAAGCCTCTGCATTGGCACTGATCCAAAATGCCTTGCAATTGTCTGTTACTGTCTTTTCTTCCTCTTACAAGCACACGCAGAAAGTTGTAGCAAGGAGAATTTACAACGGGGCGTGTTTTTCATAAATGTTGGTGTCTCCCAAAGTGCTTGACTTTACGAAAGCGTGTGCCTGCCTCTCTGCTTTTAATGGCTGCTGAAGCATATCCCACCTAAATTGCAAAAAAGGTAGGCTTTGACCCTGAAATTCTGCCAGCATTCTAAAATATATTTGACCYACAACTTGCCCAGTAAGGTGGCAGCTTAATCCTCGGGTTTTTAAATAATTTTTTTTTTTTACTGAATTTATTTGCACGCATGCTCAAGCTCAGGCTAGAACAGTTTTGGCATCTCTTCCCTGCAAGGAAAAGCAGTGCAGAGCCTGTCCCATGCTGGCAGTCCCAATGGCCAGCAAGGTGGTGTGGTGGCCTCCCTCTGCCTGGTGACTCTTAGAGTGTGTATTAATTTCATGGTGGGCGGTGTTGGAGTGTGTAGCAGGAAATGGTTCGGTCTCTGATATGCAAAGCTCTAGGTTCTTCTAAAAAAATTGGTTTTAACATGTTTTAATACTGTAGACTTTTTCAAAAATTGTGTGACTTTTAGGGAATAATTCATTTTTGCCTCCAACTACCCCTAGCTATGGACGGTGACTGTTTCTAGGGCTTTTCAAATTTCCAGAGTAAAATCTTGCTCTGTGGTCATGTCTTTGTAGGAGCAAGSAGAAAATATTTGTTTCTTTTTTCCTTTGCACCTAATTTGGCAAAGAATCTCAGTGTTTAACCGTGCTCTAGTTAAACTGGTGGTCCCCACCCAATCTGAGGCAGATGTTGCAGTGCTGTGAATTCCTCTGGTGCAGTGGAGTGAGGGGGCCTGAGCACAGGCACGTCAGGGATGGTGCAGAGACTCCATCCCAGGTCTCTGAGCAATAAGCTGGGTGTCAACCCTGTTTGGGTGGCTACCAAAACGATGCTCATTTGGGCAGAAGAAACATCAAGAATKCAGCGAATACAGAAAACAGGGGCTGGGGGATTTAACCAGATAGTATCTGGTATAATYGCTAATTACAGCATATCCACAGCCTAATAAAGAACCAGATTGAAAAGAACTGGGAGATGTGCCAGCTTGGTGCCGTGCCAGAAAYCAGCCTGGCATTTTAAACCCCATTTTGGTCGTTCTTCTCCACTCGACAAAGCACTCCTACACGTGTTTACCAAACGCTTTGCTGCTGTGGGACGTTACCTGTCCTTGCCTCTGGTACATCCTCTCCTGTGGACAGTGCTTCACCTGGTGTGGTGTACAGCAGGATGGCTTTAGCACTGCTGCATTGCTGCCAAAATGGTACACCTGATTCCTTCAGGAGTGTTATAAAAGCACAGATGACACAGAAGACATTCCTGAAGCTCAATAATTGCACAAACTTATTCGGGATGTTTCTCAAGTATTCTCTTACATCCGCTTCCCCCATCTCCTTTCAACTGTTACTWGTCCCAGGCCACCCTTATTGTTAGAATTTACAGAAGAAAATAGATTTTTTTTTCCCTCTTCATGATAAAGCCTGATGACCCAAGTCACCTGAGGAAAGCCTSTGAAATCACACAAGCTCCAGACATGTGAAGGTGCTCAGGTTTTTCTGAGAATGCAAATGCTCTGGTGAAGCTGTTTGAGATGTTCTAGGAAGAGATTAATTTGATTAGCTGGGAAATGCTGGCACAGATGATGCATGTTCGTAACGGGCCATGCTGCCATTTCTTGTGGAGAACCTCATGGCAAGGGATACAGGAGAGGGATTCTTTTGGGACGTTCCTCTTGTAGAGCTGCTAATCCACCAGATGATTATGTCCCTGACAGATGTGCTATCATACGTGTCTATGGAATACTCTGAGTCAGGAAAATAAAGGCTGGGAAATGCTCACCGTGCCAGGAATGACCAGGGAGAGTATCCCAGCTCTGAGAGGGAGCATCAGCCRGCTCCTCCCCTCAGGACCACAGGGGTGTCCCTGTCAGACACACCACGGGCTGGGCTGTGCACAGTAGTGCTGAATGCACGTGGACAGAGCTGCTGGCGATTACAGCTGGTGGATGCACGTCAAAACAGATAATTTCCTTGAGCTGTTTTTATCTGTAAGGTCATAAAGAATGAAATAGCTTTTCCTCTTTGGAGTGACTCTGCTTTAATCCAGCTAAGAAACAAAGCCAGGCTTTATTGGTGTGAAGGGACTTTCTTTGCTCTCTGCGTGTTTAGTTCCTGTTCTACAAATCAATAAGAGCCTGCAATATTTATGTGACATCCTGAAATTCTCTATACAAAAGCTCACTCTGGCAACAAATGTATGAAAATTCCCTCCACTTTCTGTCCATTAGAGCCTTCAGCTGGGAAATGCCAGCAAAGGACTGCTCAGCTGAAACATGACCTGCAGTTTTTCGTGAATGGAAGAGACGTTGATGATGCAAAGTATTGAYGCCCTCAGAAAGGTGCAGTTAAAGAGCATTTTTATTTATCTTACAGCATCAACCTCTGTGCCCACAAATAAAGTCATCATTCACAAATGACTCTGACACAGAAACAACCAGCTCCTGCAGCAATTTTCACCTCTAAGGGCTGGACAAGGTCTGTGTTACTCTCCGCTGGAATAGCTCTAGGAAAGAAAATGGGAGGTTTCTTTGTTTGGGTACTATTGGTACAAAGCTGGATTTACTAAATCCCTGCCCTACACTCTTGTAAGATTCTTGTTTTGGTCATCTTCTCTGCCTGTTACCTTATTCTTTCTTTAATTGTGTAAATGAATATTAACTGGTGSCAATTCTACTTTTTATTGAGACATTCCCAGAAAAGAGGAAGGTGTCAGAAACCCCTTAATTCTCCACTCAACTTAGCCCATCAGTGCTGATATTGTAAAGCAGTTTCAGACCTAGGTCAGATTCAGCAATTAGCAAGTGGAATATGGCTGTTGCAGAAGAGAGACCTAATATTCCTGATTGTTCTTTTTGCATATGCTGTGGCATCTCAATTAAACACGATGGTGCTTTTTCAAAAGCTGCYGAACAGACTATTTTTAGATGAAGAATCTGGCACAGCCCACTAATGAGAAGTTTATTCTTTGCTGCTGCTAGCCACAGCCTCTTTTTTTTCCCCCGCTTAACTTTGTTTAAAAGCCAAATAAGTAAATATTGCTGGGCCCTTGYCTTTTTAATCTGAAGATCAAATCATTCCCATGAGGAGCTTCTGTCTCTTCTTGTACAGCTGTACTCCTTCCTAATCAAGAGCCAGCATTTTAAAGCGGCTGATAAATATGAAGTGCTTTAAATTCCGGGTGCTCGGTTTGACGCGTTCAAAAGGGCTGATTTTCAGAGAGTCCCCAGACACCCACTATTAAAATCTCTGGCTCTGCTAGCTGSCTACACAAAATTCCTGGCCAAACACCACTGCTTTGTGGTGGTATTTTACAGCAAGGTTCTTCAACAGGTAGGAAATGGTGCCACCGGTTTGAATTCACCTGTGGGGCTGTAAAGCAACACGGGAGCTCAAACGCATCTCCTGCGGTTCTGCCTCCTCTTTGCCAGGTGCAGGTGAGGGGAGGGCGGCCCAGGGGCTGTGCTGAAGGCAGTGGCTGTCRGTGGCACCACAGAGACAGGCAAGGATCCCGAGGGATCCTGCAGAAAGCAGGTAGAGGGGAGCTGGGTTAAAGGCAGCTCCCGTGCTCTTCTTTAGGTCTGTCTGCGCTCTSCTCACGCATGTGAATCGCATAAACTCGCATGTGTGTGTTTGTTCACTGCTCTGCTGCTGTGCTTCTGCCATCCCAGAAGCTGGAGGAAGGAAATTACGAACTGCCACTCAGCAGTAGGTGTTCCCGAACAAAGCTCCCTTTGGAAAGCAGAGCGCGCTGGGGGCAGAGAATGTCCATGCCAGTGGCTGTCTGTTTTGCCATCAGCTGCTGAGGCATCTGGCACTGACTTCAGTGCCACGAATCTGCTTTTGGCCAGCTGACATTCTTCTTCCTGGGCACCTTTCTTTGCCACGCTAAAGACCTCTCTTCCCACAGGATTTTCACCCGTGCTTCCACGGAGAGCCAGCAGAGCCGGGATTTCTGCCAGCTGAGCATCTGACCTTTGCGGTCCAGCTTGCTGAATTCCCCGGCAGCACCTCAGTTCTGAGGGGAACRTTCTGCAGCTGCAGAAGATGAAGGACGTTGCTTATGGCCTGTCATAAAGAGTTCAAACCTTTACGGGGAAAAGCCCTCCGTTTCAAACAGCTCATAGTGGAGGCAGCCTCTCGAGGCTGAGGCTCTCTCCTGGTCCCTGCCCTGCCAGTGCTAAGGAAGTACGGCTCTCAGGAAGAGGCTTCTGCTCTTCTGGCTAAGACAGTTGATGATTTTTCAGCCCGGATGTGTTACAAACGAACAGCTTTTGTCATGGAAATCAGTAACTTAAAGTAGATGTTTTCATAGCTAAGTGGACTCACTCAGTGTGAACCACTGCCTGCAAAGCCTCACTTGGTGCTCCCTGTGAACCCGGAGCAACATTTCATCAASGTCAGTAAACTTAATTTAAATAGAGTAAATCCAGTGTGAATGGATCTGGAATCAAAGCTCATGCCTTCAGACATCTGCAGTGGTTTCAGACCCTACTGGAAGCTGCTGAGAGACTGCCCCTGGGTGATTTTAATGGCCCACAGGAGAGTGTCTCTATAAAAATGATGGAGTGGCACTACTCATTAGCTGCGGGCTGTGAAGGTGAAACAGATAAACTTGCAGCAAGAGAAGGAAAGCAGGTCTGTGAGCTGTCAGCGGGACACGTGTGCCTGTGCAGCCGGGGGTGAGAAGGCAGCCCCTGAATTTCCTGTGTGCAGAGGCAGAGTGGGGGGGCTGTGCGTGCACAGCCCGCCCGTGGGCACGGCAGGACAGAGCCTCCAGACCCTCCACGGCTTGCCTTGTAAAGGCAGYTGAGTGATGTCGGATCACAGGGTGGGATCTCAAGCAGATGAAGCGATTTATGAGCCCTGCATAATTTTTTATGRACTATTTGGTCAGTCCCCACCACCTCAGAGACTACCACCGCCAGCAGTGGTGTCAGTGTCACAGTTCCTGTGTCAGTGAACTGCTGCTGGAGAGCGTTCCTGTTATGTGGCCAGGATTAGTGGCCTTTAACATCTGTGGGGGCCTTTGATGCTTATTAAAGACATAACTTTCAGATTTCCAGATTTCCCACGATGTTCATGCAAAGGGAGGTTTTCCAGTGACTCCACATGGAGCAGGGAGATGGCCCCGACCTGGGCTCATGCCTTGGAGGATTTATAAGGATATACTCGGGGATTCTGCTGAAATGCAAGAGCCCAATTTTCTAGGAGGACAGGGAAGAAAGTCAGAAAAGTAGCTGGTTATCCAAACAAGAGGATGCAAACTTCAAAAACTTGCCTATCTGTTTGAAAACATCTACTACCACCTTATCTCTGCATAGTTTCATAGCTCCTGCTTGGCCAGATGGCAAGTTGATTAGTAGCCCAAGCAGCTCTGCTAACTTTTTGGAGACTTTGCTGCAGAAATGGTGCTGGAAGAGAGGATTTGTGTTCCTGTTTTCCTGCCTCTGCTGGGTGCAGCAGCAGCAAGCTGATAGCAAAGCAGAGCRTGTGCATATGTCCCCTTTTCCGTGAGCAAAAGAGTGTTGCCAGTTTATTGGAGGGGTTATGATTAGCAGATGCTGGCTAGAATGCCTCGTACCTTGGAATAAATTTGGGTTCCTTACTTGCAAGTGAAGAGGTGTGGAAAACTCTGACGGTGTTCAGTTTTCTYGCTTTTTAAATTTAATCTTTATTCATATTTGTAAATGATGCTTATTTACATATGGAGGAGCACGGCCTGGATTGCTTTAGCCCTCTGGGCTTGACATTGCTCATATAAATCAGACCATCTTGCCTCCCAGCTAAAGTCCGCCGGTTGAGGATCTGGCAAGCGCTGGTTTATAAACTTTTTGACTCTCCTGAAAACTCAGGTCCTGCAAAAATCAAAAGCTCTCCGATGGGGTGTCCCAGTTTGAGACAGATAAAGCAGGTCTTTCTGGAAATGCTGTTACCTGMAGATGACAGGTAGCAAAGTCCTTCCCCACCCCCTGCCCTGCYGAGCTGAGGAGTGCTCCAGTTGGAGTGGACGGGATGAACCGGGCTGGCACAGCTCGTTGTTGTCACGCCGTGGCCAGCAGAGGCCTCAAACTCTGATGTTTCTGCAAAAGTAGGTGTTGGCTGTCCATTGCTCTGCTCTGGGTGCAGGYGGTGAGACTGTGAACCCCCAGCACYGCTGAGTTATTGACAGGGGTGTACAGAGTGAAGTTTGAGTGTTCTCTCTGTTACTGGCCGCTCTTTGGAGACCCTCCTACAGCGCCTGGTGGTTCATCCAGACAAACCTGCAAGGATTCAAGGTGTCTTCTCCTCAGGCATGGTTGTTTCTCAGCACAGTCAACCCATGTGTGCTTGGGGGATTTCAGGAAGGGGTAGCCAAGCAGTGAGGGTCAGCTTTTGACCCTGCATCTTGTGCTGTTTCCACGTTCAGTTCCAGCGGTAAGGAAAGCAGCTCCGGGGCAATCRCTTTTCTTGACTTTCATCCCCCTCTGTTATAAAATTAAAAGGCTCTTGAAGCTTCTGGTCCCGTAAATGAGAGCACTGCTGGGAACGTGAGTGCATCATTGGCTTTATTGGAGCTAGTCCTGAAAGTAAATTTGCTGARGTGTGTTAGGGTTTGTGTAAACTGCCACGCAGGGGGAGAGGCCTTYCCAAGTATTTTGATAGATAGGGAAGAGCCCTTAAATACACCTTCAAGCCATTTAGAAGCTTGTAATCTTGCTCTGGTGTTAGCACACCTTCAGAAGAACGAATTTCCCATGCACTGTGTCTGACAACACTTCACTCTGSATCCAGTTAAACGCAGCTGGGAGGAGCTGGCTGAAAAGTCAGCTCAAAAGCAGCATATGCTCCATTCTGTCTGGATATTGCTGACATAAATATGGATCGTGACAGTCTCTGCAGCTGTCAGTGTGTTTACTCCAGTGCTAAACCAGTGTGATAAGGCTGCATCTGGTGTCTGTCATGAGTCATATTGCTCAGTTTTTTTCATGCCAGTATTTTTTTTTCTTTTTTTTTAGTTTGGTATGACAAACATTTTCAACATATGTAATTTATTTTTAAAAAACCCCGAGYCTTGGATGATGAAGACGTGGTCCTAAGTGATGCTGAAGCGTGAAATACAGTAAAACCAGGGTAACTGATGGCTAAGGCGATTCTGATTCCGAGGTGCAAAGCTCAGCTCAGCTTTGAGGAAGCAGCAACTGTTTGTGTCGTGTTCGTGGGTCTGTTCTGGGGAATTTGCAGGAGTTGGTTGCACTTCATGTGACCCAACCAGTTCAGTCATTCTTGTAATACAATGGTGTGGCCTCATGTAGGAGAAACCACCCTGAGCTGCTTAGGGGTTGCCTGATCTACTGTCAGGGAACACTGTGCATATAAAAAATCAATCACTTAAGATAATTATTGAGCTGCTGGGGAAGACAAGAGCTGAGATCTTACTCGGCTCTTGCCGTGACAGTACAAGGCATGAGCTCACCAGGGCTCTCTGGTAAGGATGGGTGTTGCGGGCAGCAAGRGTGCTTGTGACAGGTCACTCCAGTCCTCCATTGCAGAGGAAAAGCAACACTTTCGTGTGATGGACTTTTGTGCAACAGGAAACAGAACCAAGACTTTTATTTATTGCTGGATTATGGGACTCCTGTCAAAACAATCTGTTTATTTTTTAATATAGTGCCATTCAGGGCCAAATCCTGGGATTTTTTTTTTTTTTTTATTCCTTTCTCTTCCTTTCCTTTCCTTTCCTATTTATTGCTGGATTATGGGACTCCTGTCAAAACAATCTGTTTATTTTTTAATATAGTGCCATTCAGGGCCAAATCCTGGGATTTTTTTTTTTTTTTTATTCCTTTCTCTCGTGACAGCCMCAGGGACAGAGGGTAGTGACTGTGCACGGCTTCTCAGAATGGTACTGCAGGGTGAGTGGCTCCTGCCCACAGAAGTGCTGTGCTTGTGGAGAACACTCCCAGCAGCGTTTATGGAACAGAGCTGGGCAGGTGGATGTCCACTCCTCAGTCTCTGGCCATGACTCCAAAGGTGTCTCCTGTCGTTTTCCCTACACCCTGACCAAGTGTTGGAGGGGGTTCCTTTGCCTTTTTTCTTTTAACAGCCACTTTTCCTTTCATCAGCTCTGCCTGAGGTTGGACGAAATAGTAACACTGAGAACTGTTAATATGAGGAGGTATTACAGCTCCAGAATTATTTCCCAACATTAATTAATATATTTTAACCTCTTTCTGACTTGGTTCCACCTTCTTCCTCCTTGCCTTCCCACCCACCAYCCCTCTTTTTATAATCTCTAACATTCCCCTTGCACAGCAGAATGCGTGTGATCTTGTTATAAAACCTGTATCTACCTTTTGGCCAGCAGAGGATTAAGTTTTCCCCTCTACAACTGCAGTAGTAACATAATTGAATAAATTGATAATAATTCTGACATTTTGCTGTGCTAATATGACGGTCACTGCTAGTGTAATCAGCATGGAGAACTCTCTTGCTACTGGTAAATATTTGCAATTAGCACAGAGCGTTTGGTTTAGTATTTGTTGTTTTGGTTTGTTGTTTTTTTTTTTTTTCCTTTCCATTGCACTTCTTTTTTTTTTTTTTTTTAGATTTTATTTTATAAGAAAGGAAACTTTAACTTCGTATTGCCCACCTTACTCAATCCCATGAAAATTGAATCCCAGTGCTGTTCTCTCTGTCTGTCGTGGTTGCTGGCCATTCCTGGACCTCTGTGGGGGTGGGCTTGGGCATCCACCACYGAAATTTGTGAGGAACAGCTTTTACCTAGGGATGGCCTGGATGATTTCTCCCACCAGAGGCTGGAGTCATTCCTGTCTCACGTGCTTCTCAGGGGACAATGGGCTGGAGCGACCTGGACAGGAGCAAAAAAAAATGAGGATTGGTAAACAAGGCTATGGCTGGTTCTTAATTACATGGGAAAACAATCCCAACTTCCGTGTTAGAGCTCTTCCTGGAAAGGGAGAATGTGCCCAACCTTYGAGCTCAACCTCAGGCTGCCTTGCTGAACCCCCAGAGATTGTCACCTCCATGCTCTCAGCTGAGGCAGAGGTGGTAGGACACAGGACTCATGGACTCTGCGTGGAGAGAGGCTCCAAGGCCGTTCCTGCCCCAAAATACTGCAGCTCCTCTCAGATCCCCTGGAAACAGCAGGAGTCTGGGACCACCGCACCCAGGGGCACCCCGGTTGGGTCTGCCTGGCTCTGAYTCCCAAAGATCGTGAGTGTAAAGGTTCCCAGCAGCCCCCACGGGCGCTTTCGTGGCTTCACCACCTCTCCGATGTCTCGTTCCCATTTCGCAGGAGAGACGGGCTGCAGCGCGGGAAGGGAAGGCAGCGTTCCAGCGGGGCGGTGGGAAYGGGCAGCAGCTGCCCGGCACCCCCCTTTGCCCCGTGCCCGGCCCTGTGCCAGGGGCGGGCTGGCCCGGCGATTCGATCGYGGCCGCTGCGCGGCGTTCGGAGCGCATCCTCCCCGCCCACCAGGGACGAGATGCTGCGGCAGGGCACCGACCTCTCCCCGCCGCAGTTGCTCTGGCACCGGCAGCAAACAAAYGTGAGCGCGGAGGCGGCGATTCTCTCCCAAACACACAGCGGGGATGCTCGGGCGCCGCTTCTGAAAACAACAGATGCTGATTCCAGGAGAATAATGGCATTTTCAGGCAATGGTTTTCTGCAACTTCAAAGAGCTCTGCGGGCTAGAATTAATAAGCTGGTGTTGCCGTGGGTTGTTGCTGCACAGCACAGCACTAGGCCTGTTTCACTGCTGGTTTTCAGCTGAGCCCCTGCTCTTCAGTTAACAGTAAAGTGTTTTTGCACGGAAGTATATTAAAAAATGTTGGGCCGGCTTTTATGAATGGGCAAAGCTCTGAATGATGAGAGGTTTCGTGGTACATTTATCTTACCAGTTATTCATCAACCTGCCTGGTGGACGGCCCAGTGTGGTACCAAGCATAATGTACTTAYCTGCAATTAATAGAGAGGTCTTTTTCAAGCCCTTGCAGTTGGAGGACGCTGATTGTTCCAGCCCTCTGGCTCGGTCTGTAGTCTCGGCACCGCTCTCGGCTGGGTGAATTTGTGTGCTGAAATTGTTCCCTGCCCTGATTCGCTATTCCAAGATCTCTGAATCTCAGACATTCCCTGAAGAGCAACGAGAAGCTGAAATGCAAAATTGAACAGGACAGTGGACTGGAGAATACAGAATGAATACATACATTTTCCTGATAGCAACACGGCAGCAGATGTATTTTTCTCTATTTTTCTATTATTAAGATGGGAAAGAACAGAAGACCCATTCTTTTGGGGTTAGGCTCTAAACACACTGCAGGCTGAAGAACAGTTTGGTGATTAAGTTGGAACAAAAGCCTGGTGGAAGATGAACAGTTTAAAGCTGTGTGTTAGTGCAGGAACAAAAAGCATCAGTAAATGCTTCCTCGCCCACGCTCGTGGTGTGGAAGCCCTACAGCCRGTGGTTTTCCAACACTAACACTGCATGGGAAGTGGATCTCCCCTTTCCAGGAAACGCCTTCTCCTCCTAAATCTGTTCTRTGATGCGAACATTGCATGTACACAGATGGAGAACTCGGTAAGATGTGCTGGGTCACCAAATAAAGCTTTTTTTTAATACAAGCTTTTGCAGTCCCTCTTCCTGGAGGCGAGGTAGATTTCTGACCCTCCCTGGGAGGCCGTTCCAGATCCTTGTTGCTTCAACTGTGGAGATGTTTTCAATATGCAAATGCCCATCCTGCCTTCCCTAAATGGCGGTGATGTGACCTACCAGATGATCCGAGACCAAAATTAACTCTTTCCCCTCACTCCAGAGCTTTGAAGGGTCTCTCGCTGCTCGTGTAGTGACACCTCTCTTACCTTCCTGCTGCTGCAAGGTGTTTTGTGAGCTGCAGTAATTTCCTCTGGGAAAGGAGGCTGGTTTGTCGGGCGGCCCTCACTGCTGCMCGGGGGGAGTGCTCTCCCACCGCTCCTCCACGGCAGCCACAGCTTCGCTGCTTTTCAAGGGAACATGAGAGCCTTGAGTGCTTCCCTAGCCCTGCAGATGGCACTGCCTTCCCGGGCTCACCCCGATGCCTGTCCCTGTGCTGGGCTCCGCGCAGCCTGCAGCCTCTCGCACGCCGGATGAATCGTGCGGAAGTTCTGGCTCTGGGGTGTTTTCACTTAACGACGAAAAACAACATGGAAATTGCCGGGGACCTTTCCCCTTACTCCTCTTCAGGTGGTTTTGTTTTCTGGGCTTTTGATCTTTCTGAGGTTTATCTTCAAAGGGGTTTTCAACAACTTCTCTGCGCAGCCATTCTTTCTCCCCCTGACATTTCCCTGCGCCTATTAAGAACAGCMTTAATTGCCCCTTCCTGGGAGGACCCTGCTAGTGGGGACCGAGGGAGGAGCTTTCTTGTTACCAGTGTTACCCGGGAGATTCCCCCGTGGGGCAGAGATGCGCCCTTGTACGGGAATGGCAGCGTTGAAGACACAGTGGTAGTGACACATCTCACATGGTTGTGAGACAACCATGCCCGTTGTGCCTTTTTTCGTACGCACAGTTCATTTCCCAGTGCTTTTCCTTAGGTTTGGTGTTCAGGACACACCCTCCCTGTTGTGTGAAGGTGGAGCTCCGCTGGCCGTGTGCTCGCAGCCCCCCAGCCTGCACGGGCACTGATGTGAGGTGTTTTATTTTCTGGGGTCCCTGCACAGCCCTTGGGAACCTGCTGCCTGGTTCACACACCCTCTGGGACTCTTATCCTGGGTCTTCCAGCCTGCTCTTACATCATATCCTGTCCTGTACCAGCCACAACACGGAAATATGACCATTCAAAAGTTGATGACATGGCAAATTGCTRACAGTTAAATGGAGGTCTATTTTTTACGGCTGTTCTGCCTGGGTTCTCATGGCAGGCCGAACGATTTGTTTGCTGTTGCAGTGTTTAACGGAGGCAGCAGCTATCCTAGGTGAGGGATCTGCCGTTATTTTCCAAGAGTCCAGATAAAACCCAGCCATGGCGAGGTGTTCCGGGGTGCTTCCTGTGCGTAARCCCTCAGCTCCCTCCCTTCAAGGTCGGTGGGGTGTTCCATGCCTCCTTAGTGGTTTGCACTGTCGAGCGACTGGGAAGCGAAGCTGCCCAGACATACCAAACCTCTGATTCCACTGCTGGTGTTTCATCTGCGTGGAAACCCCTGGATTGTGACCAGCCCCATGTGCTCTCAGTGGCTCTGGACAGGCTCTCAGCGGCTCTGGACAGGCTCTCGCTGGACAGCGGCCCCGCAGCCCTTGGTGGGGCTGAGCTGGTTGTGTCCGGCTGCCCGGCGTGGAATGGACGCTGGGAATGCACCATCTCCCGGGGCTCTGCCAGCACGCACCACCTGGAGCATTTGAAAGCCAAGTGTTGTGGCTCTGCTGCCAAAACCTGGCTAAACTGGCTTTAGTGTCGAGGAGTCTAATCTGCAGCGTGTAGGGGGAAATTGATGCTTCAGTGGTTTTGTACGTTCTACGTGCAAAGTTCTGTTTGAGACTTTTTTTTTGTGCATCCCAGCTCCCAGAGGCAAGTGATCAGTGTTCARACTTCAGGCTGGGAACAAAAGGAAACTAAATCTCTGGGCTGTGGAGAAAAGCCTGAGAGCTGAGGAATAGTTAAAAGTCCAGAAGGTAGTCAGGTGTAAACTCAGAAATATATTTTGGTCTGAGTGTAATTCTCTTGGTGGAACAGCAAGGCGGGTTTTACATGGTTGTGGCTGCATATTGCAACACTGTGAGGACTGGTCGAGGGAACACACACACTCTGAGCAAATTAAGCTCTACATCAAATGTTCAAGATGAGATTGATTAGCAAAGCCATCATTCATGTATCAGTAGCATGAAATAATTGTGAAAATTTCTGTTGGACATGGGTCTCCTAGGTAGCTAGTTGGGTTTTTTTTTTTAATTAGAGTTGGTCAGGAATTAGAAGTTAGATTGCTCTTAAATCACTGTGCTTTATTTCAAAGACTTCATGTATCTTTGCCAAGTTTAGGTGGGTGGTAAGCTGTGTGTCCCTGCCRCAGTGGCTTTTTGCAGGATATTGAATCCATATCCTTTCGTATGGTGATGACAGAATTTCCTGCAGGGAAGAGGACCATCTCCCCACTAATTGCTGTTATTTTTTAATCCTTAAAACAGTTTTCCTCCTACCCCCACCCCACTTCATTTTGAAAATAACCAAACCATTAAAACTGAAGTCTCCTTTCTTCCTCCTGACAAAAAGGCTGCCGYGTACAACAGCTCTCACAGAAGGTGTCAGTCTGAATGGGGGTAGTCTGACAGAGCAAACAACCAAGCCAAAACATCATCATAGAGTGGGAAAATTTTGAGTGACAGCAATGACTGGCGAATGTTGCCTACACAGGTGTGTGGTCAAAAATTGGAACAGTTTTTAGTTGCTTTGGCCTTTCAAAAAAAGCCCTTCAMATACATGTGTTGTCTTATTTTTGAGAATTTCTGAGCATTAGAATCCAGAGATACAGAGGGAGGGTAATGAGTGAAAGACATTCAGAGCATGTGCAAATATATATAGAAGAGTCTTCATCTTTGCCACTCTCCTGACATTAATCTCATTCCATCTTTATTTGTACGTGACCTGGGACCAGATCTTGTCTTATCTATCCTTAGCGTGGGCACATAAATTTGTGGAAATTGAGTGTTGGAACAGCAACCACAAGATGTTCAGCTTTCCRCTGCCTCCTCGTTGTCCTTTCTCTCTCTTCTGGGGCACACAGAAATGCTCGGTGATGAGGACTCTGGTACTGAACAGCTTGCAGCCCTCCTGCCAYGCTTGCTTCCTATCAAAGCTGCTGCCCAGAGCCAGCAGCCAGGGTTGGTGGAAGCAAACTGAGCTGGCACCAGGGTCAGGGGGCACAGAGGAGCTTCCCAGCAGGTTCAGCACAGAAGGTTCTGGTCAGCAGACCAGCAGGGAAGGCCAATTCGGGCAGGGTTCCACCCGGGAGCGCTGGACAGCGGTGTTGGTGTGCGAGGGCCATGCTGTGCTCATGYGGAATTCCTGATGCAGCCCCCGAGCAGCAGGTGGGAAATGCTGCGGCTCCAGCTTTGGGATGATCCCCAGGGACCCCGCAGCAGGAGCAGACAGGGGTAGCAGCAGTCAGGGCAACAAGGCTCTGCCCCTGCCCACCAGACTGGGCCACGGTGGGCTCTGCGCTGCTCCTGGAGGAYACAGCTTCCCAGCGTGGTCCATGGCCCATCTGCAGACACGGAGCTGCCCTGGAGAATTTTCACTGCAATCTCTGGTTTGGGAGACCTTTGCATGTCAGCAAGTGCTGGGTAGGGCTCGATGGTGGTACCACAGACACAGATTTCCTCTCCCAGCGCTGAGCTAAACCCAAACAAAAATAAACTTTGAAGGGTAACCAGGGCCATGCTCTGCTTTTGTACCTGCTCAAAATCTTGACTTACAAATGAGTTGCTGTTACATGCCTCTCTAAATACTAGATTTTTTAAAAAACTGCCATCTGAAGTTATTGACTTCCCGGTGCTGTCACTAAAGCAGAATTGCATCCAGCACTTCCTGATGGTTATCAGCTGTTCCTGGCTGGCTACAGTGCAGGATTGGTATTGATCTTGCGGGGATAATACTAACAGCGGTTTTGGTTTTTCATCTGGAGAGATATTTATCTTTTAATCTGTAACTATCATTTTCTACGAAAGAGCATATCCAGGTCTGTAAATTCACATTACAGTTACACATTTTATTTTTTAGCGATGATTTTAATTGGAAATATTGGGCAGGATGCTGGTTTTCTGTTGTGCAACTTTTCACTCTGCTCTTGGCTGGTAATGTTCCTGAGGGCTGATGGATATCAATATGTAGGGTTCTGGGAGATGGATGGGGTGGAATCTTTTTGACACCCTAGGTCTTCATCATCTCTCAGAACGATATGATCATTTAGATTTTATTGCATATATATTTCACTTGATATTGTATTTGGGTCAGACGTACAGCTGTTTGATAAGTATATTGATTATTAGTTTTACAGACCTATCAAAAAGGGAGGAGAGAGAAAAATGCAATARATAAGCACTCATATCAGTTCCTCCTATGCCACGGTGTTTATTCAGATGAGTTTTCTGCACTGAACTCGATCGGAGAGAAGTCTGGTGTTTGTAGCCCTTCACTCTGGAGGTTTTGTAGCACTGGTTTGAGTTTGATTCAAAATGCTTCACGAGGAGCCCATCTGGAGCAAACAGAGCCCTGTGAGACCTGTGGTGATTTAATGGGATGGGTTTGGTTTACTTCCTTTTCATTAAGATACACACTGTTTATACAGCTTAGTGGTTATTTATACCTTGGTAAATAATAGGCTATTTCTAAATGAATTCGGGTAGTTTCTAAATTCACGTATGTGTAATAAAAATGTTTTACTCATCTTGTGCCGTTTACAGGGAATAGGGGTTTGAACACTGCCTCGCAAGATGTCAGAGCAATTTCACTTGTTGACCTCAGTGCTGTGTGTAGAGAGGAATTAAATGCTGTGTGTAGAGAGGAATCGTAGGGAATGTTTTTCTGGTACTTCTTTCTCAAGCAAAAATGAACTTTTCTGAGTAATTTTTTTTTTCTGAAAACATACTGCACCACAAAATTACCACTGAAGTCTCAGTGTCCTGGAAAGACSTTTTTTTTTAGAGCACATTATGAAAAAATACCATGTAGTGACCTTCACATTGCACGAAAGAAAAGCACCTTCAAAATGTGCTCTCTTGTGGTTCAGATGAGCAATTGTATAATTGTCAGCATGTCAAGAACTGACTGGATGTGCCCTCTAATTCCTCACTACTGAAGGAACAATGGAAAATAAAGACAGTGCTCCCATGTTTTTTTGGTGCACCTTGATGCTGCAYAACACCATAAGACACTTAATGGTGGGCAAATCTGGAGGAGGCTGAGATAAGASTTTCAAAACACCTCTTGGAATTGCTAATTTCTGGAGTTTGTGTGCATGCACAGGGAGAGCTGGTAAAACARGACAGAATAATCTGAATAATTGCTGTGAATAGAGGAACACACCGTGAGGAGATAGAATGAGAAATAGGTGGGACATTAATGTGTGCAAGTTGCAAATGTTATCCAAAGGTCATCTTCAGCTGCTGGTGCAGGCAGACAGGGAAATGTGTGCTTGAGCAGGAGGAGGGAGAAAAAAAAACATTCTGAGTTCCTGGTTATTCTGAGCTTTGCGTGTTCCCCTTTGGGAATTCAGACAACTTTCGCCATGTGAGAGGTTTGACTGATCAGGAGGCGAGGCTGCCAAGAGAAAATCCGAGTGGGGATGTTGTGCTCTGCTGTGAGCCCTGTGAGGTAATTTGTTGGATCAAGCTGCTTTGGTGAAGTTCTTGGGATGTGRGATAATTACATTTCTAGGTTTTCCTTCATCATCATGCACGTYAGAAACCCCTTTTTAATGAAAGTGTAGCTTCCTAACGGTGTGAGTCTAGGAGCTGAAGTTTCAGAARCTTTTTTTGAGAGCTGTCGTTGAATTTGTGGCAATCAGGACCACTGACTATTAACTGTGACCTGTGTGTGTCCAGCTCCTATGAAGAGCAACCTTCCCTGTGAGGGAGCAGCACATATCTCATAGGACAGTCTGACAAAACAAGGTCTGTCCATGCACTGAAACGTGTAAACCTTGGGCAGTGGAAAACTGGCTGGAAATAAGGCAGTAGGAGAGGCCAGAAGAAAGACCTGGTGTAATGGCAGATCTTGAGGCGATGGTTTTCRTCATTTTGTTCTTCCACTAAGGAAAAAACCATCCTCTCCCAGCTGTSGCTGCGGCTGAGCGCTGAGGTCAGAAGTGGCAGAGCTGTGACTAAAATTTCCTGGGAAATCTGAGCTTCACAGGGAGCTGTCAGCAGCTTGCCTGGATGTTCTGGTCTCCTGACAATACTTCCTTTTCCAGGGTTGTGGCTGCATGTGCCTGTCTTCCTGTATTCCCTAGATATTGCCTCTCCCGTGGCTCTTTTACGACGGATTTTCAGCAGGATTAAGTGACTGTGTAAGACAGGCTGACAGCCACAGTTTGGGCACATGTTGAGTGCAGCTTCAGCCACCCCGGASTGGAGTTTGATTTTCTTTGACAGAGGCACACTGAGTCCCGCAGTAAACACCCTGCTGGGAAGTTCAGAAGGGAGAGTACTGACTCAGCTTAGCAAGTCTCAGGCTGGTTTCTCGCTTGGCTTGAGTGCTCCGTTTGCTGTCACTGGCACAGGACCCGAGGGAATGGCCTGGAGCTGTGTCAGGGGAGGTTTAGGTTGGATATCGGGAGAAGGTTCTTCCCCCAGAGGGTGGTTGGGCACTGGAACAGGTTCCCCAGGGAACCCCGAGGCTGCCAGAGCTTCAGGGGCGTTTGGACAACACTCTCAGGGRTGCACGGGGTGGGCTTGGTGCGGTGTCCGTGCAGGGCCAGGAGCTGGACTCAGTGATCCCTGTGGGTTCCTTTCCAGCTCAGCTTCTCTCGTGATTCTGTGAAGTTTATCTCAGGCCAGGTGTCCCCAGCCTGTCCCTCTGGCCCTGTTTGTCCAGCAGCTCAGTGGACGTTCACTGCAGCTGGTCAAGTGTCCTATTCTCAGCCCTTTCCCACTCCCTCTCTCCTGCTCTCTTCCCATTGCACGGAGGGATGTGGTGGCTGTAGGTACTGAAGACCCTCCCCAGCCCCCTCCTAGAGAGTGCTGTCACCCACACAGAGGTTAAAACCCCTGGATGAAAGGCAGGTTTCCCTGATCTCCTCCTTTATTGGAGTGAGTATTTCCTTTCCTTTTCACACAAACATACAGAACAAAACACTTCATTACAGAGCAAATGGAATGTCAAGTGAAATGATTTGGTGGGGGGATTTTTTTTTTTTTACTTCAGAGGAAAAAACATTTGGTCCAGGACTGTTTGTCATTTTTATTTTCACTYTGTGTTTTTGTGCTTCAGCGACTGAAGCAGAAAACCCCATGGTTCCCACAGCCCCTGCATGGAGAGGAAATACAGATACAGCTAGAACCACATCATTGTAACCTAAACTTGTGATTTAGAGGTGGCACTGAAAACTTTGGAGGTGTGCAAATGTCTAAGCACTACTTTAAAGAGAGTGATAGAAAAACGAGTGTTTGGATAATTGTCATTGGTTCATGGATTAATTGCATATAAAAACAAGGCACAAACTGTATTTTTAAAATGGGAYTTATGATATTTAATCCTGATACTTGGAATTAGTTCTACAGACTTCGTTATCTCACTTGATTGTGATCACATGCATGGCTTAGCCCACCCAATAAAAGGTTGTTAGGCACTGAAATGAGGTGTTTCTGCAAAATACTCTTTTTTTTCTATGTCTGCAATAAATGGAGCCCAGAGACCAAGCTGGGACCTGCTGGATGTGTGGGCCCAAGAGGGAACCCCAGGCCATGTAAAGGATGAGGCTGTGGAGGCAGCTGCTTAGGTAAGGGTAAAACTGAGGCTGGGAGCAGCATGGGGTCCTGCAAAGGGATAGAGTTGTAAATCTCTGGAGTTTCTCAGGGACTATTAGGGTGGGGCTGGTAGGAGTTTCCTTCCCACGCAGGATCAAGATCGGCCTTGTACAGATTTTGCTGTTAGTTTTGTAATTGCTCTGCAATTACTGCAAAGAAGCCATAATACTCATTTGTAAAGTCCTGGTAACCTGAAGAGCTRAGTGGTGCAGCAACCCTGGAGCAGTGGGAGTCAAGGCTTGCTGACCCAGACTTTCCAGAGGCACAGGCCCCCTTTTAGTGAATGACAAATTGATTTCAGAGCATCTGTGGCTTCATCACAAGTGCACAGGTATTTGTTTTGCCCTCTTTTACAGCCACCTTGTGGGTGGTTTAGAAGCTCTTYTCCTTACGCTGTTGGTGTAACCTGTCGAGAGAGGATCCTCCAGAAGGGAATTTGGGGCTGTGGATGTTTTTCAGAAAGAAGCTAATTTCTGCCAGCTGACAGTGGGAGTAGCCTAAGGGAAAGCATCATTGGGCCAAGTGAACCCTCCCCAGAACCAGCTTCTCCTGCTCCTTGTTTTATTCCTTTTCCTCTACCTTTCATGGGCAGTTTTACCACTGAAGGACAGACCAGACTCACTGGGTTCCAGGTCAGTGTGCTCAGTTTTCATACTTCTGTCGAGTGTTTTGCTGCCAGGGAGAACCTGAGGTCTTGGCCAAAGAGAATAAGGTTTAAATTGTCCTGATCCTCCCTTCRCATAGGTACCAGTGACCTCTGCTGATCCCAGCCACTCATTTGGGCTTTGTGGAGCTGCTTGCAAGTGTTGGTCCCAAAGCTGCACAGAAACTGAGATTGATCCTTAGTTTAGTCCCTTCTTGTGTTCATTAAACACAAGTGGCCAGTTGGCACAGACCTTTAGAAAGTGTCTCTGGGTGCCCCTCACGGGGTGGTTGTGRGTTCAGCAAAACTTGTCCCTCTTCAGGGAATGAAAACTTGAGCAAATAGTTGAGCACACAGCACCTCAAGTCTTGTTTTTCTTAGCATTTCCCAGCCTAAGTTGAGAACCTAAAGGGAGAGAAAGAAAGATGGAGAGGGACTTTTTACAAGGGCATGAAGTGACAAGACAAGGGGGAAAATGGCTTCAAAATGAGAGGGAGTAGGTTTAAATTAGATATTAGGAAGAAATCCTTCCCTGTGAGGGTGGGGGGGCCCTGGCACAGGCTGCCCAGAGAAGCTGTGGCTGCCCCATCCCTGGGAGTGTCCAAGGCCAGGTTGGACAGGGCTTGGAGCAACCTGGGATAGTGGAAGGTGTCCCTGCCCATGGCAAGGGGTGGGACTGGATGGGCTGCAAGTTCCAGCCCAAACCRTTCCATGATTCTTGATTCCATATCTGAGGAACACATGTAACTCTGCTGGTGTCACAGACAGGTGGGTACTCAATGGCTTGTGGTGCAACTYGACTTAAGTTTTTCATCTGAGTCTAGAAATGCTTCTTTAATTAAATATTCCAGGGCAATTTTTGACACCTTTAAAGGCATTTCCTGCTAGTAAGATATATTTAATATAATATACTGTTCCCAAGTACAGCAGAACTCACAGTGGGCAAGTCTTCCTTAACTCACAAAAGGATCGTGTTCTTTTAGAAGCCTTCCATTAGTGTCTGTCTACCCCGGAAAAAAAAAAATAAAATCTATCTCTTAAAAATTGCACTGTATTTTAGAAGAATGTGTCATTTATAATGCTTTGAAAGGCCTATTATTGACTCATGGATATTCTCTGTTAAAATTTTAAACTGTAGAGCCTGTCTAAAAAAGTCACAGGGAGAGATGCATTAATTMTGAGTATTTAGATGGGTCAGTGTGACTGGGGTTACATGGTGGGTCACTGCAATCCTGGTGCCATCACATGGTCCTTGGTGACAGCAGTCCAGCTCCCATATGAAAGAAAGCAAAATTTCAGTGATACCAAAACCCTGAGCCCTTGGGAATTTTACAAGGCTTAGCGAGTTCAAAAGTCAGCATCTGTTCTTCCTAATTATTCCATAATAATTAGTGATGCAAATCCCACTTGGGGAGGATCTTCGCTGTGCTTTTAGAAACTAACAACTAGAAGACAGAGCCCTCAGAGCTGAGGTTCAGTGCTCAGTGAGGTGATTAGGCAGTTATGTTAGCAAGGATTAGAAGGAGAGAGAGCCAGCTGCCTCTGCCACTCCTGATAACACAGAAAAATTGTATTTTCTACTTGGTGTGATTTTTCAAGACAAAATGCAAAGTATTATCTGATGCATCAGTGATTTACAGCTGAGCAAGTCTGTACAGACTAAATAAATTATCGTTCTTGTTTTTAAAACCCAGATTCCCCCTAAAATGCTTATTGCTTTACCATTAGAACAGCCAATTAGAATGATTTCGGATGGAATTCATTTCCAGTTGGACGACAAAGTTCCTCCGACGATTMTCTTCTCGATGATCTTATCTCACGTGATGTCTGTCAAACCTGGCTGCACGGGAGGATTTGGGCCTTGTGATTTCAACTTCTTCTTTCTATATCTCAACTTGAACCTTCTTCTTGCGAGATCAAAAATTAAATATTTTTCTTTTTTTTTTTTGTTTTCTTTCTCCCCCCGTGGTTACAGTAATTATCGCTTGAGAGATTGTGAGTCACTCAGGAAAGGATTTATTACTGTCTGGCAAAAGTTATCCTTAGGCGGTACAAAGGCAGAACAACAAGGGCGACGCTGGGAGACCACACGTTCTGGATCATGAATTAAGGAATCTTTGTGTGCTCCTGTTGTTCCTGTTCCCAAGAAGGCTCTGATTTTGTGCTAAAACTTCCAGATGGGCACTGTCCTGTCCCCRGTGTCATGGCCAAATAGTTCTCTTTTTCAGAGGCAGCTGCTGGGCCACCTCTCAAGACAATTTTTTCTGTCTCTCCCATTAAAATTATCTCTCCATGGCAGRTAAAGTCTGATTAGCCCCAGAAATGATCCATTTCTGTGTTCTCGAGCCCACTSCCCAGGCTTCTCAAATGTGGTAGAAACGACAGGTCTGACCGCTTCTGCCCGAATCTCTGCTGTGATGAGGTGTGATAGCTGTGCAATATCATGTGATGCCATGCATTTATATCCTAGCTGAGGGAGGGGAGCCACAGCCACCTACATGTGTGCAAAAACACTTTATTTGTTATTGTGTAGGGTGCAGGGGTTGGTAAAATAGCAGGGCAGGCAGACATTTTCGATGCTTGTTTCGAGCGTGTGGTGGTTCATCCACGTGCCAAGAAATGCCACCTTCGTGCTGAGAATTTGCTGGCTATTGCCCTTGGCTTGCTTGAAGCACATCTTAGGGCTGCCTTGTGAATTATGAGCCACAGCACAGTCAATACAAGAGCTAATGGTTGGTACTGGATGCCCACCCAAAATGGGAACCATGGCTTTAATCTGAAAAGAAATAAAGAGAAGTGGAGACCCCCTCCTTTGACTTGCTAAATTTACTGGACATGTAAATCTGCTGTGGCCTTGGGTTTTTGTCCCCCCAGTCCCACACAAGGGACAGTTTTTCCATTCTTTGTGACTTACTGAGATTGAGGAAACCCTCTAATTCTGCATGCACAGAGCAAGTGGGACACTGTGCCTTTTCACTGAGGCCCTGAGCAAGACACCAGCGTGGTCCCGTGACTAGTGTCCTTTGCCTGAATGTTACACGCTGAAATGCAGCTTTCCTGCTTGCCTGGTCAGCCTGGGCTCAGCCTCCTGGTCTCTTACACAGCAGGGGAGTGCTTTAGCTGCTGCTTCTGCTCTGCACCGCTCCTGCTTCTGGCCAGAGATTTCATCCGGGACCTGAGGAATCCAGACAACAATGAACACTGTTCAAACTTTTAGTGGTAAATAACAGATGCAGTTTCGATGAGTCAACGCTTTCTGACAAAGGCAAAATATGATCAGGAAATCCCTGACCTGACCTAAACCTTACCAAAGTCTTGGTCAGTGTGTAAATTTTCTTCACTGAAGAGTTATAAATCATCGTTTTATTACAGGCACTGAAAAATTCTGCTCTCCTGATGCAGAAACAGTGCTGCCATGTCTTCCAATTAATTTTCATCAGCCTTCTCATAGGAAGTGGTGTTTTAAATCTCCTTCACCTGAATTCCTGTGAATATTACCTTGGTTTCTGACTCACTTTGTCTGTCAGCCACATCATCTGCCTCTCACCACACTGATGTTTTATTTCCACGTAAATATTGTGATGTCTTCCCTCTTCCCTCTTATTGCTTGCTGCTGGCTGGTTTGGTTCCATAATTAGTTGCAGAGGTATTGATTAAAAGGGGGTTTTCTTTCAAGAAGGTCCAGCCTTTGCTCTCCCTGCTGCTGTTGCAGTGAAGTGCACTTCCAGAATGAAACATTAAGTGGGGATGCAAATGAGTCTGCTGGACTAGCAGATAAATGAATTTGTCACGTGTGTAATTGCAAAGCAAAGTGGCTACAATTTTAGCTGTTTTCATTGGCCTGTTATTGTAGCTTTCCATCGCTAAAATCATAAATCATTTTTTTTTGTAGAAAGAGGTAAGTACCTTTGAGACAGAGGGGGAGAACTACTGCATTTGCAATCAGGCAGGACGTTGGGAGGGTTTGGGGCAATTCTGGAGAGGAGAGCTTTGGCAAGGCCCCAGGTCCATTGTAAGTGAAATTATAATTGTTTAAAGGGGGGAAACATTTGCTTAGAGGGGCTGCAGTGCTGTGCTGGCTGCTTTGCCAGGGAGCATGGGCAGTGTGCTCCAAGGRGATGCCGAGAGCCCAGGATGGGCTGTAGGGAGCAGCAGGCTGGGGCTCCACCACTGCCCGTTCCCTGGTGGTGCCCCAGAGGGGGTCRGTAACTCCACATGAAGGCAGCCCCGGTCTTGTCTCGTGGCCTGGGAGCCTGTTTCAGGGACCACAGCTCACCAATGCCCTTTTGGCAAGTGCCAGAGCTCACTCGGTGCTCTGCATGGGCACAGAAGGCAGTGCCGTGATAGAAAACACAGCCAATACCTTTAAAAAGTATTGGCAAGCTTTCATTTTTTTTCCCCCCCAAATGTAATTCTTTCTTAATGTTTGATTCCATTTAAAAGACGCTGYGTGTGTATTTGATCATTTTCTTTCTTGTTTGACATCCAAGAGACTTATTCATATGCCGGGTGACAAGAACATCTCTGTCACTTAGAAGTGAAAKGGGAGCAGTTTGGTACACGCTTTTGATGCCTTTTTCAGGTGGCTCTGTGTCACCTGAGCTGCCTGTTAYTTTGTGGGTATTCAGTAGTACTTGCTTTGGTATATCAGCTGGATGTTTTGATTAGTTAAAACTTTCATTCGGGGAAAACGCAAGATTAGAAATTCAAGTTTTATTAACTGTGCCTACGGCAGAAAGTCATTGGAGTTTCSAGTGTGTCTCTAGAGCCCAAGAAGCCATAAATCATTCAAGCTTGTTAGAAAGTTGCCTAAGCKCCTTTGTTTACTATCCTAAAATTCTCTGTTATGCAGTATTTCATCCTATATCTAAAATCCCTGCAACCCCTSATTGTTATGAAAAGCAGGTGCAGATCCCTGTAATTGCTTGGTCTGTTTTCATGGAGGAAACTTCTGAGATATCACATGAAGGGTATATATTGCGCATTAAAAAAACAACAACAAAAACACCAAACCAAAAGACCTCGTGGCATTTTTTGACAGAGTTTCTGAGGCTTTTCAAGCCCTCCAAGATACGACGGGTGAGTGATGGAAGCTCCATCTGTGGTATATCATACCACTGTGAGGTGTCTCTAGTGGGTCACTCAAACATAATGTCTGCTTCTAAAAATACTGACCTCAGTATTTACCTTCACCCTAAAATTTATCACTAGCACTGACAAAGGAACCCAATCCAGGGCTGAAATTTCTACTTTTAATTGGAGAAAATCATATACTGTAGGCTCTGAACAGGTCACGCACAGTTGCAGATCCAATTCAATTTAAGCAAGGTGTTTGGTCTTTCTGCAATTTCCCAATATTGCAATTTTCCCCAGAAATATTAGCAGATAAAGATAAAGCAATTTTAGCTATTCCTCTGTGGCACCCTCTGTACTGATTCCAGGCTCTTCTTGAAATGCTAATATATCATCCTCGGTGCTGAGCTCCTGCAGCCTGCTCCCCGAAGGGGATTCGGATTGCCTTCTTAGCAGCAGATTATTTTCTGATCACATTCCTCATATTAGGGAACCCATGTATTCAGCAAGAGACCAGCAGTGATCATTTTACAATTTAGCTTTATCTAGTCATCTATTAGCAAGTCATATGATACATCAAGTCATTTTAGCTGTGATGAGGGGAAGAGCTCACCAAGACATTAAGCACTCAGCAGTTTGTATACAAAGCAAACCGGTGCCTCAAAGCGTCTAAATAAAACACTGCCTCTTTGCCTAAAAACAGATATTCTTGCTATGAAGGGCACAGGATGATGTTTACAGATGCCTTCACATGCCTACTTTGCTGGGCCATTTGATGCTAATCTAGTGTTAGATTACCTTTCTGAAGCTGCTAATAAAACCCGTTACACCGCCGTGCATCGCCGGGGCCCYGGGGCTGCAGAGATGAGATTTCCATCCACTGGCAGATCCTGGCTGGCTGAAAACTCAGAGCAGGTTCTTTCCTGCATCAGGTGTGAAACACACTCGCGTCCTAATCCTGCCAAATGGCACGGAAATGGAGAGATGTGCAAAATGCTTGTTCATTCCACAGAAGAGGTTTCATCGGGGCATGAGGGCAAGGGAAATACAYACCCTTAAGGTATAGGCAATTGCAGTAAGGCCAAAGTGGCTGTAAAGATGCTGTTTGGCACCCAGGAAATGCAGATTTTAGGGTCCAAACACAGTACAGGGTGGTAAAGGCCAAGRCCCTGATTTCTTCCCAGCCCTGCTAGTCTCAGTGATGGAAGCAGTCCAGGGAATTCAAGAACACCCAATGCACCTCAGTGGTGAGGAGCCTGATWAGAGATGTTCAAGCTGGCATAAATCCTTTCATGTCCCCGTGTAATTATGGCTGTTAAACTTTTGGGGAGGGTACTGCAAGAGTTAGTGAGCAAAATGGGCCCTGGAGAACATCTCTCCATATGGCAGCAGGTCTGGGAGACTGAGATTTTTCCAAGAGTAATGTGACCCATCAGAGCGTTGTGCTCATGTTATTGATGAAGTTGCTCTTCTGCATTTATTGCCCAAAAGCCTTCCCTTTTGACAAAAGACAAACTGCTTTGCAACTGTTGGTATTCTTGGATGATTCCTTTGGGAAACACTTCACGTTCCTTTGTGCAGGGTGCCTTTGGGGGGTCTTTAGTGTTTGGGATGTATAGTGCTGGCGATAGGAGTGCAGTTTGGAAGGAAGCTTGAGTCTGATTTTTCGCAGCATTGTATCTTGTGTAACCCTTGAAATCTGGGCACGGGAGTAGGAGATAAAACACCTCCCAGACAGAAATTCAGASAGCATACCGGCTTTGTTCCCTCTGTACTGCTACCTGAAACAGCGAACCAGCAGGAAATAAAGCCTTCTACTGSTGCTCTCAAAGTAACGAATCCACTTCCCTCTACTTCAGGAGGCAGCAGATGAGCTCCTCATCCAGGCTCTCTCTATAATCACTGCTGAGGAMCAGGCATTTCTAGAGCAGGATTCCTGTGAGCCTGATCACACGCTGGCACCAGGAGGAGGTGGGATGCACTGCTTCTCCCTGCCTCCTGTGGAGGGAGGCTCTCCATGCCTGCTTCAGGGGAAGGTGTCTGATTTTTGCTGACAGAGATCCTAGCCCACATGTTCAGCCCCTTCCCCCATGGTCTTAGCTGGCCCTCCTAATGGAAAAACCCTTTTCTGAATCAAACTCTGTCTGTGGGTTTTGGGGGCTGAGCAGTGCAAAAACACAAAGCCCAGTGCAGAGGTGTAATTTGTCCTCCAACTTAGAACAGGCAACTCCCAGATGAAAAACCCACGTGTTTCCAAGGCACATTCCTATTGGGAGAAGTGCTTATTGATGCTCTTCCACCAGCAGCCGTGCAATATSCAAAGGGTGAGTTACCCTTTCCCAGGGTGGGACCCCAGGCCTGGTGAGATGTTGGTTCCTTCTGGCTCCTCCTAAAAGAAGACACCAATTTCCTTTCCRAAGCGAGTGTGCAAAGAAAAGCTGGGGCTTGGCTCCTGCCTGTCTGCCCCTATTGCAGCAAGGATTGCCTCTGCACGTGGCTGCCTTCTGCCACACCTTCTGCTTCAGCTGCCTCACCCCTTTCCTGGGACATTTTGCCTGGGTGACCAGGTTTTCAGACTCACCCCTTGCTATGAGTCTCATGGGAGGAAAATGAGGAATGACTCACAGGCACCAGCTGAAAAAGCAGAGTGAAATAGCTCTGCTCATACAGGGGAAAAGAAATTAGGAGTCGGTCTGAAAAAAAATACCTGGGAGATGAAATGAAGATAAACTGGAAAACAGCAAGCTGTTGGTAGACTGGATGGTCATTTTTTGTACTTGAAAACTCTTTGTCTTACAAATACCAGTGACCCTTGAAGGATCTCTGATTGATTGGACAGCTCCAGCTAAGTGGGGAACACAGCAGTATATTTTTCATAGCTCCTASAGACAGGCCTGCTAGTACAGGCTCGGTAGCAGCTTGGATGGCTTTTTTCTAACYCCCTTGCACGGCTAGGATGCATTGTGCAGGCTGCCAAAGCAGGGATAACAAAAATCAAGCCAAGGGAGGTCTAAAAACCTCGCTCCATCACGTACAGCATCTGCTGTGTGAATTGTCAGGAAAGGTTTGGATATTGGCACAGACTTCTCTCCTGGAGGCAGGACAGTCAGGCAACTGAATTATCCATAAATTTTCCTGTCATTCATCTGCCAGGAGTATTTTTCAGAAATGCTGCAGCTCCATCCAGGTACTCCCCTTTTGTAATCGAATGATGATTTATTATCCAAGCAATGAAGAAAAATATATTACCCTGGAATTTATGAATGCGTAATGATATGTAAGCCATAATAATGAATCGCTCCTTTCCCTCCCCTCCCTTCCTCATGTGTATTTGGATGTTTATTTCCATATAAATTTCCATCTATTTCTGTCCTCCGAAGTTCTCCTCCACAAAGGGGAATTCCCAAGTTAAGGCGTTGGAGGGTTTGAGATACCTGGRCTAAAGAACAAACAAGCAGAGAGCCTTCCAGCTCTGCACTCCCACGTTTCCTCGCTCTCCCAGTGCTCACTCTCCTTGTCAGAGGCATCACTGKCTGGGACTCCCTTGCAGTCGTGTTTCTGGTTTGGGTACAAATGTACTGAAGGCCTGGAGGAGGAGCTTTGCCCAAGCCTGAGCACAGGCTAAGGCAAGCCAAGGTCCTGGAGCCCTTTGCTTCYATCACATGGTTCCAAAAGGACCAGCGCAGAGTCAGGAGTGCTGCATTCCCTGCAGGCTGTCCTGGTGGGAGCAGCCCAGGGCTGACCCTCAGGACGGCAGTGTTACCCCTCTCAGAGCCTTCCTCTAGCCCAAATTCTTAGGTTTTGCTTGTGTTAAATCAACTCCAATGCACGTGCTGCCTTCAGGTGTTGAAATGGGCCATTCACCTCAGAGTTGGGTTCGATGACCCTTGTGGGTCCCTTCCAAACCGGAATATTCTCTGATTCTGTCCGTAAGAAGAAACCTGGCACTCGTGGTGCCTGGCTTTGCCTGCAGGGCTGTTTCTTTCCCTCTAATGCACTGCTCCTCCTGGGCCCATTTGGAAGACAAGGCAGTGGCACACACGAGGCAGAGCCATTACAAAGGAGGAAATCTGTCTCAAACAGCTTGAGGAGTGCTCGGGCTGATTCAGTGGGATGGCCTTGGCCAGTGCTGTGCTCTGCCAGATGGGGTGGGTCAAGGGCACTTTCATGACAGCCAGAAGTGACACCACTAAAAGAACACCTGATTTCTCTGTAACGTGCTCCCTAGAGCTCTGCTATTGTTTGCCAGGGAATCTTCTGCCTAGGCTGATGCTTGTGTTTATTTTCTAGGCTTTTTTGCAGGGATTTATTTACAAGCTTCCCTAGTTGGTTACTGCTACGCTTTGCTTGAAATGCAGTTGGCAGAATGCATTCTTTCAGGCTGGAAATGTCAAAAGAGCTTTGTGGGGGTTAGAAACCCAGATCCACTGAAATTCAGGAGGAGCTGGCTGTCTAGCACATAGAAATTCCGTTGAGAATCCCCTGCTAGACCTTTTGTTATGCTTGGTATATTCAGAGCTTGTCACAGAAAAAGAAATGTTGCCCATAAGAGCTGTAGGGAACAATCCCCCAGTTTTAGCTGCTCTGTTAGATTCTCATAAGGCAGGACAGACACTGCAGCAGGCTCCATCCCTTTGGGGCTACAACATGTGGTTCTGAAGGGATTAATAAACCCCCTGTATTTCAATGAGTGCTGTAACAAGGCTGTATTGCAGGGGTGTCTCGAACACTGAGTAAGGTTCGGGCCAGAGGCAGACTTTTCATTGTCTGGAGCTGCACACACACAGGCACCCTTAGCTCGCTCGAGACTGTGTTGGTCTTTAGAAAAATGAAGACGTTGCTGGGAAAACACAGAACTTTATCCATTCTCGCGGGCTGCATTTGCATTTGAATGCGTTTTATTCTTTTCATGCTCGTAAAAAGTGTTACATTAAATATTAATATGGTATTTTCCTTGTGTTACCGTACACTTTCCAGACTCCTGGAATTTAACTCCATTGCAACCGAAATAACCCCCCAGCAGAGGACAAAAGGCCTGTTTATACTACTGAAATAATATTGCAAAAGCAGATGGAAGAGTTTCATTTTTCCACCTGCCCAACAAATTCCTTGACTGGCATCACTAAAGATGCAGGCATGATTCTCTCCATGTTTCTTTGTTATTAAAATGCAGCTGAACAATAGGGGAAGGCAGTGGTTGGTAAAGCACGAGAAGGAACTTATTAAAAACAGCTTAAAAGACTTAGAGGTTTTTACTGTTCAGAGGTGAGTCCAAATGACAGTGGAATTTTTGACTTGAGCTGCAGGGTGTCACCTCTGATATTTCTGCAGGCTGGAGTGGGACTTGTGTGTGTTTGGGGGGATGTGAGATGGGAGATGACCCACACAGAGTCCCCTCGGTGGCTGGTGCCATGAWGGCACACCAGGAACACCCTCCTGGATGGTGCTGTGAACCCAAGGGCAGGTGGCTGCAGTTGGTTCTGGGGCAGTTCCTTTTGCTCTTACACTGTCTTGGGCAGAACTTGGTGCTCCTGGCTCCCCGTGGCAACGCCCGTGCTCTAATTGCTTTCATTTCTCCGAGTTGGGTTCCAAGCAAGATGTGGATATATGGACTTAAACTTGAATTTGAAGCAACAAAGAAAAGGCAGAAGGAAATTTTCCACAGGTATAATAGACTTTAGACACATGATATATAAAGCACAGTAATTACAGTTTCAGGGTCACGATAAGAAATCCACCGAGGTATCTCAGCTGCAGTCCCTCATTATGTTGCTATTTTATCCGGAGGTTTGTCATGGAAACTCCACATCGACTTCAGCTCTAAGGATGCAGCCTCTCTTTTGAGGAGCAGACTGATTTGTTYAGGCTGGCTATACTTTATGTGGAATTCTTCCTGCTAGTTGCCAGTAGTTGAATAAAAACAGGGGAGAGAGTCCCTGCCGTGGTTCTGGTTGAGTCCACGTGTAGCAGCCCGGGTGATTGGGGGTCTGATGGGACTGACCTCACGGAGGAGGGAAGAGCTGGAGGAGTCCAGACCAGCCCTGCCTGCTGACTCAGCTCAGCCAAATGTTTGAGTTGCACATGCTAAGCTAACAGACTACAGTATTTACAAGGCTTCACTAAACACTTAAATCTATTTTGTGGACAAAAAGGATTTTAAGTTAATTTATTTTGTTGAGAGAATAATTTAAGCAAGTTAGCATTTTGTTGACAGAATTATGATGAAATTCATTTTGTCTGCATAACTGATTGGACAGTTAGCTGAATGCRTTTTCTCCACTGAATCAAGTGTGTGCCAGGACTGTCAAGCAGAGTCTCCTCCACGATTTCAGGACGGTTTGTCAACAAAATGAATACAAAACCCTTTTGCCTACAAAATGAACTGAGGTGTCGATTGTTTGTCCATAGAGAGTGCAAGGCCAAATGATTCTGTGCAGAACACTGATAAAAAACGTGGGGGAGGGTGGGGGTGGGAGTGTGCACACCAACACACGGAGCTGTGTACCTGGCTTTGCTGCCAGAGCCYGAGCGCCTGGCAGGGGACAGTGCCCAGTCCGAGCTGGGACGTGGCGCGGCCTGGGTGTCACGTTCACCTCGAGAGCATCACAGGSAATTAACTGGTGTAGAAATGCAAAGCACAGGGACTGTCAATATTGTTCCTAGCAGGGATTCAAGCCCTCCTGCTGGGAGTGTTGATCCCAGTTCTGCTTGGTAAGGGATGCACGTGYGGGATGCAGGGGTTTCCTGGGCCCTGTGTCACCAATGGTCGTGGCAGATGAGGAGCAGAGGGAAGTGCTGTGTGCAGATCGTGATAGCAGGAAGCTGGGGCAGAACAAAGCAAACTCATTTGTTTGAGGTTCTGTGGGGAAACACCTCTTGGAGACCAGGAATACATTTGAGTTGGCTTGATGACGTAAAGCGCCCCTCTCCTTCTGGACAGATGCTTTGTAAGGTGGTACAACATGAGCTACCTTTCCATACAAGATGCACCTTTCACCTAATCCTTGATTTTAAGCACAATTGGACTCATCTGAAGCCCACTGATAGCTTCATTTTCTATTGTAATTTTCTTTTTTTCATATTTTTGTGAGTACACTCTGACACGTAAGTATTAAGCACTGAGCATCTGGGGTGTCAGGTCTGAGCACCTCTGAGATCATAACAGAAAAAACGTTGTGAGTTTTATTCTGAAAATATCATTGTACTTTTGGAACAGTCTCTGCTTAACATCAAATACCTGGAAAGGAACAAGAAAAAAGAAATATTCTCATTATATGTGTCACGAAGTTGCACAAAATAATTTTCTTCCTTTTCTCTCTCTTCATTTGTGCTTTTAAGAGGGCTAAAGTCAGTGGGGGCTGGGAAAAATACAAAATAAAGCTATGGAGAAATGTGATAGTGTCACAGTACAAAATAAAAATTCAGCCCTCTGAAAAGTTTTTGAGTTCATTCAGGAAGAAACAACCATCCAATCCCTAAGTTCATTTATATTGCCCAGAGTCCCCCAAAGCAAAGCCAAAAGAAGAGAAGCGCCGTCCATTTTCAGCTCTGTTTTCTCTAAACCAGAGTGCTGGTGTCACTGCCAGAGTGCTGGAATTAAGGAGAGGTACACTGGGTGTGGAGAAATGAGGTTAAAGGAGCGGAAGCAGTCTCTCCCGACSAGGTTTGCCATTTCCAGGGGCATAACCTGCTCTGTTTTCTGCAGGGACCGTGTGACGGGAGCGAGGTGGGAGACCCCCGTGTTTGAGCTCTTTTGCAGGATGTGACCTTTGAGAGAGGTGCAGCCCCGTACCCGGGACACGGGTCAGACCCAGCACACGTTGGAGCCTGGCTGAGGGCAAGCCCTTCCAGCTGACCCTGGGCACAGAGTGCAGCTGGCCTGGCGTCGGGAGGTGACAACCCTGCTTGGGGCCGAGCGTGCGTTGCTCTTCATTATGTGCATTTTTTACAGTGCCTCTAAGATGTGTCCCTGCTGGCTCTCGCCTTTTGCTTTCTGGTGAGAACAAGGGCTCTGTGTGGCTGAGAAGGAGCAGCAGGGGGGGGGTTGCAGTTGGATTACACAGTTTATTCCTGCTGTTTTGGTTGAGCACCTCGTGCCGTGTCCTGTGAAGAGCCCCGGCTGCTCTTGCTGCTGAAGGTGAAACAAACCCGAGGTGTCAGACTCCCTTGTTGCCCAGCAGTCACTGAAGGCTGCAGCACATGTTGCTGCTTCCCAGGCCACGGGGTGTCCAGTGGATCTGTTTCTCCTCCGGGATCCAAGTCCCGACCGTCAGTGCCGGGATCCCCGTGCCTCAGGCAGCAGAACCGCCGGGCTCGGATGCTCCCGGGCCAGCCAAGCTCCAGAGGGACAACCTGGGGACAATTAGGCCACAACTGGGGACCAGGGAGTGGTGATGTGYAACATCACTGCTGATGTGAGTGTCCCGCAGAAGCCCCAGCCTGGAAATAAAGCCTTGCAAATTGCGGGTGCTGTATTAACACGGGTTCATAAGGCACTCGCTGGGGGCTGCATGCAGAAATCGTCCAGGTGATAAAAACCTGCCGTCTCAGTGCTGAGGGACCCCTCAAAATCCAGGGCTGTCGGATGGAAGYGGTACCTGCGGTGTGAGGTGTCTGTAAATCTGGCCAGCGTGCTCTGAACGTAAAGGCAGGTGCCTGTAAATGGCCTGGTAAAAACAAACTGGGCAAAAAGGGATTCAGGCACGTCTGTGTTTCGGGTGCCTCGGCACCGCTCGCCAGCTCTCCTCTTTGCCTACTTCCCAGCAGATGACACTGCGTTTCCATTTTACCCTGAGGTCGCATCTGCAGTGTGGGCATTCAAAGTCACACCTCTTCATAAAACTGATTTTGCAGCCTAATAACTCTTCAGGGCCGGGGAGAGGAGAGAGGGATTTTAACGCAGGTGAAGGCAGGACACTTGGAAATAATGAAAAGTCTGTATTATRTGCTATAAGGAGGAGAGAAGGGAGTACTTGCTATTAAACTTAAAATGTCATCTCTTATAATGAAACCAAAATTTGAGCCATTAGGAAATCCAAACCCTGCTCTCCTTTSCCTGCGTGCATTTCCTTTGCTAATGTAACTCCTGATGCTGGCTCCAACAGGATCATCTCCTAAATGACTTGGCCTGCATAACATGTGACTTTCTAGGGGAAACTGCAAGTGTCATTTTAATAGGTTGAGGTGATGTAAGAGACATTCTCAGTATGTAAATTTTGGTCAGCTTCATTTAAAGCCCTAATAACTAAGTGCATGAAAGACTAGAGATTCTTAGAGATGCAAAGATCACGTGGGATTATTTTCAGTGTAAAYTGCAGAATTGGTTTTTGGAAAGGCTGTGCGATATTTTGAGCGTAAATGGCAGTAGTTTACTCCACCTGTATCAAAAGGGATCAAGATGTATGTGGTTTACAATTTCGTGTGAAGCAGACTGCAATAAAGGATCACCCTCGCTGCGTGCAGRCTGCTGGAGGTTTCTGCTGTTCAAGGCATTTGTTCCTCTTTTGTCCAACAGAATCCCAAACTAATGGAGCTGTCATTGTAATCTGACAGGTAGCTCACATATAAAGGAGGGAAGATACATGACTCAGAGAAGCACTTGTTTGCAGCTTTTTCATTAGTCACACGCAGGAAATCATTCAGAGGGCAATGGGGCTCCTGTAATTCAAATGAAAATAAAATGCATGTTTGCTTCATAGTCTGTGCAGGTGACCACTTTAGGTCTGAGCTGGAGAGCTTTTCTGGCTCGGAGACAATTTTTTGTGGTATTCCCACAGGCACTTCTGGGTGTGGAGATGTCCGAAACACCTCCCTGGACACATTTGCTAAAAGGCATGGCCCAGCTGCCCTGCCTGTCCTTGCAGAGGTGACACGAGGCAGAAGACACGGTCTGGRTGCTCTGCTGGGGAGGTACAGAGGGAAAAGGGGGCAAGATTTCCTTCTTGGATAAAAGACTGAAYGGGCTTGCTGCACAGACATATGGGATGTGTAGGTTCTGTAACCTAGAGGGGGGGCAGCCTGCTTGAGGGGTGTCCTGTGGATGGGCAATCCYAGGCCTTGGGGACAGACTGGGGTTCAGAGCATGGTTGTCCTTCTCCCATGAAGCCAAATCCTSGTCGGCATGCTGGAGTCCTCGTGCACGCCCAGGATTCTGTGTTGTGCTCGTTCCTTTTGCTGCTTCCCAGCCATCTCCTGGTCTCCTCGTGTTTGAGTCTCCCCCTTGCCTGGAGCTCCCTGGCTGGCAGGGCCCTCTCACCGTGGAACATTCGTGGCACCCCTCAAGCAGCAGATGATTCCCTCTCTAGTCTGCTCAGCACGAGTCCCACCACCACMTCCTGCCTCTGCAAGGAGCAGGCAGAGGCACACATCTGGCAACACAGGTACTAAAGGGGCATCACATTAAATTCTTATTGAAACAAATCCCTTTTGCAAGCTCCCCTTTAGCCTGATTGAGGCCCCACAGTGCAYATTTGGGGAACTCTCAGTGAGCAAAGACAAATCCCACCTTTCTTTTTTTGGAAAAGGAGGCTCCATAATGTCAGCTAGAGAGGCAGCAGCAGTGTTATCTTTCTTCTCTTTTTATAGCCTGATGAAAAAGCATAAGAATGATGCTTACAAATAATAGGGTTGACTCATAAGGGCTGACTGGGTATKACTCATAAGATGTGAGATTGTTCTAGAGACTTGAAGAACGCTCCAGAGACTRGAAGTGCACATACATGCACTGAGACTTGGGCTTTTCTAAAATATTCCTGGTCCCTGAAGGAATACAGCATTAACCATGCTTTCCACATGCTTTGCTACAGCCAGTKACTGGTACAGTGGGAGCTGTAGCTTCCCAAAGAAATGGAAATCACCAGCTTTTGCAAGAGGCAGCCTGGGAAAGTGGAGTCCCAGACCAAGCACAGTTTTGGCCTGTGAAGATCCCCAGTGTCATCTCAGGATTCTGCACTCATTGAAGCCAATTCTGCCGTTTTACTTCGAAAAACCACAAAAGCTTGATTCAAAAATTTCTATGTGAGGGACGGACAATCCAAGGATTAGTGACTTGTCCCTTTAAGCAGCACAATTAARCGAGGCATCCCTGAGTGACAGAGATGGGCTCTTTCACTTGTTCCTGGCCAGGGGAGCTTCGCTGCTTGCCCAGCCAGAGAAGCCTTYTGCCAGCTCTGCTTTTCCACGTGCTGGCAAGGAAATGCAAGGTGATGGATTAATGAATGAACCTGYCTGAATGGGGCTAGAAGCTGTTGAGGAGCTTCCCCGATATCTCTATTGTTCTTTTGGATTATAACCAAAGCTACTTTCTCCTTAAAAGTAAATCCCATCCCAAGTGATGGTCGTTTCCCAGATGACACAGTAATGTTGGGCTATGCTCGTGCCTGGGTAGGAGAGGGGCATTCAACCTTTTCCTGCACCACCAAAATCAGGGGTTGGGAGGTTTTACTGGGAAACTTGCACCCCGTAGCAGCCTGAAGATCCCCACCCTGCTGGGCGTGCTTCCCAGGCTGCCGTGGATGTGTGTTCCAGCTCKGATCACCTCCTGTCTCCGTGCTCTGCCTGTGATTGTTTGTCACGAGGGATGTGAGGAGGCTGTCCTGTGAATCATGGCTCTGCTGTGCCCAGCAGGAGCCATCCAGTGCCTGGAGCACAGACAGCTGCTGACAGAAGGCCGAATTGTTTGGCAGCAGCAGACACCAGGAGTAGGCGTGAGTTTTGGAAACTGCCTCATAACTTGCACAGGGACATTAACATGTGACATCAAAGACCATTCGTGCTGTCAGGCATGCATTCTCMCAGGGAGCCTGCTTTGGGCAGGATTGGCCTCCTGGAGTGGAATAAGAACACAGATTTGTGTAAATCTTTCTGAATTCGTGGCTTGCTTTGAAGGTATGGCCTGTCACTCCCCTCCGTGGTGTGCAGCCTTTCTCCCGGTGTTAGCTGGGATCCACTCCACAGTGCTTTGGGTCAGGTGGGCACATAACAGCTACAGAGAGTGTTTTAAAGAACAAAGTGTCCTCTGAAAGCCCTCTTGTGATAAATTAACCCCTTCAGCCACGTGCATGTCCAGCACCAGACTTGTCCACCCACTCCATGGCATACGCAGAAAGCTGTGCCCAGGCTGGGACCTTGCCAGCACCACAGGGCTCAGCACACTCACCTGAATTGGCCACCTTTGGATGAGTTACCTCGGTATGTGTGCCCGTGTTAGACACAGAAGGAAGCTTTGCATGGTAACTGTGCTTTGGAACACGTGACAAATAATAGATCCCCACACCAGAAAGTGCAGCAGCCCAGCAGCTTGGTATTTGGATCTTGGGATTACAGGTTCATTCCTTCTTGTACCAAGATCAACAAGCAAAGTCTGTATTGACACTGTGAGAGAGGCTTGGCAGCAGATCCAGAATCTTGGCAGAAGCTAAAAAAAAAAAAAAAAAAAAAAATCAGAGTGAACCCACAAATATTGTTTTCAGGAAAAGAATAATTTTAATTGTGCCTGAACATGTAGTTGGGCATGTCCAGTGGGGAAAAAGCAAACTGTTCTGTTCTGGTGACACTGGCACACGGTGAGGGTATATCTCAGCAGGGTTCCTGGCTTCAGAGTGGGAATTGGTGCTAGGAATTTTTCAATGTGTGGTTGGGAGGGTTTTGAAACTGTGCCAGTCTAAGCTGGCTAGATTTTTTTTTTTTCCCCATTGCAGAAAAGTATTTTTTGCTGTAGTGCTTAACACACGAAGCAGGGCTTTTCCTGCTCCATTTGAGAGGCACTGCAACAGCCCTGGGAGATGTGAGTTGCACAATGGCTTTCCTGACATTTATCCCCTATTTTCTCTCACTCAATTCCAGCCCAATTTGCAACATTTGAATTGGCTAAAGTGGGGGGCAAAGTTTTTTATTTTAGGGACTTTGTTGAGGGACGGGTGCATAACTGGCAGCATCAGAAGTTTTGATGGGCAAATTTGTTGGACTCCTGAAGGATTAAACGAGATGTTCCACTAACTGGTAACAGGTGAAGGAACCTTCTCACCCTCCCCTTGGCTGGAACCTCTTATTGTGGCAGATTTTTGACTTTGRGATTCGCTGAGGTACAAACAGTTTATTGTCACTTTACAAGCCATAGGCACAGAGAGAATAGTGAGGGATAAGCTACACAGGTTGAGGGTGGGCTGGGCTTTTGTTGCATTTCTTCAAGGATTGAGAGAGAAAGAATGCTGCCTAGGAGTTTCAGAGATGAGCAATTGGTGTTTTGGGAATCAAATCTCATTTCGGTGTCCCAAATAAATGCCTGATCATTGCAGAGGACGGATTAGCTCTTATCCCAAAATATCCCCCCAAGTCATCAGCTGCAGTTGACCAGTTTTCTAAGTGCAATGGCAACCCCATTTTCCTGGTTTTGTGGTAGGTTTGAAGTCAGCTGCCTCCTCCTTGCTGGCCCAGTGTATGTAATTAAGCAGATGATATTGTAATGTCTCACTGATCATGTGCAAAACAAGAACTTCAGGACAGGGATGGTTGCAAAATGGATACTAAAACCCYAGCTCTTCTGAATGGCTTGCCCCAGCCTCAGTGACTGTGTACCTCCCTGCTTCCCTGGTTTTTCTGGATCATCTTCTGCCTCTGCTGGATCATGGTTGTTGTAAATGTCTCAGGCACTACTCATCTCTCCAGATTCCCACTGAAATCACATCATCTTTTGCTGCTTCTTTTGGTTCTCATTTGCCATTATAATTCCTAGTCCCTTGGCCGTCTCCTCTTTCTGAAGGACAAACACTTTTTTAGATTGCAAGAAGCTGGAAAGCAGAGCCACGCACCTCTTTGTGGGTCTTACAGACAGAAATGTTTCATGTCCCATGGCCTGCTTAGGTCATACTCTTGTAAGCAGGGACTTCAAGGGCTGCCCTTAGCTCTCATTGCTTGCAAGAGCTCTCAGTGGTTTCAGACTGTAACAAACCACGAATTTGCCATCTACACACAATTCCTGTGTTGTGTGAATGAAGCCATGCACGTGTGTATTTATACGAGTAACAAAATATTTTTGAATCATAAGTGTTTTCTTCCTATCAAGTGGCTGTGCCTCCCTGTAATGCAATGATGTATTTACGGGGTGAGCAGAAATGAGCCCTAATAACACCTGATGGAAAGGGAGGTGAAACTTGAATAGACAAGCTTAGTGGGAAAGCTGGAAGTGGCACAGGTACAAGAGGAGGAGAGGTGGCTCTGAAGGCCTCGGTAGATGTGCCCCTTTCAGGTGTGCGTTATCAGCACAGTGGCAGGAAAYACGAGGGGAAACACACAGATCAGGGAAAAAGAACATTTATTCAAAGGGGACCTGCTTATGCTGCGAGAGGAGGGTGCAGAGCCAAGCCCCTGAAGARAACCTCCCCGTGTGAGGTGACCTGTCAGTCCCACAGCTGATTCCCAAGGCTCCTGCCCTCCGCTCGCGGAGACAAATTAAACAGCTTTGATCCCGCGCAGGGCTTGACGCTGTGAGAGAGGATCGGGGYGGCGGGAAATTCAGCAGGGACTTGGCTCCTGCTTTTCCTGAAGGGTACAGGGAAAGGCAGCAACAAAAAGCCTTGCAGTGAGGGAGAGGAAGGATGAGGCCGTTGCTCAGGCAGTGGTGTAGCCTGGGAAGCTGTAGGTGCCAGGGCATATGTTGGGAAGTAGCTGTGGATCGAGGAGGAGCACCACTGCCCGCTGCCCCKTGCAGAGAGGTACTGCCCCTTTCGTAGCTCCTCTCCTTTCTTTGACACCGARATTTGAGGGCTGTTTTTCCTACTGTAGAGCTGCACGACTGCTCCTTGTGCCGGGAAAAATTGCAGGTACAAGCTACGTACATTGAGCTCCAGGATATGTTACCYGCAAGGAAACTGTTTGCTTGTTTTCATTGCAAAATGAGACAGCCACAGATAGGTAAAACCTGTGAGCAAAAATAGSTTTGGGTTTTATCCAGGATATGAAGAACACTGYGAACAACTGTGTGTGGATCACAATAGATGTGTCAGATAGCGCTTTCTTTACCCTGCTTTCCTGGAAATTGCGAGGCTGTATTTAATTGCTGATAATTTTTTCAGACTTTAATTGCTTGGGTTCATCTTCTGTGCAAACACAGCTGTAAGGCTGATATTGTAAATTACTGTTATTTTAGCCAAGTCCGTTCACCTGTTTTTGGAAACAAGGCATGGAGAATKCTGCTTTGATCTGTAGCTACTRAAAAACTCRGGAAAAACTTTTCCTCAGCAGTTGGAGCAGTGATGGCTGTTGCATTCAGCRCGTGGCTTTCTGCTGTGAGAGGTTAGACTAAGCCTGATGAGGGGTTTGAGGAATAAAGTTAGCACATGATGGAGAGACCTGTTGATTTTAGGATGGAAAAACCTTCAAAAAGTTGCAAGTCTTGGAGCATGCGCCGTTCCTCTCTATCCTATCCTGTAGCAGTGACTGGTGGGTGTAGGTTTGAGATTGCTGCAGCCTTCTGCTCACATTTTATTGCTGTGTGAGCTTGCACTGATGTGTGCAYCCTCCTTGTGTGTGCACAGGGCTGGCAGGGGGCCCGTCCTCTTCAAGTGCTCCTCTCTTTCCTCTGGCACCAAGATTTGAGGACACTTGGCTTCCCCTGGCTCAGTGGGGCCAGAGGAAGTCTTTGCCTCAGAGGATTTTTGATCTCACACTGTGGCCAGCTGGGCAGCCACCAAGGGTCCCCATTTCTCTAAAGAGAGATGATGGGAGAAAACTCATCCCAGCTTTGTTTCCTCTTGAGGAAAGAGTTAATTCCTTCCTGGAAAGCATACACCATGGATGAGCTCAGCCGAGCTGAGCAACCTCATCATAAGATGTTCCTGACCCTGCTTGAGCAATCCTTGCACTAAAGACCTCCTCAAGTCCCTTCCAGCCTGAATTATCCTGTCATTACCACATGCACCAGCAGCTTCAGAAATTTCTGGCACACTTCACTCACCTTCTCTGCCACAGGCTTTGCATACTGAGATGGAAGAGGACTGAGGAGAGCTGGAATTTCAGGCAGGGGATGAGGGGCTTTCGTCAGGTCCTGGATGTCCTGGCACCCATGGCCACAGGAGTATCCTGCAGACTGGGGGTGTTCTTCCCCCTTTGCTTCCTTCCAGTGCAGAGGTGGGGGAACCATGGAAAGACAGAGCTGCTCCATCTCCTGGGTGGGAATGGGCTCACAATCCCTTCTTCCTGCTCCTCTCAGGCATTTGGTCCCGTATTTGTAATTCAGCTGAGTTAACACCTGCACACTGTGGTTTCGCAGGACAGCTGGGAAATATGGAATTTTCTCATGTGAACAACAGGTAAAAGTGGATGTATTCAGGAGCAAGTCAGTCTGGATATTTGTTGCCGTTGTTGAATATTAAATTCTGGCCCTGTGCCTGCAGTTTGTTCTGTCTTTTAGTCCCTGTTCATCTTCCCTCCTTCCCCTTTTTCTGTTCCTTTCAGATGCTTAAATGAGAGGCTTTGCGAAATGCACAATGTGTTTTCCTTATGCTTCTGCCCAGTCTGGGAATAAATTATAGCTGAAACTTGGGAATGCTGCATCTGTCACTGGCTGTAAAAGCRGCCTTGAAGAATGTTGCCTTGGCAAGCCTAATTGCTGATAACTGCTTCTTTTATGCAAATGTGGGCACTCGTGGGACTGCSGATGCGGTGGTGGGCTCGGGGAGGCAGAGCTGCGGCGGGCAGGGTGCTTCCCAGGCACTGCTCTGCGTGGCAATAGGGATGCCCCGGGAAGCGGGTTTTTCAAGGATCGTCAGTTTAGATACCTGCAAAGAACAACGTGGTATTTGATCCGATCCTGAGGAAAAAAAAAACCTGCTTAGTTAGGTTCCTGCTCGTCCCTAAATTAGTGTTTATTTTTAAATGAAAAGAAATGGCCTTTGCAAGCCGTGGTTGCTTTCCTTGCCTCTGGCAGTACCCACGCCTGGCTCGGGGGACTCTCTCTGATTCGCCTCCCCWTCTCATTGTGGGACGCTTCTCCCTTATTGCAGAATGCTCCTCCCTTGTTGTAGAAGCACTTATTGCTTGGCAAAGGCAGCCTGCTGTCCAAGGCTGATCCCAGCACGTTCCCTCCACTGGCACCGTGTAGACTTTTCCTTTTTTTTTCTTCCATGGCACAGGAGAGGTCCCAGTGYGCTAAGAGACACAGAGGTGCGGGGCCCGGCAGGAGAAGGCAACTTTAGTTCTGTGGGGTTCTGGTTTTGCCTTGTTAACAGCGAAAGGTTGAGTGGTTATTTGTTCRCTTGTGCAAGAAGTGGCACTTCCCTGGGTCCTGGGAATACACCAGGAGAGAAGATTTCCTTCCTTTTTACAGTTGCTGGGTTGATTTCCTGGAAAGGTGTGCTGCCTTTTTGAGGGACAGGAGGTGGCATTGGCAGGAGGTGAGCTTTCGGCTCCCGTGGCTGGGACTTCTTATCAGGTGGCACCATTTGCCTTCCCAGCAGCTTTCAAAAGCAGAGGCAATATTTTGTTGCTGTGGCATGGGTCTGGCAGGTCCAGTTATYACTGCCATGGGCTGTGTGTCCTCTGGTTTATCTCGCTGTTGTCAGGCTCCTCCCACCACGGCACAGATTTTATCTGCTGAAGAAGACAGAGGGCTTTAATTGCATCATTCAGAATGTACAGGGATCATATTAACCTGGAGAATTCCTGCTGGCTCYCACTCCCTTTCCATCACCTCTGCCACGGCGAGCTCGGGTTTGCTGTCACAAGCACGTGTAGACACRGCACTGCAGACCAAGCTGGGGTGCAGTAAAATCCAAATAATCTGCTTTTCCTCGGCTTCTTTGAGTCCTTCTGGAGGGACATTTCTTCCCTGCCTGTTCATGGCACAGCTCCATGAGCCCTTTGGGGCAGTCCTGCTGCATGACATGCTGGGTGAGGATGGAGAGCACAGGCAGCCAGCACGGTCAGCACCATCCCTGTAAGGTGGAGCTGCCACCTGAAGGAAATGTTTGCTGGAGGATGGAGGGTGGTGTGACAGATTTATTCATTTTTTCCCTACTCGAATTTTGTAGCCTCCGCTGAAGAAAGGGTCTTGGGAGCAAATCATGTGCTGGATCTTCCCATGCTCTCCCAATAACAACGAAGGAGTGCCACTGTGCTCAAAATCTCCGGGACTAAAAGCCCCTTAGAGCAGGGTTTTAATAGGGGTGACGGAATATGAAAAATTTTGCGATAATTCTCTTATAATTTATTCTTGACATTTAAATATCGCATGGCTGGCCTGTATTAATCACCTAGAGATCTTTATTATAGACTGGGAAAACTCAGGAGTAGGTAAGGAATAGCTGCTAGGGTTATACCCTTCCAGGAATAATTCTACCTATTCTACAGATGGGCAGTATAGCTACATAAAGGCATTATCTTACTTGGGTTTTTTGATAAATATTTGGAGGCTTGGGGAATTTGGAGTTCTTGATCTTCACAGCAAGATCTCCTTCATCTCCGTGGCACACAGACACATCAAGCCTTTTGTGTGAAGAACACAGGAAATCAATTAGGACAAATGGAGTTGTTTAAACTCCCTGGCTYGAGATGCCATCTCAGTGTTACCTGGCAGAACTCAGGGCCATCAGATATCTTGACTGGCAATGCACAGAAAGATAAAGAGAATAATCAGATTTAATTTTTTTTGATGAGTAAGAAAATGCTTAGAAGAGAAAATGGGAGGGCCTAGGGAGATTTTGGAGGGACAAGTCTTCATGGCTTAGGCTACAGAACAATTTGGCAAAGGGAGAGAGTTCTTTTGCAAGGAAGAAAACTTCCTTGAAGAACCTTTCTCTGCAGCACTCCTGCTTTGCTCTGGAGAAGATGCTGTGTCCTGGCTCCACCAGCTTTTGTTTGAGGTCTCAGCTGTGCTCCCTGGCCCTGGCACGTCAGAGCCTTTTGTGGTTGTCCTGACAGCCTGTGAGAGACTTGCCTGGAGGACAGAGAGCATTATATGGCATGCACTGAAGTGTGACCCCCAAATCCTGCATTTAATACTGTCAGAGGCCTCTGCAAAATAAAAACAGAAAGGAGAGTGCATCTAGTCAAACACATAGTCCTTGACCAGCARTTGCTTTGGACAACCGGGATGCTGGAACTAAGATGGGTAGTTTAAAAGTCCCTGGGGTAGCTATTGAACTTTCCTTTCAGACAGCTGGGTCCAGACAAGAACAGCCATGGAAAAGGGGCTGGTACCTCTCAGCACGGGAGATCAGCACAGTCCTTGCCCAGAGCCCACTGAGAATTGTCCTGAAGAAACTCCTGCGGGCAGGACAGAGGGGAAAGGGGCCCTCAGCGCCTCAGCTCCGTGGCTGCGTTGGTGCATGTAATCACCTGGGAACAAACATGGCTGTGGACAGCTCCCCTAGCCACAGGCARTATTGAACAGGCCATCTGCTTTTAACAGGGGCTGTACGTCTGAGGCTGCTGCAGCTGKGGGGATGTCCAGCTCCTTTCTATGTACATAAATCTGTGAGTGTGTAGTAGGCTGTAAAATTTACGAGCACTTTAGCCCTTATAAATTTTATCCAGTGTGGCCTTTAAAACCGAGGGTTGTTATTAGTATTAAATGCAGATTTTCATTGTTGTTAACCCTCTGCTCACCCTTTGCCTTATGGGGGGGAAAAAAGACAGAAAATGAGCACTAAAGAAAAGGGAAAGAGAAGATTAAGTTCGTTGGATGAAAGTAGTGAAATCACTTTCAGGTCTACAGATTGGCAGACTAAAGCCTGGTAGTAAAGATTATATAATCCAGATGGGGAGAATTTGAAGGAGGATATTCCCATTAAATTCTAACTGCCTAAATACAACGTTGCTAAAATAAAATATATATGAAATAAATCACTAGATGGAAATAAAATGGTTTTCTTGGCAGAATTTAACTCAGTTAAGGACGTGAGATATAGTGCAGTTGAAATATGTTGTACTGGCATTATGGGTAAGGAACTGGTAACTGGAACCTTGCATTTACATCTCTGTGCTCCTTTTCCCATGGTTTGGCTGCTGTCCGTAGGAGTCTTGTCAAAGCCTGTGTGTGGCTGGAACACGCCTGGGAGCAGGGGAGGGTGAGGCTGTGCAGAGCCAGGCTGCAGGGCAGAGCTGCTTTGCAGACCTGCCAGGACCTGGCAGAGTCACAGGGGGACACAGGATGTTTGTTCTCACAGACTTCTTGGTGGGCTGGAGAAGCTTATCCCAGTGCAGTGTCAGGATACCCACACTCCAYGGCAGGCTTTGGACCATTCCTTGTTACTACCAGTGCATTGTATCTTCTCACTCCTGTACTTTCTTCTCTCCTTCCATGCTTACTTTTTTTATCATGGGGTGGAGGGCTTTTCTCTCTCTCTTTTTTTTTTTTTTTTAAAGAAAGAAAAACTGCTGTTAGGATTATGTCCTATTACTTAAAGTGCTTGTTCTGCTACATGTACACGCAAATTTAATTATATTGGCCATATGAAAGATGCATGAAGGTTCACTTTCGGGAAGTATGCCAAAGAGATCTCCTGAATGTGTAGCTGTTTGATGTAGGCATGTGCACAGTAATTGAATTACTGATCAAGTACTGTATCAATGAGATAATCTCGGCGAGTTCTACGTACCTCAGTAACTACAGCCTTGAGGCTGTGGTAAATGGAGTAACCTTGTTATTGATTTTTTTTTTTTGTTGAATATGCATATTTTATACCTCTTATTAAGGCCATCCTTTCCTAGCTGTTTCTGTGTCCTTCAGAACCGAGGTTTCTTTTGAATCACTTGTGAAGGATTTTCCTGTCACTGCTTGTACCAAGGAACTCCTCAGGTGTCCTTCTCAAGGCCCYTTTGCTGCCTTCCTCCTCAGCCTCAGGAATCCTGCAATGCCACCCCAGTGAATCCCCCTCTGCTCCCTCTTCCCTCTCCTCTGGCCSTTGCAAGTAGGGCACTCTCTTCTAKTCTCTCTGCTTTCCCAACAAAAATACTGGCTCTAATTCTGCTGGAGTTTCGTGGGAAATTTCATTTGTATCTTGTCTGCTGCTTCTTCCTTAGCTATCCCTCCCTATCCACCCTTTGTATTTTCAGGAAGACTTGAGGTCCCAGGACTGCAGGATGACAGTARCAAGTATAATCCATCCCTGGTGTGTCTCAGGGACCCACAGAAGTGGGCCCATCAGGACCTTGTTAATGCTATGGATTCAAAGTTAGTTGCTTTTCTTTCCCCTCTTTTTTTCCCCCTCTTTTCTTGTGTGTTTTTTCTCCCTTCTAGTGGGCTGCTCCATAGTTAATCCCTGCTCCAAGGGGTGGCTAAATCGGTGTTCACCGTGTTGGTATCCAATTGCAGACAAAGCAGCTGAAGGAAGAGTGAGCATCATCCYGGGATCTTCTCTTGCAGCAGCTGCTGGGGATGCTTCAGGACAGTGTAGGATGGCAAATATAGAAACCCACAACATAGTAACTCCACGAGGATGTTACTCACACACTTATCTGTGGGGGCATGGATGGCATGCAGTGCCTGAACTTGAGGAGAAGTTATTTTGCAGACCTTTATTTTGGAGTCAATCTGAATCCCAAAGTGAGATCTGAGCATGTACCTTCCGCTTTTCCTACAGCAAAGCTCTTTCGTTCCCTCTTGTCAGGACTAGGCATGACTTACAGTAAAGATGATGATATAMAAGACTAATAAAGGTCATTTAAACTCGTTTTGAGATGTAGATATTACAGATAAACTCCTAAAGTGCGGCATCAGCAAGAAGCACAGTCTTAAAAATCGACCAGGGGAGGATCTCACCCCTCACTTTKGTTGTTCCCAGTGGGTTTTTTCTGGCAGCTGCAGCTGCCGAAACTRGAGGGCCAGTTTTTACTCTTCTTCTCTGGGATCTTGTCGCTGTATGTCCTTTACATTGGTCCCTTTTTCCCCGCCCCCCCCTTTTCCATTGAAAGAAAAGAAAAATTAAAATCTGAAATTATTGGGCATTAAGATATTTCCCCTTGATGTTTGTGTCCACACGGAGAACTGACATGGCCATCTGCTAGCAAGCAGAATTCATTGTTTCCCACTGTTTGTTCTTCTTAGGGCAGATGTGTGTTGCCACAGCCCCCAGCACTGCACAGACCTGCTCCTCCACCAGCACTCCCAAGGGCTGTGGCAGTAGCTGTGTATTTGAATAAAATGAAAGCACTGAAGGCCAAATTTGGGTCCTGTAGGGCTCGGTAAGGATGCCTGACCCCAGCAGAGYGTGTCAGCTCACAGGAGCTGAGGGCATGACTTCTCTCCCTGCACTTCCCCTCTCAGCCGCATTMATTGGGCTTGGGGTGGCAAGGATTGGGGTTTGGGGACTGTTACCTAAACAGGAGGCAGAGGGCAACAGCAAGGATGCATTTATAGCTATTTTTATACAGTGCCTTGGCCAATGGAAATCCTGAAGTCCATTTAATGCTCTTAGCCCCTTGTGATTGATGCACAGATTCTCTCAGACCTTTAAAATCAGGAATGCCTCAGGCTTTGTGGTGCTGCCTCTTCCCTTCACCACTGATTTTCCCCCATCTCCTGCAGTTCAATACTTGCACTTCCTTCACCTCTGCTGTGAAATTTGGCTCCAATTGCACTAAGCCCCAGAGGCCAATCCTTTGCAAAAATCAACATTAGCTAAAGAGCAGCTTCTTCCAGCTTTCTGCCCCAAGACGATGTCCCTGTGTAACCCAGGCCTGGGGAGGGGGCTGGTGGGARGCTGTCCCCGGGCCTCAGTTTGCAGTTTGGGAAAGGGGAGCAAGAYTATTCCCGACTCATGCACTCCTTGTAGCATCTGTGCTGTTGTTTGGAAGGGAGGGGGTTCSCTTTGCAGGTAGGCAATCTTGCTCCTGCCACATGGAAATTGATTTTCTCAGAATTAATCGGATATTCAGTCCCTTGTAAGTCGTAGGATATAATTTTAATTGCAGCTAATTATCTGTTTTTAAAGAGGCCTCTCAAAATTGTGCTTCCACAGAAGGTCTGTGTTTAAGACCTCCATTAGAAAGGGAAATAGGTCACAAAAATAATCAATAATGAAGAAAGAGGAGCCACCTCCCCAAAAGAAAATTCAATTGTTCATGAGAACTGTGGAAAGATTTCAGGGAGTTGTTACTCAATAGGAATTTGAGGGATCTGTGCTCTTCTGTGATTACAAAATACAGTAAGAAAGCAGATTAAATTTCTGAAAGATTCTGTTGCYGTTCTATATTTTAATTTTAATTTCTCATCTAGTTAATGTGTTTAGTTAAAAAGAGTAAGGGAATATTTTCCACAGCATATTTGGACATTTAAGATAAAAACCAAACCCAGATCATAAGATGTAACATCCAACTCTCAAAGAACATTTGAAATAAGTGGTCATGTTTAGAAACCTGTAAGAATAAGCCCTCTTAAAATTCTGTGGTAGCAAGGTAATCCGTGAAGATTACAACCCTGCTTAGGCTTTCCTCAGCAAAATGTAGCTAATGAGACCACCTCAGCTTCTGGAGCCCTTACAAATGCTAACAGTGTTGTTTGAAAACAATAAATAAATAAATAAGCAGGAGTGGGAGTGTTGTTTAATCCGACTGGGGAAGAGTTGGGCCGTCCCTGGGGAGCAGCTGCTGGTGCCACCTCCAAGCAGAGGGAATGAGTGGGTTTAGGAAAGGGAAGCTACAATTAGAGGTTTCATTTCACATGGAGATTGATACCTTCATTTTCTATTCCTTAAAACCATCATAAAAGCAAATAATCAGTTTCTGTGAGATGAAAAAAGCAGKGGAGAGTGGAAGTTCAGTGCACACACAAAGATAAAAGAGGAAGCAGTGGCGAGCACCTCAGGGCAACGTGCAGAAGTACACAGTGTAGGACAGACAGAGGGAAGCACTCATTAGATTCTTGGCCCTAGATCTGACTCAGTAGAAAAGTCCTGGCTAAATATGTGCTTGCTCCTGTGTATGKGTTTTTAATGAATTTTTTCTGATTTTATTCCTTCTTGCAGTTGAGAGTCAATGGCGAGTATCACTGGAAGAAATGGAAGTCAGTGACTTAACAGCATCTCGCAGAGAACATTTGGAGGTGAGTGAAATTAAATGTTTTTTTCCTATGTGGACTGGAAACTCAAAATTCATGAGGTCACCTGTAGGTGTTTTGGGGATTTTCCAAAGTATCAGGATCCATAATGTTGGGAAAAGACATAAAACCTGAGGGCTCTGTGACCACTCATGTTGATCCTAACTGGTGYTGGGGCTCTGTCATGCAATCCCACGCTCTGGGCCTGGAAGCCTTTGGCTCTATCCTCTGATTCAGCAGTGAGATCAGCTGATTAAGCAGCCAAAGATTTCTCTCTCGATTCAGTGGATTTAAAACACTTGGAGCTAAGCTGAGCTACAGGACCTGCTGGCTACAGATGTTGCGGGCACAAAAATTGGGAGAATGCAATGCCAAGTGGACTGGGGCAGAGCAAAGGTGCCTGTCTGGGCTGCTGTTCTCCGTGGCTGGAGCTGGGGGAAYGCTGGAAATGGGACTGTGTGGAGAGTCCCGAGTGGGACTGTAGTACAAAGTCATTTTTTGTGCTGCAGGCTGCAGGATCTGAGTGATGCTGATCAGTGCAGTTCGTAGCTCTTGTGCACTGCCGTGCAGAATAACACCAATTAACACCAATTCTGAACTGCACGTGCCACTTCTCTCTTTTGTGGATCGAAACTTTAATACAGCTTTCCACTCAGTAAGTGCTGTCACCACCACGCAGCTCTCAGAGTGGTTTAAGTCAGTTACTGGGGCAGGACACGTGCAGAAAYGCTGTTAAAAATCTGGCATCTGCAAGGAGGTGAGCAGAACAAACAYGGTGACAGTCGTCAGCACCTGAGTTTTGACTACAACATGCACAAATGCACCTCTCAAACACCATTTCCCCGGAAATCTGTAACCCACTGTGAAGTGCAAACTTCACGTCTCTCTCTAAGGGGTAAAAGGAAAAGAACRAAAAAGCTGATCAGATCTAGCACATTGTAGGTAAAACGCAGAGGTGATGCTTAAGCTGTTTAWTAGATTAAATACTATTCACCAAAGCCCAGAGGCACCTCCTGCTTTTGCCTATTTTTTTTTCCTTAAAGATTTTTGAGTGTTTTTACAAACCAGAACAAACCTGTGAAAAGGGTGCAATGAGTGAAGTCTCTAGGCAGTGTAAAAGATGCAGTTGTTAAGCAAATGAAGAATAGGTGAGGAATAATGTCCACGGGCCACAGCCCAGTGCCCTCTGCACTCTCCTGTGTAGTGGAGCTGCACCTGCAGAAAATAGGGCCCAAATTTTGTCAGCCTGTTGCAATATAACACACTGAAAAGTCTAGAGGGAAAAAAAATCACTGTCCACAGACAGCATGCAGCTGAAAAAAAAGGCCTTTGCAGACTCTGGTGGCCTTTCTTTATGGTATCGAGCTTGAAGTGAGCACTGTTCTGCCAAGAAGCAAGAGAGACCAATTCCAGTGCAGTTTGCCTTTCTATTGTCTGCACATACGTAGTTTGTAGGCCTGGTTGGGARGGTTTGCTGCTGAAAGGCTGTAAAAACAAAAGGATTCATACAGATTCTGTCCTGGCTGGCTCTGCGATCAGTTTGCCTTACTTCTGCTGCGTCCTGTGGTAATATGCAAACGTTGGGATTGCTTATCGGACTAAGGCCGATCAATTTTTGCTAGATGGAGTGAGAACTGAGCAGGTTTAGGCCAGTCCCTGTAAAAAAGGAGAAGCTAAACCTCTGTGCAGAGCCTCTGGGCTCCCCCAGCAGGGCAGAGGGCTGTCCCTGGGAAGGGAGAAGCCCAAAGGTATTGTGGTGGTGCTGTGGTCCTCTGCATGAAGCGCTGTGAACCCACTTTCCTCTACCTATTTATCACCAGAGGAAAGAAAAATGATACCAGCTGCTCTTGAGGTGTAACCCRACTGTCTGGAAGCTCACTATCAGTCTGTCCTGCTTTCTCCATGTGTTTTCTTGATTGCTTTATCTGGTCATGCTTACTATTCTTCATTCCTCTGCTATCTGATCTGTTGGGCGATAGGAGCAGACGTCAAAAACAAGGATTTTGTCTTAAGAAGCCCTATCGAGGACAGCACAGGCTTGATGTGGCAGAAGCAATAAGCTCTGCAGCTTCTGGTGTGCAGTGAGATCTCTCTTATCAATTAGCCCGCCACTCACAGGTCTGTGCCAGCTTCCTGGAGATAACTCTGCCTTCTCTGTTGGGTAAGGATTTTTCCTCTGTAACTTTATCCCCCTCCAGCTGTACRGCTCTGTGGACAAGAGCAGAATTGTGCAGATCATATGCTAAGAGCTGCGTGCAAAACGCTCTGGTGGAGCTTAAACATCAATGTGTGTGTGGATTCAGGTCATAAYGGAGCAGCCCTGGCCCCTTCTTTTTTAGGAAACTACCCTGGACAAGCGATGCTGTTTAATCCCACACTTAACATTCATCACAGGCACAGGAGTTGTGCTGCACAGGGCTCGTTTCTCTTTCTGATGGAAATTGCAGGCCYGGCTACAAACCAGGCAGACCGAACAGAGGGTGGGCTCTGCCAGGAGCTGGCAGGTGCCCAGGGGAAGGCAGGGCACAGGCAGTGAGTGGCACCCCTGGAAGTAACCTATTCCTCCCTCTGGTTTCACGCCCTGTAAGCTGAAAACCATCACTTTCAGCGTTGCTACATATGAGACTTCTCAACAAAAAACAAGGGGCTGCAGGCTTGGGACTTCAAACTCCTTACAATATGTGTTCCTTACAGTGTGTACTCCCTTGAAATGCAGTGTTTTGTACAGTTGGTCAGCAATTAAAGCAGCTCCAGCACAAGAGGGTTAACCACAGCTTGGAGCTGAACGTCACGGGCAGCAGTCCAGGCGAGCTTGCAGGCTGCCCCACATCAATCCCACTCAATTCCATGCTGTTTCACAGTGGTTCGTGTAGTTCCTACAGGTTTATGTGTTCAAATCCTTTTTCCAAACACACTAAAAGCTGAACTCAGCCTCAGTGAAGGCAGACAGAGCTCCCACCAGAGTTTTTAGGACAGACATTGCTTTAGCTTACAGGCCTGGCTACAGGTGCAAAGGGCTCAGCCAGATGCTTGTAATAAAAAAACCCCATGGACAGAGTTCTAGCAATATAAACATTCTTGTTTTAGGATTGTCATTTAGGGTCCAATCAGACCAGTGGACTGCTTGTTTTCTTCTTTACATCAGCAAGAGCTGTTGGCCCAAAATGCCTTTTTGGTCAGTCCCCACAGTGTGATGGGGAGGCTCAGGCTGCCTGCCAAAWATCCTGGGGCTGAAGGCAGGAGGTGAGCCCAAACACCTCTGATATTCTGGCTCTGCACAGGGTTGTGGATGTTGCCCCCACATTGCAGCTTGGTTTGATGGGGAATTTTGGTCAAAATGTTTGATGCTGGAATAAAAAGCTTCTGGCACAGATTCTCCTACAGCAGGAGCTGCTGACAGAGTGCAAATGGCAGGCAGGCGAGGGAAAGATCACTTTTATCCCCAGTGTGGATTTGTGTTAGAGGTGTTATGCTGGCTAAAGGTGTCCAGTGAAATGCTGGCAGTTCCGTGACAATTAGCAGGATTTATGTAATCCTTTCTGGCATACCTGAGTTTAGTTTCTATATATATAATTTAGAGTAATACATCTCTGTCTTTTTGTTTTCTTTCTTTGCCCATTCCATGGTGGCAAAACTATTTCAGTTCTCAAAGCAAGCCTCTTCATTAGARAAGGTATTTGAGGAAAGCCCTTTTGCTCTCCCTCTGTCCTTAGTCCGTAGCAATCCAGCCCGTACTCCTGGCCAAGCTGGGACAAATCGTTATCCAGTTCCTCCTCAAGATCGTGCAAATGTCCCCCGTGGGGAGCTGGGACTTGTGGGCAGAGGAGCTCCTTCCACCGGGCTGCACCAGGGTCCCCTCTTGTCCCAMCTGCTGCCAGAGCTGTTCTTCCTCTGCCAGAGCGGGTGCTGCCACTTAGTCCTGGGGACTTAATCCCAAAAATTCTCCATTGCTTTAGGGCTGGGAAATCACCCCCCTGGGACACTGCAAAGTGCTGCCTCAGAGGCAAGCTCAGATGGCCACATTCTGCTCATTTTAAAGGGAACTGGGAGAGTGGGAGAGAGATTCCTCTTGGCAGCTTTGGAAACTGAGGAGTCTTGCTAATGAAATATGTTGCATTTGTTGGCAGGAAAAACGAGAACCTTAGTTTTGTTCTAATGTTATTGGACTACCATAACATGTGCTTACAAGCTACTTTATTTCTAAATATCCAAATAATGGGCAATTTCCCAGGAACTGGGATGCTTTTCTCCAAAAGTTTTCATGTCCTCCGTATTTTCCGCCCTATTTCCTTTCGCCTTTCAGGCCTTTGCTCTTTGCCAAACTCAGCCTTTTTCAGGATTTCTCCGTGTGGTTCTCTGAGCTCTGGTAGTGCAGCTGTTTTACAAAGCACAGGGCTTGTCGGGGGAGAAGCTGAAATGCTTCCCTGGCACGGGAGGAATCTCTGCCTCGAGGAGTTCAAAGACTAAGACTGGAGAGCCTGGGCTAAGAAGATAAGAGGCCATTAGTGATTCGGGCATTACAGCCCKACTCGGGGTGACCAGATAATGTCTTTCCCACAGGCACAAACCTCCTCTTTGACCCGGGGCACGCCGTGTGGGTGCAGGCAGCCAGAGATATGCAGGCAGCGGTGGCGTGGGCGTCGTGTGACCCCACTCCYCCCTGCGAGACGGCTCCGCTCCCACCCCCGGGCAGCGCTCAGGAAATAAACGCATTAAAGGCCTCCAGATAGCAGCAACGAGGAAGGGATTAAGTGCATTAGCAGGGATCAGGAAAAGGGAAGCTCCTGCACAAAGGATCACCGTTTGTTGCAGGCTGGAATTAAATTAGAAGGCACGAGAGGGGTGGTGGCGCGGGGCTCCCTCACAATGGGAACTGGCACCTGGTGAACCTCTGCTGGCACAGCCACGCAGCGTCCTCAGGTCAGCCTTCCTCCTGAAGGCACTCACAGCACATCAGCAGGCTGGACAGGAGGAGGGCACTGCACAGGAGTATGGAGCAAAAAAATCAAGATGTGAAAATKTACAAGAAATGCTGAGACGGAAGATGTAAAGTTGACCAGTAGTTTTAGCCTGTGAACGGGATGTGTGAGGTGTTCAAATATATGGCCCATGCTGTATAGTCAGTACAAGTCCCTTTCTGCGACCTTCTGTCTCTGTGTGCTTGCCACACTGAGTTGTGGGTTTCCTGTGTATCCAGTGGACAATGACACAAGCCATGGCATTGTCTTTCCCAGCTGAGGATCCTACCTCGGGTTTGAATTTGCATGGCGTGAAAGAGACCCATGACTTCATCGGGCAACTTCAGTTCAGCATGGACAGGGTTAAAGGAAGGCCAATTATCAGGGAAGGAATGAGTTTGTTTTCTGTAAAACAGTCTGTCCTGTAACCCTCCCATGGGGATTGATGGACAGAGCTGGCCACAGAATTGAGTAAAGGACTACTTAGCCAAAGTGGAATAATGCCATAAATAGGCCTGAGACTAATGCTCTCCATTTTATATGTAAAACAATGATTGCACCCTCAGGACTACCAGGAGCAGCATGCAGCAAGGGGATCAGGATTTCAGCGTTCCTTTGAGCTTCCAAGGACAGCATCTATTGGGTGAGGAGACACTGACTGTGCCGAGCAGGCTGAAATTGTCACTGAAAACAGCATTTCTAACACACTCTTCCTTCTTGCCCTGTATTCAACAGCCCTCAGAATGAAAGGGGTTAAAGCAATATCCTGGTCTAAAAACACGGATGAAGCATTTATTAAAACATCTATTAAAYGCCTACTACTCCTTCCAAAATAATTTATTAAGGGACTGCCTGAGCCTTGTGTGACTGTGCTGCAGTTGCTACCCATGTACTCCAGGAGATTTCTTTGGGATTTAAAGATGCACAGGCAACAAAAAAAGTCTTATTATGTTATAGCCCCATACAGMTTTCTTGTTTTTCCCACTCCAGATGACTCTGGTTGGAGAAGAGGGTGGTTCCAGGAAAACCTGTCTGCAGCAAACTGCCTCTCAGTTCACCTTCCAGGAAAGAGGCCTTCAGTTCTTGTTTCATTGCACTCACCTGCTGTGAATAAAATGAAATAATACTTTGGGCTGTGGTGCATTTTAAAGGGCTAAAGGGGACYAGAAAATCGAACTCATTTTTTGTAGGTGATGCCTGTTGCGTTTCCACCTCGTGTTAATGAAATATGGTATTTTTGTTGTGCTTTTAGCTACAAATCACTTCATCTCATACAGAAACCTTCAAAAGATCCACTGGCAAAACCTGATGAGAAGACAGCCATGCACTTGAAACGGAAATCTGAAGGACAGAAACTGTGGCCATTTCAAAGAGACAYCAAGAAAGAGTCCGAACCCACAGCTCTCCACAGGGAGGAACAAGCAGGTAATGGGCTCTCTCTGAGCACTGATCACCACTGCTTGAAAGATGGCAGAAGCCACGAACTCTGTGTCCTGGTGGAACCAGGAACACCCTGCCCATCTCTTGTGCCCCTGGGAGTTCTCTGCTTCTGTTGGCACCAAGGACCAGGCTGGTTTGGAGTGTTTGCCTTACTTAGAGCTCAGTTGTGACTGACAGCAAAATACTGAGTGGCAGCTCCCCTGTGGTTTTAGTTATGATGGACATTTGCATGGAAATRGACAAAGTGCCCCCCAAAACAAGGGTTTCTGCCCTTTCCTCTTTACCCCTCTCCACGAAAAAAACTCTCCCCACACATCTCCTGGATTCCCAGTGTGGTGCCACTGTTTTCAGAGGGACAGTGGACTGGACAAAAGAGCCCAGCTCACTGCTTGCCCAGGCCGTGCCAGGGTGGGTCTGGTCAAACCTCTCACTGCCCATCCATCCTCCCCCAGCATGGACTGGGCTGGCAGGAGTCAGCCCCACTCCTCTGGGCAAGAGTGGGAACTCGGGCACTCCTAATTAGATCTTCATTAGCCCTTGGCACGACAGAGCTGGATTTGTTGTACATGAAAGTGTGTGAGTTTACACAGGGGGTCATTCCCGAACTTACACTTTGACTTTATWCCTCTCTTTCTCTTTGAGTTTCTTTGACAGAAGTACAGCTGAAATCCAAAGGATTCTGGTTTTAAGTCAGCAGCAATCTAAATTGTTGGAGTGCTGAATGTGCTTTGTGATGAGKTTAGCAGTGAAACGTTCCCAGGTTTGAGGCATTATTATTTGAATCTTTATTCAGGTAGCTCGCTGAGGGAAGCATTCATAATCTGCATGAATTTCCAGTGCAACCAAAATAAAAATGAGAAAAAAAAAAAAAAGTTGGAAGCAGAAGTAATTAAACTGATAGTTWAACCCACGCTGAAGGAGCTGTGGGGTGCAGGAAGTCACACAGATTATTTTTTTCAGGAGTTTGCCTTTTGTTGCTTTCTTTCAAGTGATTTCAAAGACTTTCCAAAGGGAAGATCAGTGCTATTCCTGAGTCGGGCTCCAAACYGGAGCAGTCACGTGGGATTTGTTTCACCTGGAGTTCCTCGCCCAGCCTTCCCGAGCTCGGGTCCCCTGCCCCAAAACCTGCCWCACCCCAGGGCATCACCTGGGGCACGAACCCGAGTCTCCTCATCTCCCTGTTCGTGCCTGGGCAAGGGCAAAGATTGTGAATATACCATATTCTGGTCATGTCTGTGTCAAAGGAACCTAAAAATAAGTTTAGCACCTTTTGGAGTCATGGAGCCAAAATCCTCCCCCAGCATCCTCCTCCTGCAAACTCTGCAACAGGCTTGSCTAAGCAGTACCAGGCACCCTTAGGAAAACTGCAAAACAAGGAATCCTTGGCCTTCCTGGCTGGCTCTGCACGTGTGGAGACTGCTGGGGCTTCAGGCCAGGCAGCCACAGTGGGAGGAAAGGGACTGGGAGTTKTCTTTGGCTGTAGGACTCACTGTGCTCCCAAAGGGAAAAAAAAAGCATCGGTAAAGCAGGAAGAAGAGTTAATGGCATTTGCAGGGGAGATTTAGCGAGTACAAATTAGCTATTGCAGCAAATATCTCATTGGATTGTGTTGTCATGCACTGGTTTTCAGCGTGGCTGTTGCTGGCACCAAGCAGGAAATAAATGAAAACAAAGATGCAAAAGGAACATTTAGGTGTGAATTAATTCAATTGCCTCCAGAGCTAAGGTTGTTCTTACATTTCAAAGCTGCAAAAATTACCTGAATTTCTTTGTTTTCTCTTCTTCTACGTGGTCATTCATCTCCCCTCTTTGATTTCCTTTCCCCCATGTGTGAGTGAACAGATAATTGCTTGATCAATACAAGGCAGGGCAGCTCTTGCTGGAGTGAACTGGGGACAAACTGGTGGGATTTTTCTTCCCTTGCAGTCAAATATTTTGCATTGAACTAACAACTTCTTATAACTTTTTGGTACCAAAGAAGTGGAGAAGTGGTTAGGGGGAAACCACAAGAGCTTCAGCAGCCTCCCAAGCCACTGAYCTGAACAGGTTAAGTGGACACAAACCCATGGTTTCTGTCCCCATGAAGTGTCAGGGATTCCTCGAATTMCTGCAGGACCCCTGCCCAGAGATTTACAGTGAATATTAACATGAGGGCTGGGCTTGAGAATTTTCTTGAATTTACTTCTTGCATGTTTGTTAGATAGCTTAATATTATTTTGCGTCATAATGTGGCAGAATTGGTGTATTTTTATTTCCAGCTCTCCTCAGAGAATTGAAATTCAGTGATGATTGAAATATTTAATAGTAGCTGCCCAAATTTAAAAAAAAAAAAGATTATTTATATAGTGTACCATGTTATTCCACTGAAACATGCCAGTAATGGCCTTGTATATGTTGTGGAATGCACATATAAAAGTGAAAGAGAAACCTGGTATTCYGAAACTCAAAATCTTTGCATGTRTTTTTGCCAATGTGTATCGGAAAGAAAACAATTGTTGACATATCCAAATATTCTGCAGAAATCCTATCATCTAGCCAAGTGTACTGGTTAAGAAGGACAGCAAAAGAGAGGAATTAGGAAGGAAAATAGATTGAGAAAAAAACAAAGTCTGGGGAAAGACAAGAAAGAGGAGACAGCTTTTTTTTTRTATATATTCAGGCTTAGAGAAGTCTCTGAAAGAACAGCATGGTATTCCCAGAATACCATGTCACTGATATTCCATAACTGATCCCAGGAATCAGGAGAAGTTCAGTTCTRTGTATTGTATCTCTTCATATAATATCAAACTAGATATTAACTATTTATTTTTTATTAATGAATGGTGTCTGGATCCTGCCACTCTCCTCTTTCCAAGTGAGCAGCATTCTGAAGTGGCTACTTGCTGACTCTAAGGTCATAACTTTGCATGACTTAGATCCACTTTTAACACCCCCAAATGTTTTGGTAATAATATTTGGGGACCCAAAAACCACGCTGAGTGTCTGAAGAGCAGAGCCCGTGTCAGCAGGTCGTCCTTTCCAGTTCAGGTCAATAGAAGGACTCACAGAAAAATCATATTAAAAGAAAAATAACTGCTCCTTTTTTAGTTGCAGGCTTTGGAGTGAAAATTGAGGTACTTTACAAACCAACCTGACTTCTCGTGTCCAGTTGCCCCCATTAAAGGGAAGTGCATGGCTCTGCCACGAGGAGCTCTCCCCTTCCCGGAGGAACGTGTCCGTGTGGGAGGCACGGGAGCGAAACCTTGTCCTGATTTCTGCCTGTTCTCCCCCCTCAGAGGGAAGAACCCAGGTGCCTTTTCCAGCTTGGAAGGCTCATTTTGTGGGATCCATTTTCAGGCTCTGATCTTTGGTGTGTCAGTGAGCGGTGGCACCCTGGTGACAATGGCACCATTTCTCCRTTTCTCCAGAGATGCCAAGAAGGGGCACTGCTGGAGGCTGAGACTGGAAGTCTCAGGGTGGAGTGTGGTTTATTTTACTGCTTGGGAGGACACAAGATCCAGTGGCATGCTGTCAGGGGAAGGGCTGGAATCGTTATGGATGCAGGGCGAGTGGTCCCTTCCCATTCGGTGCTCCCTTCCTTGCTTTCTGGACTGTTCTTCTTCTTCAATATAACAAATTAGTCACCSCAAGATTCACTTGTTTCAGCTGAAYTTCACATCTTTCCACCTGATGGACAGCAAATAGTGGTCAAAGCAGGAAGAAAAGGATTGATTTGAACAGCATGGGAGTTTCTTCTGTGTTTCTTGACCCAGAATTTAATAAGGGATCTGACCGAAAACTGAGTGAGCTGAAATGAAACACTTCACTGGACCTTCTCTCAAATGTTGTCAGTATTACACCCTAGAAAAAGGAATTCAAAGCCTGAGTGTGAGGAAAATACAGAGGAGTGCTGTAGAAATTGRAGAGGTAATCCACTTAGCACCTGTGCCATCTGTGCCACGATTGTTTCTTGTGATAAAGGCAAAAAAAAAGAAGAAAAAAAAGATTTTTTTTCCCAGTTGCCCCTTTGCTCTTGAAGGTAGGCAAGCAGGCATCATTCACCCAGGGAAGGAATAGACCCTGAAGGCTACAGAAAGCTCCAATGTAGAATGTAAATATATTGCATCTCTGTGTCCCAGAGCTCTCAAAAACTCTATTTCTGCCATCCCTTTCTTTTGAGCTCTGCTCTTGCCCACGGCTTCCTGGGAATGCATGGAGAAATGGTGCCTGCCTGGGGAGAGGCAAGTGGGGGTCCAGGGGGAGCCCAGACCCCTTGGGGGGAGATCATTTCCCCCAGGACAGCTGACACAGCCTGTCCTGGCTCCGGGAGGGCTGTGCTGCTCCTGTCCCCTCAGGCAGTGCTGTCCCCCCTGTCCTCTCATTCTGCACACACCCAAAGCCAGCACTGTGAAAGGGAAGAAGCTTTATCAGCTGAGCCCAGCTGGAAGCCTGGCCTGGTACCAGCCAGCCGTGGTGTGATTCAGACCATTCCATTTCCCCCGGCCCTCCTTCCAGGGATTAGGAGCTGCACAGCACAGCCATGGGCAGCAGCAAATCTTCCCGTAATTTCTGCCTTCTGGAGCCAGGGAACGGTCCAGGTTTCCATCATCTCTCTGTCCCCCTCTTTCTCGCTGTCTTGTAGGGACAGGTACCAATAATACTCCATATTACACATCCTCCTCGGAGCCAGATAACTGATGCTTTCCACTGTGTCTCTGCCAGAAGCAGGTAACTGCAGTACTCTTCATTTTATATCTGTCTTGAAGGCAGTAACAGCAGTACTCTAAATTATGTACCTTTCCTCCTTTTTCCTCTGTCAGGCAGGTATATTGTTATGCTCRTTTTATGTGTCTTTCCTGGAGCTGTAATAGTTTTCATTGTATTTCCTCGGAGCTTATTATGGTAATGTTCCTACTGCATATCCCAGAATCATAAGCGGGTATTTTTGACTCATCCCTGCAGTATTTTACCCGTAATATTTAGTGCCATTTGGGTAATTAAAATGGTGTCCTCCAGGTTGACAGCTCTCAGAAGGGTTGTGCTCTTCCTTTCTGGAGCTCTCCGTGGGCTGTCCTGGGGTTGCAAGTGTTCTGGAATTCAGCAGTACTTCACTGCCAAGCGGCCACGACTRTGGGTGCTGGGAGGGGCTTGGCCTCACCTGGTGCTCGGCTCTGACTCCTTGATTATTCTCTGGGATTTCAGKGCTTGCCCTACATATTTCTCCAGACAGTGCAATGTCTTCTGTGAGTCCCCAGTGGAGCAGAAACAATACTGTGTGTTCTAGGTGATCTTCCTCCTTGCTGCACGTATGCTGAACGGGTTAGCAAGCCAGTAGTTGTTCATCAATTTATGTAAAATAGCTCCAAGCAGCAAGCCCAACCTGAAAATCTCTTAATAAACGATTCGGTAAATGTATCTGTGTAAATAATACACATGAATAAATTGGAACTGGTTTGAAAGCAGAAAAGGAGGGCTACATTTGCAGCATGGTTCAGAGACTGTAAATTAAATCACACCTATTTTGTCTCCTGTTCCAAATTTTATTAGAGAATCAAAATTCAGATCAGTCTCATGAAGAGATTTCCTCGTACTGCTCGAATCTCATAAGTAAGTCTGATTCTACTTGCAAGAGAACACTGCCTCTAAAAAAAAAAAATTGAACTGCTGCCTGGTCATATTCCCAGCATGAAACACCTGAAAGGAAAAACACATTTCAGGAAATGTTTTGTTTGAATTTTGAGATGAAATGAAGCAGAGGCTGCTTAGGAAAGCAATATGATGTGGCTCCAGGTTAGGGGCATAACACACGGAGAACTCTCGAACTTCATGGGAAATTAATAGGTATAACTGAAGTGGGTAATTTCAGGTGTGCAGCCATAGAAGTTGATGCAGACCTGTGAATAACATTATACCCAGGAACTGTGTTATTAAAATTGCCACCTTGTTGACTGGCATGGATGAGAACCACAGAGGAAATCAGTCAGCAGCATAAAGGTCTCATCAGGACGAGCTGGTGGAAATGGAGGGCATTCTGCAGCTCGCAAAGAAGCTGCAAAGTTCATTGCAAAGAGCACTACATTTAGGAGAAGGGCTCCTAGCAAAGCTGTTCTAAGTGAAGTTACCCTCAGCTTAGATGAGAAAAATATGCTGGCTGTATTTTTTCATATAAAAGAAAATTGAATTCTTAGCCAGAATAAAGAGAGGAAAAAAAATATTGGAATCTAGTGTGATTGTGAAATTCCCTCTGTGGTAATCTGATCTGCAGCCCATCAGCCAGGGGAGGCTTTATCTGTCACTGCCTGACAGGGAGAATTTCTAAAGGAGAATTTCCAGAGGAGTGAGCAGAGGTGATTCTGTCAGCAGCGAAGTACCTTGACTGTCATAAGAGCAGAGCTGGGCTGGTGCTGGGCACCTCCAGTGCCAACCSTTCCCTCCTAAACCCCGGGCATGAAGGTGTTGGGTGTAAATTGCTGTTGATTTCAGCACGTGCAGAACCAGCCCTCACAAAGAGCTKGGAAGTGACAGGTAAGTTCATGCTGGGAGTTCACTGCTCTGCCCCTCTTGTCTCCTGGAGGAAATGGGTTTATGTCTCATGTCCCTGCTCRTAAAACAGGTATGTGGTCACAGCAGCCTTTGCCAGGTGTGGAGGGTGATGGGCAGTGCAAGGCCAGCAGACTGCATCCTAACTTTACATGTGAAATGTTCAATTTATCAAACTGGGTGGGAGAGTTCATGTGCTTTCTGCACAGCCCGTCCCAGGCTGGTTTCAGGCTCCCTATAATCTCAACAAAACATGAGTTCACCCACGCTTGTGGCCCCAGGATCTGTGGTACACAGGACCAACCCAGCAGGTTCCCTGTCCTGGATGAAGTTCCCTGTCCTGGATGAAGTCTGTTTATGTGACACTCCCACAAAAGTCCCTGCCTGGTACTCGTTATGTTGCATTGACTAAGTTAAAGGAAGGATTTCCACCTACTTGCTGTTACAGGAAAAATGGAAACTATCTATTCTGGGTGTCTAACAGGGTCTGCCAGTCTCAGATAGCAACAATCCGGCACAGGCAGCTGTAATGGAAGCCAAGGAATTTATTGAGGAGGAGCTCAAGGAGTCAAATCCTGATAAAGACAAATAATTTACACTGAGGTGGTGCTTCAATTTGTTTCAAATAAGGTCCTATCACTCAGTTATTTCTTTATGAAACTGGGAATTTTTTACAGATTTGATGTGTTCAAGGTAGCCTCTGCTTTTGCAGGAGAGCTGCTTTCAGCGAGCTGGAAATACTTATGTTCTGATGGAGGTGGTACTGAACAAAGAAGAGTTACATAAATGCCATGGAGCAGAGGCTTCATGTGCCAGGAATATTAAAAATAGCTCGTCAGTGCTCTCAGGGCCTGATTTCAGTAAAGTGTGCTGTGTTTTCCATCCCTTTATGCATGGCTTCAACTAGAAAACCATTACGGAATTGAGAAGTATCTGAATAACCAATGCACAACACCCCTTGGCAAAACCCGTGTGGAAATAAGAGGGCTGGAGAGGGGAAACACATTTAGYATTCATATATTAATTGACTGTGTAGTCAGTACATTCTCCTGCCTTTTTGCTTAGTCTTCAGTTGAGTGTAACTGTTTTGTGTCCGGTTTTCCTCAAGCTCCAACGAAGCAGTGCACAAAAGAGAAAATTGCCGAACAGAAATGTCCCAGATGTAGATTTGCCTGGTGTGATCCATGGTTTGGGGCTTTCTGTATGCAGAGAGGGCCCAGCTTTGAACCTCTAGATCCAGATTTCCTAAGGATTCAGGCAGGGTCTTGAAGTCAGACCCCTKAACTCTGCTTTCAAGTGTTATATGAATCCACACCAAATCTCTTCCTGCTCTTTCAGCCTGGCTTCASGTGTAAAATTTGTCTCTGGAGGGGATAGTCTGTCATTCTTTCCACAGTAACTTTTGAAGCTGTTCATTCTAACCTTTCCCAAGGAATCAAAAGCCTCAARATAGAGCATTTCCACAAACAAAATGGATATAAAGAGCGGGATACAGTAGGAAGAGTGTAGAACTATTGCCCACTACAAATGAAAAAAGAAAGTGGTTGCAGTGGGCATCTCCTCACAGCCATCCAGGTGTTGTGCACCATGAGAAAAGCTCAGGATAGAGCCCTTTTCTCCTTAGATTTCAAAAATCTAGGCACAGAACTCAGACCCATAGTATCTCTAAGCTTTTAGTRTAAGATTTGCTCCTGCCTGGGACTGGCAAACAGGATTTGCTGGCGTGGGATACGACCCTGTTACCTTAGAAAATCAAAATGCAAACCATTTCTTCAAACACGCACTTGACCCCTGATTCACAGAGCATGCAAGAGTGATTGCAACCAGACTGTAGTCCTGAAAAAAAGTGAAATAATTGCTGAAGAACTATGGGTTTGGTTTTTCTACAGCATTCTTTTCCATTTTATCCTAATTAATTTGGAGGAAGAGAACAAAGAATGCGATCTCTCAGGAGAAGAGGAGAAGAGGAAAAAAAAAAAAAACCCAAGGCAATAAAAAAATCCTGATTATTTTTCAGAGTTTCCAGGAAGTTTAAATGCCATAAATTACTCCTGTGCAACACAAATTCACCTGTGTCCATATTCACAAAGGCCTTGGAACTCAGGCAGGAAACTAATTTTTCTTAATCTCACATTCTGTAAATCAGAGGAAGAGCTCTTTTAACAGACACAGCACGTGGGAAACCTCTGCTGATAGTTTGGAGCGTTTCAGACTTCCCAGGGGCTTTCCTAGGAGGGTTTCTGGCTGTCTCCTCCTGATGGAAACCCTGGGAGTTTCCAGGTTCCGTCGGGTGTCTCTGAGCCAAACTGCCCTGGGCAGGTGTCAGTAGATGCCTGGCTCACATCTGATGTACCAGCAGAAACTATAATTATATTTATTTTGAAGTGTTCGTAGGGGTTTTATCTGGATCACTGCCAGGAGGAGGAATACTAGGGAAAGGACTACAGGAATGGCTTTGGGACTAATTTTGGTGGAGGTGTAGCCCTTGGCTGGCATAGTTTGCTCTCCTTTCAAGCTGAGCTTCAGGGAAAAGTTCCCACTGTATTTATAGGTCCAGCAACCTAAAATAAGGCTGAATTCCTGTAAGGGGAAATCTTTCAGGATTAGTGTTGCAATGGGAAAGAGATTGTCAAGATACACCAGGTCAGGCATGGTAAACTTAGGATTTCAGCAGATAAGGAGTGAAGACAGTAGTTTCCTTCTGGCTATTTCATGAGCAGTGAAGGGGTTACAGCAGACACCAGTCTGCCATCTGTCCCCCATGGTCAGGCCAGGCCTTCTGAAAGGAAGTGATTGGACAAGAAATTTTCAGTGATCTTTTGGTGACCTTAAAAGCCGGGCTGGGGAATGGCATTTACCTGGTATGAAGGGTCATATATATATTTATTTTTTTTTTACATATATATATTAAAGAAAATATAAAAATATATATTATATATTTTTCTGTAATTGTTTTGTGTAGGCAGTTCTTACCTGTGTGGGGGGTTTTGCCAGGCATTTAAAAAGGAAGCAGTGAGGCATGCGGTCTCTTACTGATTATTTTGAGGTTAAGAAGAAGGAGCATGGTGTTTGGTAGGAGCAAGTGGCCTCAGATTTGTTTCAGCGCTCGAGTGGCTCTGTGTTCCTGCCCAGCAGCCATCACAGGGAGCGCTGGAGCGTGGTTTTCTGGCAGAAAGCACCCAGGAGGGAGATCGCGCACTGCTTCTGCCGTGCCCAGAGAGCTGCCCGAGAGGAGCCGGGCTTACAAAAGCTCTGCTGATTTGGCTTGATTTGGTTTCCAAAAGGAGCAATCAGGAGAGCACTTTTCTTCTGATGCTGTTGGATTTGGAGCAGAAGATTTTCTAGGAGCAAATGCTGATTTGCCCTATTGAGAAGAGAGGAGAGGAGAGGAGAGGAGAGGAGAGGAGAGGAGAGGAGAGGAGAGGAGAGGAGNAGAGGAGAGGAGAGGAGAGGAGAGGAGAGGAGAGGAGAGGAGAGGAGAGGAGAGGAGAGGAGAGGAGAGGAGAGGAGGCAGCTGTCAGCTTAGGGTTGGGTATGGGAGTGGTTTCTTGGCTCAAGGGGGGGAAGGCCAAAAGCTGTTTGGGGTTTGGTCTGTTTGCTTTGCCAGTGTTAGATCTGCAGTTTCAGGAGAGGAGCTCTGAGTGTAGCAGGTGCTCTCAGATTCTTCCCTGTGCTATAGATTTAGAATGCTGCAATTTATCTGCAGGAGTGCCCGGCTCTGTGTCAGCATCAGTGGAGGCTCTGGATTGCTTTCATTAAGTTTCATACAGGTCAGAGTAGAGTTTCAGAGAGGTGATGGCRTGAAGAATATGTGTTTCTGCTGTTTTCTTTACCCTGGTGTTAGAATGTGGAACAAAGCTCTCTAGAATTGGGTATATACWCTTTATTTTTTGTATAGATACTATTCATGCTGGCACATTTTGTTCAAAGTTCACAACAGAGTTCAGGTTTCAGAAAAGAAGCAATTAAGAGGATGGTTTTGCGCTGAAGCTTTGTTTGGCTAACAGCAGGGACTAATTTGGAGTGARAGCATGATCTTTATTTTTTTGCACACAATTGTTACCCAAGTGCTGATTTCCTCAGAATTTAAGTTATGTGCATTAACCAGTAACATTTTGAAAAGCAAATATTAAGGAAAAGCACAGGTCTGGGATGAACAATCATATTGGAAGGAACAAGTAGTTTTGATTCAGTTCTATATGCAGTACATTTTATGGTCCACATTAAAGCTTTAGAAAGGGAGTAGAGAGGACTTCCTTTTCCTATTGATTGTTGACTGTTTCACCAAGTTCTAAGGACCATGGTTTACAGGGTAAATGTGAACTATTTATTTATTTTGAATTAGGTATCAGCCACTCAGATTTAGAATTAGTATAAGACTAAAGTTCTAGGGGAATAAAGAAAACAAAACTCCACTTTTTTACTGCTTCTTGATTGGATATGGAATTCTGGAGAAAGCTCCTCCCAAAAAAATACTCTTGAATGTGTGTGTGAGGATTTTGGAATGTTTCATAGCAGGACAGGATTAAGGGAAGGCCGAACTTTTGTGCAAGTCTCACGATTCCCCYGCTGTTTCCTGATCTGCCCTTCTAACTCAGGCAGGCCATTTTTGGGACAAAAAGCAGAAGTTTAAAAAGTAAAGCCTTCCAGGGGAACGGTTTTGTGCCTCAGACTTTCTGGGATATCTGGGCAGATAAGGCACACGCAGGAGAAACTCTGGTCCAGAGACTCATCTTTTCTCCCCAAAATGCTAAGCCATACTCTCGAAGTGAGACAGGGCTCACATTGCATGTGCCTGTCCTGGGTCTTTCCTCAACGGGCTGGAGGGGGTTGWGCTGTTTTTGAGGGGCCCTGGAGTGACAAACAGGTGAGCTCTGAGTGCCCTGTCAGCCTTGGCAGTGTGGTGRAGGTAAGAAGGGGCACACAGCATCCAAAATGTGGGTGGGGAAGGTGTTACCAAGAGGCACTGTGAAGATGCTCTGGCTCGTRCCAGAGGACAAAAAATGCAAGCATTTAGTGGCATGGCATGGCTGGAATAAGGAATGGTTTGTTATTAGGGCTCTTGTCAGATTATCAATTGACTCTTGGGTTATTTACATGGGCAGGGTGGCTCAGTAATTCCTGCCTCAGGGTGGGTAGCAGGGTCTCTGTGAGAGAGAGCTGTGTTGCCATTACAGCTAGGCTTTAAAGCTCAGAGGTAGTAACRCTTCCTTAAAAAGACATCAATAAACAAATCAAAAAAAATCCCTCCTGAGTTTCCCCAAACTCCTGTGATTACATCAATGTGTGCTGGGGGGAAATGAGATCATTAAAAAAATAGCAGCGACTGAGCAGCAGCAGATTTGTCAGGCTGGGGAGTCGCAGGAACTCCAGGGAAGATGGACAGGGTGAGCTGGGGACAAAGCCTGGGATGTCTGGAGCTCTCCCGCTTGGTAGTGATTTGTGGTGAGAGCTGCTGGAGCTTGGTAGCATTACAGCTTGTCATTCCAGAAACCAGTGCTGTAGGTAACGCTGTGCCCTGTTTCTGAAGGAAACGACAACAGTTTCCCCTTCGGAAAAGGCTCCCTAGAGAGGGGTTGATGTTTGAGTTTAGCAGAAATTACAGCATATGCAGACRCGCTCAGAGGGGCTGCTGTGCCAGGGAAGGGGAGGAATAAATCCCTGGGAGATGGAAAACCGCAGGGACAGCTGTGGTGGGCAGGAGCCTGGCAGCCCTGTGCAGTGCATGTGGCACCCAGGGCTGTGCAGCCTGGGTCCAGAGCTCCCAGCACRGTCCTTGCCACCCCTGGAAACCTGCAATTTTGCCTCCTGTCTTACTACACCCGGAAAGTCCAGTGAGCCCGACAGTGYAGCTCATTTAAGGGTCACAAAAAGTGCTGAATGCCTGTGCAATCTKAACAAACAGTGTTCCTTTCTTCTGGTTTTGTGTGTTTCGATGGCAATTTGCCAGGACTGTTCCCACGACACGTGAGCGAGGCGCCTAAATGTGTCTGTGATTCTGTGCAGCTTGTGCAGCTGGTTTTCTATAGAGGTTGGATGTTATTTGGGATAATATTGTTGGTGTTCTTCTGTGTTTGAGACTGGCCAGGATTTTGTAAAATCGCCCCTGTGTGRAATGAAGGCCTTCCTCTGAGGCTATGGGGGCTGGAGCAACGAGGAAAGAGAAGATATTAGTGCTTGTACCTCCCCCAGAGGGCTGGAAATCACCCTGTGGCTTTTCTTGAGTGCAAAGCTCTTACAAGTGGCTTTTRGGGGCCAAGTCTGAAGGACAAGGACTCAGCAGCCCTGCTGGCCTCTCCATGAGCTGGTAACTCGAAGGGGAGCTTTCCCAGAGCAAAGTTTTCCCTTGTCCCCAGTGTGGGGTGCTTGGGGACACTTTTTCCTGTGTTGTTTTGCTCTGTGCCTTCTCCAGGACAGGCACGGGTGAGGCTCTGGTTTGCCAAGGCTCCACATCTTCCAGCATATACCTTCTCAGCCGGCCTTTTTTGGAGGGGTAAAYGTTTATGTCTGGAAGGATAACTCTTTTAGCTGTTTTTGGAAAACCTGGACACTTACATGTAATGCTGAATGTGTTAGGTACACATACAGCCAGTTTATTTCCAGGTTGTCTCATCTGGCTGTGATCATTTGGGTAACTGCTCTGTAATGTATACCTGAAGGGTCCTAGAAAATCTTTTACTGGTGAATAAGACATAGCTCTAACCTTCAGTAATTGTGAAAAATGGAGATAAAAAAACCCTTAAAAATATGTATCTTTGTGGGGTTTTACAGTAGTTCTCCTTTTATTAACTTGGTAAAGCAATTTTCAAAATTGCATTTCAGGGCTTTTAAATGACCACAGTCTCTGGACATATCATTATCTTTCGACTGTTCAATACATTTGTGCTGTGTTTTCTGCACAGTATACATTTTAGCTCTTTCTTCTTCGTGAGAGAAATATGGATTTATCTAATGAAAGTTAGTTAAWTTAGGGGGGGAAAATCGTCATCCACAAGGGAAAGATAAAGAGCAGGAATATCTGGACAACACGTTTATGGTAGAAAACATCCTTTGTGTAGTTGACTGCTTTGAGGTTAAAGGGAATATAATTCTTTGCTACTATGGAGTAATTCCATTGCTGGCTGGAGAGGTTTCCTGAATCTTTTTTATGCATGATCAGTGATATGTGGACATTGAAATGCATCTGGCCTTCCCCACACGTTGATCCACGTGGCAGGGCACAGTCACGAGTGCACTGTGGTGAAATGCACCGAGTGCCCGGTCCACTCGGCCGTGTTCTCCCACGTCTTCCACGGAGGAYTTGGGCAAATCTCTTGAGCAGGAAGGAGCTGAAGGGCAGCTTCGTCCTGCAGCTCCTTTGCAGGCTCCAGCCACGACGTGCTGAACTGCCAGGGCCTGACCCAAGGGGAGAGGTCAGCCCCGTTCCACACGTTGCACCCGCTCGACCCCCGTGGGGTGGCCTCGCATCCTGCAGGTCCAGGCTGCTGGTGTGGGGTTATTCTTTGGGATGCTGTGCCTTCTAGTGGTTTGGGGTGGAAAGGATGCAGGCAGGAAGGTCGGAGGAGGCTGAAGGCTGGGTTTTGCCTGCACGAGCTGGATGTTGGAGTATAAAACAYGGTAGGTGCAGGCAGGTGGTTGAACTGAAGAAGGCAATGAGGTGTTATTAATCTGGATTATTGTTAATTCAAAAATATAGGTAGATATTTACACGTGTGTATATGTAYGTATTTATTTAATATACATAAATATATAATTTATAAGTGTGGTCTCGAAGTTGTGTCCAGCTTGAAGCTCACAAATAGCCAAAAAGTTTCCAGTTGGAGTTCACTCCCTGGACTTCAAGGCTACACAGGTACCTCAGCTGTAACAAAGTGCAGCGAAAGGATATTTTTCTTTCATTTKGTGTGTGTGTGTTTTTTCCTTTTTTTTTTATTTTTGGYAGGTATCAGTGTTTGTTCTSTTCTTCCTTTCTGAGGGGGGAAATTTATTCTCGTGGAGAGTTGAAACTCGACATGCTGCACCAAACAGCCTGTGGGTTAGCGACATATTTAGACAATTCTGAAAATTTTTCATGCCACTTGTAATTTGGAGTCGTGTTCTCTGCCGTGTGGGCTTGGCAGAGAGCTGAAAGAAATGCCCAGTGCACACCAGGTGGCCGCACTCAGATGGCCACAGGGACAACAGACACCAAAACATTTTCAAATGCAGTGCTTTGTCTTACGTTGAGGTGACTRACTTCCCCACAAACAATTAAAATAAAAAGAAAACCAGCAAAATTTTGAAATACAAAGGCTAAGGAAAACGAAAAAAAACCTCATCTGCCTACTCAAAGTGGCCTTGACACAATGCATAAAATCRATTTGTGAGAAAATGTACAGACACTGTGCAGTACTAATGAATTCATACCATAAGTGTGATGAAAATAGCAATTGTGTCAATGAGCATGGAAAGAAACACACGTATTTAATGCAGGATTCTGGTGTCAGACTGGGGAACTCCTTAGGAAAAAATTACAGTTGTGTGTTATGTGCCTGACACACTCTTCCATTTCCCACTCTTCTGCCTTCTTTGGTGAACTGATGGCATGAAATGGTTGGAACAGCTTCTGTCTGTCCCACAGGGCAAAGCTGAGTGTTAGGGGTGTCCTGCATGGCCAGCTCCCTGCAAAYCTGCCCCAGGGTGTCAGAGCATCTCTCCTGCCACACTCATGTGGTATCATCTGCTAAGGCAACAAACAGGCTCTGAAGGATGGTCCCTGCCTGTGGTACCACATCTGGGGTTCGTGCTCAAGTCTGTTCCTATTCAGATATTCTTATATCCTGAGTTTTACCTCTGGCTCCACGGAGAGGAGGCTGGAGCTTGTCTTTGTGGAGGCTTGTTTTTCCCGCGGTTTCCAGTGTGCCATTTTAAAAATGCTTTTTTCCCCCCCCTCCAGCTCCACTTCTGCGACTTTAAAATGGCCAGATAGATCCAAATTTGATCACACAGAAGTATATGGCCTTCAAAATTCACCCCTTGGGAAATACGGCTTAGTGCTGGACGTGGAGGGGTCAGACAAATTTTAAATCCCGTACAACTGCTCACCTCATTCCCCCCAGCAGGTTCCCTGCACAGGTCCAGAGCCCAGGAGTACAACAAAATTACTATGAATAAGAGGCAGAGAGAGGAAGGGAAACGAATGAGGATTTGCTCCTGGCCCTTCTTGATGCTGCATTCTGCCTCCTGAAAATACTTATTTACCAAGACCTAAAAGGAAGAAGGTGCTTATTTTCCTCTCTGGAGGACCTTGCATGGGCCTTCTCTTCCTTRCAGGAGACCAGCTGGTAAACACCACGATGTATTTTTAGCCCCATGGCACGTTGCATTTTTCCTGTCATGGGTGTGAGGCAGGAGAAAGCTGCTCTGCTCTCTGCTCAGCAGGAATTCCCTCCAGTGACTGCTCAGAGTAATTAAAACAGCTTCTCCACAATGGAAAACACATGGTAACACCTAATTAGGGGAACTTCTGAAACAGAGAGAATAAAGTGCCTGATGCTTCTCATCTCCCTCTGACAAAGGTGATACCCTGGGACAGACTGTGCTGCTTTAATCTTGCACAGGGAACTCTCCATTTCAAATCTCCTGGAATGTTCAGTTCTCCAGCAGCGTTTCCAGCGTGGGAAGCAGCTCCCTGCCTTCAGCTGGAACTCTCTTGCAGCAGAGGGTGGCTGTGCTGGTCCACATCCCCTTTCCCTGTGTGTCCATCATCCCAGGAGCCAGCAAATCCAGCACATCCAGAGCACCCTGGCTGCCTGCAATGCACACCTTCCTCCAACTCCTGAAAAATGCAGCACACTGCTGGAATTTGCAGTGCTAATTGCTGACACAACCAGAGTTATGGAGCCATAAAGAGAGAACTTTTACTGTTGCAGGGGGAATTATTTACRGTAGAGAAGTGTGTGCACGCCGAACTCTCTGAGTGATTTCTGGGTGAATTTCACATTTAACTTATGGTAACTGCCTTGATAAAAGCCCCGGGAGAATAATTCCATCTTGTAACTTTTTCATGATTGCTATTGTATGGGTTATCAATCTTACACTTTACATTTAGATATGCTAAATAGGGCTTTTCTTCCATTAATAATGAGAAAWTTTCCCCTTTTTTGTGTACTTTTCAGAATTAAAATTAGTATTAACATTATTTGGCTATCTGTTTGGACAGGGAATTTCGGTGATGGGAGAAAGAAAGTTAATTTCATTTTTAGATGAATGGGTGGAGAAGAGCCATACAAAGGAGAATTTGTGAGAAGCCTCTTCTCTCTAACAGACTCGTGAGTGGTCTGCAATGATAAAATTCTTTTCTTTTTGCAGAGAATAGTTTTGTAAGCTCCTCCCTGCCTTAAAGGTATCATGCTTGTTCTGTAAAACTCTAAAATGTGGGCTGCCAATGCAAGCACCTTTTTTATAGGCTGTCAGAGCCCTGGGGTGAATGRGGCTGGCAGCAGTTTGCAGCCCCCACATGGAAGCTGCAATTCCCCCTTAATTTYGAACCTTGTCTGGTCCCAAGCTCCTGCACAAGCCTGATGGCCTTTTTCCTCCAACACAAACMCTGCAGCAAGCACAAACATGCTCACAGATACAACAGAGGTTTCTAAAGGCCAACTTTATCTTAGAAAGGCTGATCTCTCTGGGAGAGCCCTGTACAGTCCACGAGAGAGACTGTCCCCCAGTGGGGAGCGGATTGTTGGGTTAACTGTTGCTGTGTTAGCCCAGGGYAAGAGCCCCTCCTGTCCTTCTGAACCCTCCTCTGATAGGCCTTGTCTCAGCCATCACAGAAGGAGAAAACAGGATTTTTACCATAGCTGAAGGATGCCATTCTTTCCTGTCTSGGTTTTCCCCTTTCAGGTTCAACTATTCAAATTCTTTCAGTGTTTTCCACAGAAATTTTGTTTTMTGGACCTCTGATTGTGTTCAGTGCTCCAATCTAAACCCTTCCCTGATTTTCTGGAAGTGCAGAGCCTRAATGTCGTGCCTCACCAGGGCCTTTTCCCCGGTGTTTTCCTCTACCTCACAGGCACAACCAGCCCTGGGTCCTGTTAAAGAGCATTTGCTGGTTGTGRCTGGAGCTCTCATTTGTGAAATCATTTTCAATTCCAGGTCTGTCCTCAGCTGGCATCACCTGCAGACTCAATAAGCGTGCTCTGTGTTTTATCAACCACATCATGAGCGGGAGTGTTGAGCAGCCCTGGGCCCAGGGCAGCTCCTGGTGGAACACACAGGTCCATGCTGCTGTTTTGGTGCTGAAACATGGATAACTCCTCTCCAAGTGCTGCTTTCCAACCAGCTTTGCATTCCTCCCACACTGTGAAGTCCCCACACTTCATTCAGCTGGGAGACTGCTATAAAAAAACCATATATAAAGTCAAGGTATGTGACTTCTGCTGCTGTTCTGCTACCTGCAAACCCTCTGTCTCAAGAAGGAAGTATTTTGGCTTGACACTGTTTGTTCTTGAGAAATCCATGGTGGCTTCTACTCAAGTCCTGCTTTCTCCTAGGTGCACACATACAGTGTGTTCAGCTATTTGGTCCACTTCGGTTTTTTCTTTTCCCGGGATTTCGTTTTTCTTCTGTCTCGTGTTTCCTTTCAGGGGAGGGGCCAAACAAACCCGAGAGCTCTGGGTGTGCAGAAGTGGACGGTGATAACACCCATGCCACACRTGAGTACTCCTTCAGGTAGGGGCAGGGGTGGTTTTGCGTGAGGACCCGAGGCAGAAGTTCTCTCCTGGAGCCTGCCACACCTCCAGGGTGACAAATGCCTGTGGCCCAAGCCTCTTTGCAGAAGGTTTGCAGGCAGCCTGTCCCAGCTCACACAATTCCCATTATTCTTTTGGGAGGATTTTTTTGCACTCACATTGTGAGTGAAGGACTTCTGCCTGCTCAAGAGCTCCGAAGTGACGCTGATTTTGAAGCGTGATTTAGTTTCAGGTGTAAACCTTACAGGCAGTCACAAAATGAAAGCTGTCTGTACCAGAAAAYGGTGGTGTTTTCTCCCTTTTCCTCAATTCCCTCTCCTGCAAATGAGGTCAGGGATGTTATGAAGCTAACATCATTAATGGCTGCAAAGTGTTTTGAGCTCCCCGAATGGAAGGACTTACATAAGCGGGAAAGTCTTATTAGGATAATTATAATTGCCAACTGTACTGGCACAATATAGATCACTTAATGAGTTATTTGGCTTTTCCTTTCTCTCCCTTTCTCCCCCTCAGCTCCCCTAAGCCACATAAACAGGCTGATTTTTAATTGGCAACTTTCATTTCTAGCGAGTGGATTTCTCTCCGAAGCTCCAACTCAGCAGCAGCATTTAGAAAACGCAGGTTGGTTTCGGATCAATCGAGATGTGCAGGGCCAGGGTAAGAGGGAAACCTCTGTGTTGTCTGAACCAGAGAAGCACGGGCTGAACCTGCCTTTTGAATCCCCAGCACTTGTCTTTCCAGCACCTGTCTCTCAGGTGCTTGTGGCAAATATTTTGGAGGTGAATTGGAGACTTGGGCTGGTGAGTGACACGACAGAGCCAATGGTCTCCGTGGGGGAAAGAAATCCCCCTGGATCTCCCACTCCACTTGTGTTGGTTTGAAGGTCTGGTCGCCTGGAACTGACCCAGAGATGGGGTGGGAAAACAAGCTCTTGTGTTAGGACCTAAAGTGCTATTGATAATCAGGCAGCTTCCCCCCCATAAAACTTTTCCTCTCAGCTGCAGTAACCAGTCATGTTCATCCCTGTGACTGGGAAGCAGCTGCTTAAAGCTTTATAGAAGTGAATTAAGGAAAATATTAATAGTTCAGAAATTATGATCTCCTCGTAGGTATTATTASCTGACAGGCAGTAATATCGATGATTAAATCGGTAGGGTTTTATTTCTTGTTGAGCCCTGAACATTGGCTCTAATATGCAATGTGGGCTCATGTGGAAACGGCAAGGATGTTGGCTGCTGTAGAGCATGTGTGCCCYTTTCTTTCCTTTCTTACTTCTGGTGTGTTAGAAGTGTCCTTAGAACTCCTCCACTTCTYGTACTTAGAGGTGATCCCAGAGGTTGTTTGCCCATGCACGGAAACACATTGTAATTGCCACAATAAGTACTTTATTATCATTCCTGCTGTACAATATTCAGCTGAATCTCATAGCTACACATCTGTGCACTTTTGTTAAGTGTTTTTCAAACGTACGAGTCCCAGTCTGTATTTGGCGCTCCATCAGTATTTTGCTCTGCCAGCAAGCCACGCTGCTCRGAGAGCAACAAAACAAAAGCACGGCCACTGCTCAGCTTCAACTTTCCAGAGCAGCTGAGATTTTTTTTGCCCCGTTCTTCAGGATGTCACGTTTTCCTCAGCAGACTCGGCCACACTTTTARAGCACGGGGGAGGCAGAAGTGTGAATCCTGAATTGTGCCCCGGGGCTCCTTCTGAAGCAGCAGAGTGGGCTGAGTTCTGCCTGTTCCCYCCCCTCACACTGGAGAGAACGCCCCACGCTCCAGAGCTGCTGTCAGGCTCTTCCCTGGACAAGCTACAAATTTGCATCTTCCTGCCATCCTTACTAAAGATAATGCTGATGTTTACAGCCCCTGGAAGGCCTCAGATAAATGTGCTGYGTCCACGTTGCCTGCCTGGAATCCCAAACGTTCCGGCAGGAATCACAGCCGGCGCAGGCCTACCGGCTCCAGCAGAGGCCTGGTGCATGWCTAATTAGCTCTGCGTCTCTGAGGGCAAGCGCCTGTGTGCTTGTGTCAGAAGAGAGCTCGACATGGAAGACCCAGAACATCCCTGGGGCTCTGGGGGAATTCTGCTCTCCGTTCAGCCTCAGCCTCCTCACCTTGTGCTCAGTGCTCGGGATGATGTTTCTGGTGCTCTGGGGTTGGGACACACTCGGAGTTCAGCCGGTCAGGGTACAGCTCTGGGGCCTGGGTACAGGGCGTGTTTCGGGGTCTCTTGCTTTGTGTGTTTCTGCGGTTCTTGTGACACACCTCTCTTTTTTATTTTTTTTTTTTTTCTGGCAGGGAAATGTTATTTTTAAAGGTCTTTCCCTTCAGTTAAGACAGAAATTGTTAATATTGAAGGTATGTTACGGTTTCTAGAATCAAAGGGAATAAAGCAGAATGTTTTCCAGCAGTGTTTTCCACTGTCACCAGTCCCACCAGTGTCTGTGCTGAGCAAGTTTTCATTAAATGCTTCTCCTCACGCTGGCAGCTCAGCATCGTGGGGACCCATGTGGCACAGCACGTTGCTGTGCTTACAGGTTCRGTGCCAGTCCTGGGGGCTCTGGGCACAGTGACTGAGAACAAGGAGCCATTTCTATCATTGGGGAACATTCTGTCTTTCCTTGCCAAGGAATATTCCTATGCTCCTAAAATACTTTTGTTTTTTTACACCACAGTTCTTTCAGTGAGGATTGAATGCTTTGATTTCTGCTGTTCTGTGGAGGTGATGTGTTCTAGAATCCCTCAGCTCTTCCTCCCAGCTTTTGTGACTTTTAGGGAAGGAGTTGGACCGGGGCTGTGTGGTGGGTGGCACGTCCAGGCAGTCCCACCTGCTGCTGCCCAGAGACTGCCCGGAGCAGCRGTGGGAAAAGCTCGTGGCATACGATGAATATGTCAGAAAATGGAAGAGAACTGACACAATTTGCTGGCTCAGTGGGGACCTGGCAAGCCCTAATAGCCCCAAAATGGGAAAAAAGAAAAAAGGAAATTCTCAGCTGGTTCGTTCCTGTGGTTTGCAAACAAAACTCGTTTGTTGTTTAGCTTTGCTTTCAAAAAGACATCTCTTTATTTAAATATTGGCCCACCAATTTAAAAGAAGTAGGGTTAGAAAAAGGATCAATAATCTGAGATGAAGGATTTTGTGTCAGAATGAATGGAGCATTTACCCAAAATTGCATTTTGAGGGGGTTTTTCCTTCTTTTTCTGGGCTGAAAGATATCTTTATTTGGACTGGAGTAAATGGTTTTGTTTCAGCATTACAAACTGCTGCATGATTTCAGAGTGACACAAACAGGGGAGACTCAAATAAGCATTTATTAGCTATGGACAGTGGAGCTAAGGGAATRAATTCTCAGACTTGGGATTTTTTTACGCTGTTTTTCCACGCTTTGTGAATTTCGGCTAATCTTTGCTTCTTGGTTGCTTGCATTAATCCTCTTTCTTTAAGCACCTCTCTAAATGTGAATCACACAGCCTTTTTTTGGTGKTTTTTTTTTTTTTCCCTCTGTGGGTGTGTCCTCAGGGTGGCTCTGGCCGCAGGGCCCGTGGCGAGGGGTGGGCGATCCCCGCTGCCCTCGCGCGTGGCGARCGAGAAAGCCAGAAGGCAAGCTGCCACCTCGTGCCGTCAGCCCGCTGCCGTCCTGATCTAGCATGACAAATTGGTGTTCCCAGAGTGGCAGCAGAGTAATCAGACTGTGACAAATGGTTTACTTAGAGCAATTTGTTTTCATTTCGCTGAAAATTTCCGCAGTCTCGACAAAAGCTCCCCCCCTGCCTCCTTGTTCCCGGCCGCCTCTCTCTTCCTTTAATGCCATTTGGGTGGTGTTGAGAGAGGGACCTGTGCCCCAGAGGGCAGCTGGTGGTTGGGAGGTCACATTTCCAGGRACTCCAAGCTTTTTTTAGCTGGAAGCTGTTGCTGGAGGCGATGTGCTTGTCGAGTGTGAAGTTCCCCTCCATTAGCCATAGACTGTGCCCCTGCTTTTTGCCTCATTTCCCATGTGCCAGCTGAGCTACCTCACACCTTTGGCAGGTGGTTCCTGGCGGATGAAGGATGTGTGGGATCATGGGGTTCCCTGTGTCTSCAAAGGGTGAGTGTCAGGCTGGCACCTTTCAGTTACTAAACCCAATSCCAGCCCCGCAGCAGAGATGTGTCTGGAGAAGGGGAGCAGAACCTACCCGAGGTAGTGCCAGCCCCAAATGCCCTGTGGGTGACGGGCCCTGTACAGCCCCATCCCGGGGCGTGGCACAGCTGGATGCCTCTGCTTTAGCACGCTTGCAGCAGTCAAAAAGTACACACAGCAGGGAAAGGCTGCTAAAAATGAAACAAGGCCAAAAGCAGTCTAGGAATTGGAGAGTGTTCAGGTCCCTGCCACGCCGRTGCCTCCAGCTGGCTCTGGCATGGGAACATTGTGGTTTTTTCCTGCCCAGGTCTCAGCCCATTCTTGCATGGGGCTTCTCAGGGCTGTGGTGTCACTGCAAGGTTAAGCCTGGGATGGTTTGACCTGCTTGGCTCTCATAGCAGAGAGATGAAAAATGGGTAAACTCTACATTGCCTGTTTAGCAGAATTTCCCCCATCTTACGGCAGAGAAGGAACTGCCATGAGACTGACCTAGGGGCCTGCTGAACTCGAGCTCCTCATTCTCTGCTTGCTCCAGTTGCTCTCATTTACCATAATTACCTGTTGCTTCCAAGTGCAAATCTTGCAGTTTCAGCAACCAGTGCTTTCCATGGGCTGCAAGAAAGGAAGACCAGCACCTTGTGTAAAATAAAAGGGCAGTGGTACGTGGGGACTGGAGCTGGGAGGGGACAGAAGGGCAGGGAAGAGCCAGGCTGGTGGCAGGGCCTTTTGACATGGGCTGTTGAGATGAATATTGAGAGTAGCCCACTCAACATTCTCTAAAATCACACCCCAGGACGGGCTTGGTGGCAGAGCCTGTGCCATCCAGCTCTTCTCCAGCTCTGCCTTCCTTCCTGCTTGGTCTTCTCCAAAAGTCCATCCCTGCCCAGGGCAGAGTACCTGTGGCTTTGCTGGTGTGACATGTGCTCCTGCACTCCCTYCAGTCCGCCCCAAAGCCAGGAAAAATTATTTGAGCCCTCTGGCCTCGGGTGGAAGGAGCTTTCTGCTGGGTGCTCACACAACAGAATGACTCGAGCAAGAGCATTGTCACAACGTGGCCTTCAGAATGTATCAGCAAACATAAYAAAGCCACGGAAAATTACTCGCCCTAATTGGGCATCCATAAATAGGCTCAAACCCTAGTTTTGATTCTCAATTGGAGTGAATAATTTATCAGCTGATTAAATCTGATCATTTTGTACGACGTGCCAGTAGTTTTCCAGYGCCTGTTTTTACTGTCCATGTATCTCCATTAGATTGACAGATTGGGGTGGTTCAGAATGGTGGTAGTCAGGGAAATGCCATGTGTAAGCAAATAAAGCTGGATTTATAGCATCTGGGCCCCATTCTCAGATCTCTAACACCAAAATGGGGTGCTGTTACGTATTTAAATAATAGCTGCTCTGCATCTCACGGATGATTTCTTAAGAGCCAGGGAGAAAGGGARAAACAACCCCCAGACTCTCAGGCACTAAATAACACCTTGCAGATATTGCAGGTAGGGCAGGAAAGCTGCCCAGAGCCCCCTCAGTGCCCTCTGGGCTGCTCAGGGGKAGCAGAGGGACACAATGGTCAGCAGAGGAGACCACAGCACCCAGTGTTTCAGTCCTGCTCTGACGGGCAGTAAGTCCCAGTGCTGAGCACCCTTCAGACCCATCTTTCCATCTCACCACCCTCCATCCATGCCTCCTGCCCCTGTCCCTGCTCCCATCTGCACTGGCATGCTGTCTGCACCCACATGGGGATTGTCTGAGCGTTTTGGTGTTTGCTTTCCTGCACTGGTGTTCATCCCTGGCTCCCTTTTGCTGTTTGGATGTGGGACATTTCCCTTGGTAACACAGCAAAGTCTACATTTGGGTGCAGAATCCTATGTGGCTGCAAAACTTCCAAAGAGATTCAGTTAAATTACCATTGTGCATGAAATGTGTATGAGACAGCTGGGGAGGGCTTAGGCAAMGTCTCCAGGGAAGTGCAGCATGACTGAAGGCCAAGCCCAGGAGGCCCTGCTGGGGCTGGCTCTGCGTGGTCACCTCGTGCTGTGGCACACGTACCTGAGGTCCCCAGCGACTTTGGAGCCTGGTGCAGGATGCCAGGCATCAAATTGGCATTAAATTGGCATCAGACAGTTTGCAGGGTCACTTAACAGTAATTTAGAAGAATTAAAATGAAAAGCAGCAGGCAGCCAGAGCAGTTGACAAGGGAGCATTGGTGAGACTAGCTGGGTGTGAAGCAGGATAATAACTGTGGCCTTTTCCCTTCGGGTTTGTGGCTTAGATGTCCCTCTGATCCCCAAAGGCCATCAGTTCAGTTTCTGACTAAGAGAGGAGGAGAACTGGGGGCAGAAGAACAGATTTTCAGCAAGGGATCGATACTTCAGGCAGATAGAGATGCGAGTATAGAAAAAGCATAAAAAATCGGTGCATCTATCAGCACATGGAACTAAGCATATGAAATATATACCTTTAGCAAGTCCATAGAATTAGTGCTGGTGTTGTTACTTTGTGGAAGTACACTGGAAATGTTTCCTGTGTCTGTCTCAAAGTGGTGGCAGGTTAGAACCCATCTTAACAGATACATTTCATCCATCCATTTAATAGAGGAACTATTTTCTCTATTAAATTGCTGCAAAACTTGATCCCAGCCTGGACCGGCACAGAGCACTGGAGCCTGGAGAGTGCCTAGGAAGACATAGTGGTTTTTTGAAAGGAGAGAGTGTCTACATACACCAGAAACACAATTATAACTCTTTGCCCGTTGATAGTGTTGCTTGTTATTTAAAAAACGAAAGCAGTTTKTCTAGCCATGTCTTTCTGTCACTCTTCAGGCCAGCCTGGGCTCAGCAGGGTGTGGGTGAGGGACGTGGCCAAATGGGGAGAATGGCCAAAGTTTTTGGCTTGGCAGAGCTGTCTGCTGCTCACCTTTCTTGGGTGGAGCCTCTGCCTTCAGCAGGACTGCCTTTTGTCCAAGCTGCTGCTTAGTGACCAGCACTGGCASCATTATCTTCCCCATCCAAATCACACTGGTTGTGGCTCTGGGCTGGCCAGCTGGGAGGTGCAGGGATGGTTTTTGGAGGCTGGAGCCGTGTCGTGCCAYTTGCCAGTCCTCTCACCGGAAGAATTGGCTCAGTTCTTGGATCAGGTCTCCCGGGAATGCACAGAAATGCTGCTCCCCCACAATTTCTGTTCTGGCCTCTTTGGGCCTGTGTACAGCACCAAGCTGGTGGTGTTAGCCCAGCACACAGCCCTGTCCTGCAGCACCGGCCATGGTTGCTGGGGTACGAGCACTGGTCCTTCCAAAACATCTCTTGTGGCTCAGACTGGACAGTGTGGTTCATCTCCTCCCTCTCCCTTGGGGATAAAAGGTATTTTTGTACAACTTGTAGAATGAAGTAGTGCATGGGAGGATGYGGCAAGCTTGTCTTAAAGGATGGCATGGAAATTCAGGATTGGGGTTCATGAAACCCAGCATTTTTTGCGCCATTATATCAGCCTTGAGTCTGCTCCCTGGGTTTTGTTGTTCATGCAAGGTTGCAATTTGTCCTTCCTCCTTGAAGTGTCAGATGTTTGGCAAAGCTGCTAACTGTTCATCAATTAGTGAGGARCTAGTCAGTGATGAGCAGTTGATGTTCAGGCATTTTTTTGCTGTGTGCCTTTCCCTTCCCAGCCTGAACATGGCCACGGATTTGCATGTGCCCCTTCTCTTCCTGAGACAGGGGGATCAGGAGCTTCTTGAAAATGTTTCATGGTCATCATTTTGGAAACCAAGTGCTGGTAGTGCCACAGCACTTCCTGACACTGTTTTACATGGCACCAATTGCAAACTGGAAAGGAGGAGAGTGATGTGAATGAAAATACTGGATTTTACTCTTCTACATCATCCCACCCAAAGAAGATACTCCTTTTGAAACAAACTCGAGGAAAATACTGCAAATCACTACAGCCGTASAGCACAAACCCTGAGCCACTCAGCAAGGCCCAAATATCAGATTCTCAGGGCTGAGGCAGAGGAGGAAGGTGCAACCCATCTTCCCTCCCCCAGGGAATGGGGATATGGAAAAACGTATCTCATTCCAGTTCCACCCCAGTTCCACCCCAGTTACCCCTGACCCCAGGGCTGCAGCAGTGCGCTGCTGTGTTTGTTCTAGGCACAAAAAGAAAACCTCCCTTTCTAGAGAGCAGCAATGCTTTTCCCTGGTGCCTGCCCCCAGCAAGCATCTCTCTGATGCAGTAAGGGCTGGGGAGGGATGCTGCTGTTTGTCTTCACTCATGACCTGAGGCTTAAACTGTCTTCCTCAGCCTTGTGTACTTGTCCAGCACATAATGCACAGCCTGGTGTGACCTGTTCACGCCACAGTGGCTTCGGCAGAGCGCTGCCATCTTTTAGCACTGCTCTGGGGCTCAGGGCTGCACGAGGCAGCACTGGGGCATCACAGGAATGACTGATTTCCAGTGCAACTGAAACAGTACATTATTGGAGAGCTCTGGAGGTCACCCTGGTAATGATCGAGGCTGTAAGTTTGCTGTTTGTGCCTTTACCCACTGAGAGGCTTGAGTATTTCCAGCGCGGAGAAGCAGCGACTGGGTATGAAGTCGGGTCCTAAGGATTCATGAACAAACCAACCAGCAAATCCAGAGGAATATAAATAGTGCTGGAAAATCCAGACAGATATTTACCTACAATCCCCCCAAAGTGGGCAGGACCTACTGTGTGAAATTCTATCTGAAAGGAAAAAACRTTTATTTTTACTGTTTACTACAACAAAAGTGAAAGCAGACTGGGAAGCATGACACAGTCAGTATTGCATTTTCTTTCTGGGTGCAAGAAGATGACCTTCATAGCTCACTTGAGGCTCTGTCTCCTTMGAGTTATGGGCCATTCCCTTGTTAGTGGCAATAAGCTGCATTATATTCCTCTTCACACCAATGGTTTTTTCTACATAATGCCAGGGAACTTAAGAAAAAAAAAAAGGAAGGAAAGAATAAAGGTCAGCGAGTCTCAAAATRTGCTTTATTAGCAGGGATATAAAAGGGAGGGAGCTCGTATCCCTTCTCAGGTGACATATGTTACAGTAACAAGCCGTTATGTTTTGAGCACTGTTTGTCAGTGCTGTGCACACGCAGTTTGGGATGTCATTACAGCGTACACGAGGGTACCAGATGTTCAGGATGGAGAACGGGATGAAAATCAGGGGGAGGCACAGAGAGGGTGTCTCCTTTGCTACTGAGGAGCTTCACCTTGGCCAGCTGAGTCAATGGCAGGTCCCAGCAGCCGAAGCCCTCCCAGATTTTTAGCTCTATTTTTGGACAACCCTACGTGAATAACAGAGACCAGGACAGTGTATAGTGCCAGCSCAAAACCCCGTTGATGCTGATGCTGCGCCTTTAAACAACTCTTAGAACCTCCCTTATCTCCCCTCTGCACTTCTGGCCTGCCCACAAGCCTGTAATTAGCACAGRTTTTTCACGTCCGTGGCTAGATTGGAAATTTGGAAGCACTTAATGAAGGAGGTCAGTCACCTTGACCAGGCTGAAGTTGCAGTTGGAGGACACTCGCTCACACAGCCGTGAATRTTAACGTGGAAATGCAAACACCGTGGTGATGGTTGCTGGGATAGGACCCTGCGTTCATTCCATGTGATTCCASCCCCACGGCTTTCTCCTCTTTGGGGGGCATTTCCTTCTAGACTTCCTAGGGCAGGGTTTGCACAAAACCTCTRGGTCTAGAGTTGGGTTAGGACATTACTCCAGGTCCAGGTTAACCAGAAATCCAGATTACCAATCTGCCTGCCACATGATTTGAACAGAGGACCAGGTCCAAGTCATGTAGTTCTTGCATGGTAGGTCCAGCACCTCCCCCACTGGTGGTGGTGCCTTGACGATTTTGGTTTTATATTCCTGAAAAAAAGGAAGTACAGGAAGCATCCTGYCTGCAATCTTGTTGGCGTTGGGGTGCTTTAAAAAATTAACATTAATACAATCACACTCTCTGACTATAGGAAGGAAGGGCCCCTGTGTCTGGTTTTGCTCCCATGGCCTCTTCCAGGACACCTCCTGTGTGATGATTGTGGGCTGCAGGATGACAGTGGAGGCTGCCCCCAAAACCTCACATCCAGGCCGGGAAGTGATGAAAGGAGTCCTGTGGAAATGGAAAAAGACCTGGGAATCATTACATGATTTTCTGTCTCTCCCTGTAGTTTGTGAGTTTAATGCAGATTTCTATGACACTGGACAATAAGTGCATAATATATTTGTATTTATCTGTTTCAGCATCTCAAATCATGATCAATTGTGACAAAAGTGAAAGAAGAAACACACACAGCAAATCCTCCAACTGTTCAGTTGGAAAGCTGAGAATCTTTCATTCCTGGATCTCTTAGGTGCAGTTAATATATAATGGGAGAAAAAAAAATGTTCCCRGTAATAATTACACAGTTTGAACTGAAGCTTATGGTAGCAGCAAGGATTCTTACAATAATGTGCAAAGCATCATGTCRTATACTCATAAAAAAACCCATGTGCCTTTAAACATTTATTTTTACTGCGTGTGTTTAATACTAAAAACGATTATAGCACACAGCTCTTCACCTTAATTGTCTGGCAAATGTCACATTGTAGAAGCAAATCCCTCTCTTGCAGTTAGAGTACCACAGCATTGTCATGCTGCCAAGAAGTCCCTCAAGAGGCTTAGGAGAGCACTGTCCCCGTAGCACAGCTTGTGTTTTGTAAAYCTTTCCACGCAGAGCATCCCTCAGAGATGAGTGGGTTATTTTAGCCTCTTTACACCTGGAGAACTGAAGTACAGAAAAAGGCCCGGATCCCCTGTGGTTCTCAGGTGCATAGATCCCTCCGTGACTGAGTTTCAGGATGTGACTGACAGGAGGGTTGTGCTGGAAGTTTATTTACCCTTAAAAGTCTGTTCTCAACCAGACCACTGTGTTGCTTTCCCTTCCAGCTCTCCAGACCCCTAAAGGTGGCTTGCCCACCAAGTGCAGAGCTGGGTCTCCAGCAATTCGTGGCCAGACTTCCAAAAGACATCAGTGCCAATTAGTTGAAAATCTGGCACCGTTTGGTTTTGTTTTTAAATGAACTGGGCCCTAGCACGGGCACCACGTATTCGTGGGCATGGAAGAACAAGGGTGATGAGCTAYTCCTGCCTAGGGGTAAAGCAGAGCAGAGTGAGACTCACAGCTCAGAGCAGCCAGAGCTGTCAGAGCAGGACTAGCACCTCTGTGATAAGCTGGAGGAACAAGATCTCTGACTGCCTGGGAAGGTGCCACTGGTGAGGCTGCAGGGATTTTGTCACGTCACCACTAGGAAAGGAAATTCAGAACCTTCGAACTTGTTGGACGTGTGAACCAGGCTGCTGCTGCTCTTTGCTGCTGTTTGCTGGTTGCCATTTAAAAAGAGAGCAAATAGGAGCTATGGGCATCTCAGGAGATGCCTGATGCCTTKCAAGATCGTGTCCTGGGAATAAGGAACTTCCTATATATCACAATGACTGTCACCCGCACTCCCTGCTCCACTCTCTGGATTTATTGTAGGTCTGTATCAAACARATGGAGTCATAAGCTGTACAGTCACCAGGGGGACAGGGTGGATTAAAATAGCCAAGACAATGATGGATGCTGCCAGAGGCTGTTGATATTGGGCTGCTGGACTTAGGGTCTCTGGCAAACCTCACAGAACAGCCTTGTCACAGGGAGACTCCCAAATTACTCTTCTCAGCAGCAGAGGGGAGTTGGTCCCTTTTCTAATGAAGGGGCAGCMAGGCTCTGCCATAAAGCGTGCTGACTCTCCCCACTTCTGAGTGTGAATTATCTTCAAATTAAGCTTTCACATGTCTCATCCCTTCACTGCTCCAAAATCCATGTAAATAAAACGTAGATCGAGCCTGCAGCAAAAGAACTGTGTACCTTATGCAGCTCCCACTGAAATCAGCAGTGACAAAAGTCCTTGTCATTTAAATGACACGAAATCGGGTGTTTGGGTATACATTTTGTTTGTACATTGTGTTTGGGTATACATCTTGTTTGTGCATTCTGCTGGTATTGTTTGTGTGTGTCACTGCAGGTGTATCTTATGTCACATATGTACACTCAGGAGAGATGAGCACCTGTCCATCTCCAGGCAGCAAATCCACATCTGTGCACAGGTAGGTGCATGTCTGTGTGTGCTGCTGAGCTGTGTTCAAACAGCCATCAGGCCAGGACGGTGTTTGCAAGGTGTGTATCCCCCGCTAGTGTGCTCTCCCACTGCAGAACCCTGTTCTAGATGGGAGCTGCAATGGATTGGGTTGGATTTATAAGACCTTCTCCTCTGGTGGCTGTTCGTGTAGGGTATCCACGTGGTGCCAAATCTAAGTTGGTCATGGGCTGCAAGGAGAAACTCCACGTGGAACCCTGTCGGGGTACCAGGAGCTTGTGCCATGCCATTTTAATTTGCAGGTGGGCAGCCATCCGAGGGGGAATTTTAGTCTGAGAGAGCCTGTACTTCACAGCAGCAGTCCAAAGCCCTGCCATGTCCTTTCCATCGACCCCTCTTGTTCCTTTCTGAAAAAAAGGAGGAAAAGTCGAGGAGGGGAACATATCCGTTCATGGCAGCAGTGGCCAGGCAAGCCTTGTGCTCACAGCCTGGCAGATGATCCCCTGCCAGAAAACATGACCAGGGAGAGGGGTTTTGGCAGTGCTGTCCTCAACACTCGGCTCTGATGCAGGAACTGTGACCCTTGGGAAGGCCAGGAGTCAGATCTCTGCCTGGGGGAGAAGCAGGGGTTGTGTATGAGCTCTGGAAGGGCTGAAAATGAAAGCAAGGTGAGCAGTGAATCTGGTCATACCCAGAAGAAATCCGTCCACTGCCCCTTTGTCAGCTGCACTGAATTGGTCACACACTTGGGGCTGCCTGYTCAAACACAGGAATTGCACAGCCCCATCTTCAGCACCTTCCTTCTCACCTGCTGCTCCTCTTCCTTTCCCCAGCCCCATCCTCCCGGTTTTGCATATTTCCGTCTCCAGGGGAGTCACTGAGGGAGACAGGCCTCTCTTCTCAGCACTGTGCTGACCCCCTCTCTCCTCCCCTCAAGCCCTGAAATTAATTAAATGATGTCACGCTTGATTTTAACTGATTTGGAAGCAATTCATCACCCCTTTTGCTTGTTCTATTAGTCCAGGCGATGAGCACATTAATTCATTTGTGAGACGAAGCTCAAGGGTAATTACAGCGAGGAAGCTTAATGCCTAAACTTGTTAATGTCTGTAATCAGAACTATTTTCTCAGTGTGGAACAATTGTTAGACAATTACACTTGGATGTGATTGCTCTGGTGGGCAGCAGATGCTGTGTCCAGAGAGGAATAGCAGGAGCTGGTTTTGCAAGGAGTGTGTTATCAGCAAATCCCTCTCTTCGCCGGCTCTCTTCGGGATTCTGCGCAGCTCGCCTCTTCCTCAGGTTCTGCATTATCAAATAAATTGGAAAGTCATCATCCCTCTCTCTTTTTCTGGCAGAGTTAGGTGGGGCACAGGAAAATAGACATCTCTGATGTGCATGTCACAGGTTTTTGCTTCTGGTGTCCTGGTTTATGTGCATGGGGAGAAATAACTAATTTAATAGACAGCACTTTACTTCCCAGAAGACCCAATTTTTTTTCCTGTTCAACAATCAGCGCTTTCCAGTGAAAAGCTGTTTAAGTGATGAACTTTAGGGCTGAGTTTCTCCCTGTTTTGCCCATCTGGTGGACTCTTCATTAACCTCGTGGTGGGGAGCTSTTCTGACAGGGTGATTCCAGGCTTACTTTAAAGGAAAAGTAGCTGTTGATGGGCACAGTGGGACCACACAAGCATAACAAGGGGGCACTAAATCCTTCTGAATMAGGACACTTTCTCTCTTCTCTCCTCTTCTGACTAAGCTGTTGATGCCCTTATCTGATTAGAAGGTTTCAGGTGTTACGTATCCTAAATGTGGCAATTTCCTTCAGGTGAAGCCCCAGAAGGAAGTGACAAAATTACGGCTGATTGTACAAAGTTCAACTTTTAATAACAAGGCACCCTCCCCGAGTGTCAGGCAATGCCCTGTCCGTGCACTCACCCTGCACAGCCCCTGTGACACCCTGCAGTGACATCTRGGGCTAACAGTATCATGTGGGGTGAGCAGGCACACTGCAGACTCCAGGGACCTTCCACTGTTACCTTGCAGAAATTCTCATTTTGGGCAATGTCCCATACACTGCTGCTCTTGAAAAATGCACTTCTTGGTGTTGGAAGGAAAGCTCCTGGCTGTGCTGGACTGGCAGCACCCTCAGAGGCCTCTGTGTTAGTCCTTAGCAGCCTCAGCCTCCTGCCACAAATGAGGCAGGGCAGGAAATGGGTTCACAATGATGTATTTTGCAGACACGGTGAAACTGGTGCCAGTCACCACCACAAGAAGAGTTGACTGCTCAGATGGTTTCGGAGGCTGTCTGCACCCCAAGGAAGGTAAGATAAATCTAAAGTTTCTGTTGTCTTTAGTGCTGCAGATGAAGAACAAAGGATTCCCTTTCCTCTCTGGTCTCCAGCAGGACTTGCAAAGGGGCTGTGGCCGTGAGCACCTCCTGTCTCCACCTCTGATGTGGCAGGACAGTGTCAGCATCSCCCTGCTTTCTCCAAAGCCTAGCATACAACAAAACCCTGCATTGAGACTCTAATCCAAAGTCCCTCCAGTCCTCATTCTCCTACAAGTCCAAAGCATTTTAACTGTGTTATTCAGACAGGCACTGCAGCCTGGGATGGCTGAGCCCATTGTACCATCCAAGGTTTCCAGATCTTCCCTGTGCTGCTCAAGCTGCAAGGAGCAGCAGGAGACATAGCCCATCTCTTGTGSTATGGATGTCATTCCTCAAGATTATTCCCAAGTTACTGTAGATACCAATAGAAACTATTGAATAATAGCTTCTAAAATATCCACCTACTCCTCCTCTTTTTGTCTTTATTAAAAGCTTTAGAATATTTCTAATGTGACAGGAAACATGCTCCATTGTTTCTCCACTCTGTTTGACTGAAGTGAAGCTGCTTCCCTGCACAAAGGTACCCACTGAAGAGTTTGCTATTCTGAGCCCTGATAAGTTTGGAGTCTAACTTATTTTAACTATTGCAGTTTCAGTTCTTCCATGCCGGGTTTTGCCCCACTTACCAACAGAGACCCAGMAGGGTACGTGGATTCCAAGGAAATACAAAATCCAATCCACTGAATCATTTGGGAGATCTATATCTCCATCATCTCTCCCACGTTTGGTGGTTGGATGCTTTGAGATCTTTCTGCCCACCAGACTTTGATCCACCTGCAAACTTCTCAGTAAATTTGTGTGGCAGCAAACCTGTCAGAAGCTCCTTGCTCACAGGCTTTGGTTGCTCTGCCACTGGTTGTGGCTCAGAGAACAAAAAGCCAGCAGGAGCAGCAAAGTCCCTGAGACTGAGCTATCTTTCCATGTCACATAGCGGTGAAGTGGTCCCACTGTGGCACCRGTGCAGGAGCAGGGCTAAAACCAGCTGGGGAGCACAGGACAGTGGCAGCTCTCCTGAGGTCTCTTCCAGCCGAGGGATCCATCTCTCCATCCTGCACAGCTCTGCACTGCCCCAAGCTGCCCCAATGAGCCACCCACAACCACGTTTGGTGTGAGGTATCCACGGGTCTGCCCGGCCTGTGCCCATGCCCTGAGGTCAGAGAGCACAGGGGAGTGTTGGTGAGGGCAAGGCAGGGTCTGCCAGGGGCAGCTCATGGTCCTGCTGCCCTTGGGGACTGGGGAGCCAGCTCAGCCCACGGTGACTGGGAAAACTACCCAGCCCTTCCTCCTGCCTTCCACGCGCGATCGTCTCCTCCCTCGAGGTTATGGATACCTTCAGTCAGAGCGAGCATGTTTCGCTCTGCTCTGTAAACAATGCAAGCGCAGTGCAAACATTTCACTGCCTGACGCTCGGTGTTTCTGCATAATCTGACAGCCCTGCACGGAGCAGATAAAGCGGCAGGGAAAGAAAGATCTTGCCTCATTTGTCTCTTCTGGCCAAGACAATACATCTGACGGCAGGACACGCAGTCTGCCTGCCCCGGATACACAAACAGCTCCTGCCTAAGTCTGGCTCGTGTCACATCTGCTGGGGTCCTCGGAGGCTCTGTGGTCCCCACTTCCTCCCACAACTCCTGGCTCCTGGTTGGAAGCCACCACTGCCCCACCCAACACCGGTTTCAGCAAAGCAGCAAATTCAGCSAAGAAAATATTTCCCAGCCGATTCCTCCTTCCCTGCCGCCCTGCTCTCTGTTGAGGTCGCTCAGACCACGTTGCACGGCGTGGCAGAGCTGGGGTAAGTGGCTTTGTCCGTGGGCTGGTTCCCCTGTGTGTGTATATGTCCATTTGGCCAGGGCCTCTGGAGGGAATCACCATGCTGGGGAGCTGGAGCACGCCCAGGACACAGCTCCCTGCAGACAGACAGCACTGGAAAGGGACAGGCTCCTGCTGGGTTTCTCCTCGTCTGTAAATGACATTTTACAGACAGCAGTGCAGGTGGGATAGCCTCAGCGTTCACTCCTATTAGGTTTGTATCCCTAACTGTGGTTTGTTTTCCTTGCTTTGGCAGGATTCGGGGGTGCCCTTGCAGGGGGCACAGCAACACCGTGTGACAGGGAAAAAGCAGATTTCTGTGGGCATGGCTGGAAGGAAAACACGACTCCTTCCTGTGGCCCTGCATTTTGCAGTTCTTCAGATGTGCAGTGTTTTTGGTTCAGCGAAATAGTTTCTCACGCACTTTTGTGTAAACATGAATTGTTGACCTAACGGCAAAGATTGTTATGAATTCCTAACCTATGTGATAGACATTATTACTAACCAGTGGACAGCAGGAGGTGGTATCTCCATCCTCCAATCCACGGTGAATTTGGAAAACATATAAATAAAATGAGGGCAGAGGCCAGCTCTCTCTCTTCCTCCTCTCTGCATCCTCCMTYTTGGCCTCTGCCTGTTGGAGAACCCTGACAGCTGTGTCCGTGTGTTTATTCGAACCCGAGAACAACACCTTCCCTTGTTGCCACAATGATTTTGAATTGCCAGTGTGTTGCACAAAGCAATTCATACAGATTTTCTTTGCATAACAGTAAAGGCTTTTCTTGGTGTGAAAGAAGCAGAGGGTAGGGGGGAGGATTTATCACAGGGAGAAGAATTTTGCCGTTGTGCTGGCTGTTTGTCAGCTGTTCCTTCTGGAGAGGTGAGCAGGCCTGGCAGGTTGGAGCTATGCAGTGGATGTCCCTTTGGAATTGCTGGCTGTGCCCTTGAGCAAAGACTTGGGATGGACTTGTGTGGTCAGGGTTAAATCCAGCGACGCCTTGCTCTGCTGGGGAAGATGGGCTGGGATGGAGGGCTGCAGACAGCATGGCAACAGTTTTCCAAGTATAATAATTTAAAATTTTAATTATTTAATTACTTTTTTTTCCTAAATACTGTAAATTCTCCTGCCAGCTCCCTGAGTGGGGCTGCGGGCGAGCTGGGGACGTCACCCAGCTGTTCCCAGCAGCATCATCTCTTGGAGGACGTGGAGGGTCCCCGTGGTCTCAGGGGCTCTTCCAGGGGCCTGTTATTCTCACAGGCATCCCTGCCTGCCCACACAATCCACCTTTACCTGCCTCATCATGCCATAACTCACATGTCCCACGTCTCTGTGACTGCTGAGACACTCTGGGTGTTACGTGGTGGCCACAGACTGGGACATCCCCCTGGTGGCTGCTCAAACAGCAAAGCTCTGAGCTGTCGTTTGATGGTTTTGCCTTCTTTCCGGCCAACCCTCAAAATTACCTTTGCCCCAGGAAGGAACAAGGTCTGCCTGCAGAAGAGCAGATTACCCACTTGGGATGGGCTGGATGGAGCATTGCACCAGCATTCCAGAGTGTCCCCAGGAACCTGCTGGGGGGGATCTGTGTAGAGAGCTAAAGAAAAAAAACCAAAAAACYCTCTCCCAAGATCACAAACCAAACAAAGCCCCCCTGCCCCTTCACCACCCTCTGCCARATTTCCAAAAGGACCAAGCAAATGCTGTAGTTGCCTGAAGCCAAGATGCTCCCAGTTGTTCAGCTGGCAGACATTTAGTGAGGTGGTCTTAAAAYGCCACCTTAAAATTACTCTTACAATTGAGAAATGATATAGGAAATATACCTTAGCAATAGCCACGGCCTCATCAGTGGAGCTGAGCAGATTTTTACCTGCTGGTGGTTTTTACTTTCCTTTTTTTTACTTTACTTCAAAGCATTGGAGGGCTTGTTTTAAATGAGATGCTCATTTGGCCTCTTCAGTAGCTTTACAGTCCTAGTGTGGCTTGTAAACAGAGTGCAGGCTTCAAAGAGATTTGTCTGAATTCTGGGGCTGTTACTGAAATTGGTAAAGCAGCCTCTCCTGCTGGGAAGGTCCCAGGCCTTAATGGAGGTGTTACAGTGCCAGCAATGGCTGCTTATTTTGCATTTGGAGGGAGCAAAAACAATTTCCCCAGTGCTCAGGGCACAGGCTCGTTGCAGTGGTGCTGTCAGGGCCAGCTGGCCAGTATTGCCACTGCAAACCAGTAAGCTGAGCACTGGGCAGCCGTGGGCCAGGCTGGGAAGCGAGAGGATACCCTGGGGTGGGTGGGGTGAATGGGGACRACACCCCAACTATTACTAGTACAACAAAAATAACAAAAAAATTCCTCAAAAAACCCTGTAGGTATTTTTTTCTTTTTAGTACAAGATCAACTTTCTTCATCAATGAGGCCTCAGGTTTCAATAATTCCATATGGGTGTGGCCAAGTGGTTCACGAGTGACAAGGGCCGCAAAGAACTCCCATCACCAGTAACGCGGCATGAAACTGCTTGCAAAAGCTAAATTGTGCTTTTCAGTGGCACCTGAAACACCTGAATCCCGTGGCCTTTGCCAAGCTTCTCTGAACGAGCCGCAGAGGGCTTTAAATTAATACATGCCACTAGAAAATAGTCGGTTGGTTACTCTTTTCTTTCCTTCGTATTTTGGCCGGCTAAGTAAACCCCGTTTGGGAGAAGGGGTGTGAGTTTGTACGTGCATTAAAACTCGCATAGCTCATGTGTGTATTTATTCTGCAGTGCTGCTGAAGTCCTGCTGTGATGTGTGACACTGTGAGGGTCACAGTGGTGCCAAACCCCTGTTTGGGATGCGAGGTGCTCCATCGGCCRCAGCCCTGCAGGGTGTGCGTGTCCCTGGGTGTGCTCCAGCCACGGCAGGGCCTCGTGGTGTGGGGCTGGCCATGGAATGATTGGCTGGGCAGCAGGGCTCTTCCGCTGCCCCTGCCCCTCCTAGGAAGCAGAGTTTATATTCCTGACAGCTCTGAAGTGTGAATGCTTAATAACGTCCCCCAACCCGCTCTGAGCGAGCGGTGCTGTTACAMGCAGCTCCTGCTCCCTGACAGCAGAGGGGAAGGTTCCAGCATTCCAGCATTCCAGCAAAGAGAACCGTGTGTGTCTGCAATGACCTTTCCAGGCTGCTGGGAATAAAACGCTGAGGCCATTCGTGAAACAAAGAGTTGCAATCCGGGGAGACCGGAGCGTTTTAAAATGCGCCTCGAAGAGCCAAATGACCTTTACGTGTTTGTGGGTGAATTYGAAATGCTTTCCAGGGGCCTGGCAAGGCAGGCAGTGCTCACCAGCCAGCGGGGAGACCGGGAGGGGGCAGCGGGACCAGGTTGGTGTAGGGTGTGTGCCAGGCCCCGGGGGAATTAACCTGTGGCATTTGCAGGGAACGCTGTGCCGCAGTTGAATCTCGCAGGACTGTGTGCGAGTCACGGCRTTCAGAGGAGCCACGGGGTGGGCGTTGGACCGAGGGCACCTGGCAGCACCTGGGGGGCTTATTCAGCCCCTCWGAGTGTGTGGGAAGCATCCCTGTGTTTTCCAACTGGGTGTAAAAGTGCAGCTGCCAAAGGCAGGRGCAGCCCTGGCCGAGCTCTTGGTGCTGAGTGGAAGGCACACACGCCCAGACAGTGCCTGTTAGCATGGGCGGTGTCTGCTTCTTGGGGTTGGGTTTTATGTATGCGCTGAATTTGTGTCTAAATATACATATACACCACCCCACATACACACTACCCCCTATCCCCCGCAGCAATGAAGCTGGGGCATGAATCAACCCCGCTGGAGCCAGGGCAGCCGTGGCTGAATGGGTGAGGGAGCTGGGGCACAGGGGCACCGACACCTTCATGGGCCATGGTTTGTTCTAAAAAGAACGAAAAGCTCAGAATTGCACAGGGTTGTGGGGGGAGGGCACACACGGAAGGGTGTGGAGTGTTCGGGAGTGCTGCCCGAGGAGCTGCTCCACGGGAACTCAGCTGCTGCAACTGGGGTCAGGTAGGCTGTGATCCCAGAACTGGGGTCAGGTAGGTTGTGATCCCAGAATTGGGTCAGGTGGGCTGTGATCCCAGAACTGGGCTCAAGTAGGCTGTACTCCCGGAATTGGGGTCAGGTGGGCTGTGATCCCAGAACCGGGGTCGGGTAGGCTGTGCTCCTGGAATTGGGGTCAGGTAGGCTGTGATCTCAGAATTGGGGTCAGGTAGGTTGTGCTCCTGGACTGTCAAGGTTTTGGGCTCTCCCCTCAGTGACCCCTGTGGTGACACCAGCTGCAGAACAGCTGAGCAAACCCCCACAGGGGAGTGGGGTGGAGTGTGGGGTGGTGTGTATAGGGGTGTTTGTGCACAGGTGTGTTTGTAGATGTGTAGGATGTGTGTGTGTGTGTGTGTTGATGGTATTTTGTGTGTAGTGTGTGTGTGTGTGTTTCTGTGCAGTTTGTGTGCATGGGGTGTGTGGGATGGGTGTCGGGTTCTGTGTGTGTGCGTGTAGGGGATGTGTGGGGTTCTGTGCGTGTGTGTAGGATCYCTGTGGGGTTTTCTGTGTGTGTAGAGGGTGTGGGGGATGTTCTGGGTTCTCTGTGTGTGTGTAGGGTGTGTGTGGCTGCCCCAGCTCAGGGCCATGCCGGGGCTTTCCATGGGCATGGGGACTCCATGGCACGGGCAGCCCTCAAGCCGCCTGGCGAGAGACTTCACATGTGCACGGAGACTTTGTTTCATATTTTATTGAATTTCATTTATATTAAATTAAAAATATATTTCTGACAGATTCATGTAACAAAAAGGCAGAACAGTTTTCAAATTGTTCAGCTGGGATGAGCGTGGGTTGATGCAAGGTGGGTCGCAGTCTACATTTGCCTGAACAAACAGATAAAGCTCTACCCCAAGGACCGTGAGGAGAAACTTCTGGGCTGCACACGGGAGGGGGGAATAGAACCACACAAAGAGAAGATCCACAGGTTTCTTCCCAGCTTCCAAACAAGACAAAAGGGAAGGGAAGGGAAAAAAGAAAAAGAAAACCCGAGAAACCGTGAAAAGAAGGGAAATTATGCTAAAATATGTACCTAATATTAACCCAGGTCAGTAAGTATTGTAACAGTGTATAATCCTCGACAGCTAAAGTATGAGAAACGAAAGGTTAAAGTAACATTACGCCACACACGATTGGCATACCCTACTGTGTAAGCAAGTGCAGAAAGTCTGAACACACCACAATAGTGCTAAAACACGGAATCACACAGAATGCCGAAAATGGTACTTCTAACCAAAACCAGAGGGTGGGAAGGGAGAGAAAGGAAAGGGGAGGAGCGGCTTAAATCACAAGCAAATTACCTATATACAAATCAACCCTAAGGACAATTATGTTCCAAATAATGGTGTCCACAAGGAAAATAAAAGCAACATTATCCTTATTTACAAATGCAACTAGCTGTGTCTTTAACAAGCTATAAAAATACTATTCACATTTTCAAAGTAACATACAGTAGGTTTTGAATTTTTTTTTTTTTTATTTTTGTTTCAGAAAGGCAGCTAACTCTGAATGCATCACTTTGCAAGAAATGAGTGTTTTCCCCAACATGCTGACGCTTCTCTTCTTCTGAAGGTACTTCATAAGGCAGAAGTATTGGTGTTTTATCTCGTGGCTCTTTGAGAATGCAGAGAATTGGCTAAAACCCAGACCCTCCCTCCCGCTCTGTGCTGCTGGTTCCTCGGGGGGCACCGTGACCAGGGGTCACCAGGAGCTCGGTGCTATCCCRGTGTCGCCTCCCAGGTGGGAGCCTTTGATTCCAAGGGGACAATAATGTCATCCCCCGGGCCTGGATTTGAGCCTCTTCTGAAAAGTCAGTGGTTCAAGACCGCCAGGTCAGGAAATACAATTTGGCTATCTGTGTTCTTAGAAAGAGATCTCTTTTCCCCTCAGTTTCCCCTCCCTACACTAGGGCTGCTACCTCTTTAGCAATTCCAGCTTACAATGTTGGGGAAGTAGCAAAAACTGGGTGAAAGAAGGGAATTAAAACCATTGTGAAGAATGTATCGAATGGGTACCAATTTCCACCATTGAAATGCTATAAAAAATTACAAGTTTTCTCCTTGACCTGCATTTTCCTCTCGCATTACCCCACYATAAGTACCCCCACAAGCAGCCAGCACCTCCCTCCAGTCCCACGTCCCGAGGAACGGTGGTTTCATGCATTCAAAGTTAGCTACCCCCTACACAGCTGCTCAGTTAATAATCGACCCATTTAACAGCAGGACCAGTTTATGCTACATATGTCAGAGTACCTTACCTCGAAAGAACGGCATACATATCTACACTTAGAAAATACCAGTCACAGTTCCCCACTGTGGTGATCCCAAAAGGGTTTAGTCTTCGGAGTGCTATGGACCATACAGTGTTTGCCCCCCGGGAGAGCTCAGAGGTTGGGCCGGGSACCGAATTGCTGGGGAACAGCGCTCGGGGACAGCCGGCGGCTCCGGGGCCGCATGGTCCCGGCCACCCCTGAGCCAGAGCCCGAGGCTGCTGGGCAGGATGCACCTTCACCCCGCAGGGTTCATCCACAACAGCGCTGGAGCACGATTTCATGGCTTTTTTATGGGGCAGGGGGGAAGAGCTGGGACATAACCACTCACGCTGCCTAATGCCTTGCAAAGCTCCCCTGAAAAYCTCTCTCTGCCGAGGTCCACAAAGCTCGCTGCTAAAATTAAATAATAAAAAAGGAAAAAAAAAACCACCCCAGCTTTGACTCCTCTTGTTTCCTGTTGGGATGTCCCTGGATTTCCCCCTCACACCTTTTCCTGGCTTGCTAACACAGACCCCAACTGGAGGACACCCTGGTGTCCCTCAGGCTCTGGTTAGGAGGTGAGATTGGCTACAGTGCAAGCCACACCGGCTCCCACCACCATCAGTCAGACCTGAACACTTACAAAGTTCCCCAAAAGGTGCTCTCCATTGTCCAAACCCCCAGGCAGACCCCAGCCATCACTGCAGCACYGCCAACAACAGCCTCACCAGCCCGTGATTTCCTCAAGAGCAAGGAGCCTACCATCGGAACGAACCGCTAATCCACACAGTGGTAAAATAAAATCGGGCTAAAATAACATCCAAACTAATGTGGAGACATGATTTTTGGACATTTTGGAGTGGTGCTTCTAACCTCATAGCTTTATTTCTGTTATTTGCTCCCGATCTGTAAGCCCCATTTGTAACCCTGACCTTTTCCACTTCTGTAACAAACGCTTAGCTACAGGCAGAAAACCAAAAGGAGGGAATCTTGCACRCACAGTGATGCTGCACAGAGGCTGCTCTGGGGGACAACTGCAGCTCCCTGCCTGATGGAGCACAAGCACTACAGCCAGACACCCCACCCCACCCAGCCCTGGCTTTCTGAAAAACAGCCTGAACCCAAATCCAAGATTTCCATCTAACCACAGACGAGCTGTTTTGTCAGCAGCAGAGCTCGAAGATCCACGGGAGTGAGACTATTGCAAGTGACAGAGCTGGAAATCAGCAGGAGCAGAGACTTCGTGTGCCAACACCTTTTGAAACAGCCTTGCCAAAGGGAACTCGAGGTGCCACGCCTCATCCTGCCTTGTGCCAGTCTCCTCCTCTCCCAGAGGGAATAAAGGAGCTCAAACAACCTCGTCATTCCCTTAGTTGCCACCATGACGCACAACACCTACACGGACACCCCACCAGACAAAAAAAGATTTTTCCTTTAATATCTGATTTTCCATCCTCAGAACCAAGCTGTATTTCTAGGCTCATTCACCTCACAGCTCGTACTTCTCCCSTGTGCTGCCCAGCTCTACCCAAGGCTATGGAAAGACTGGATCAGGGCTGAGCTGCTCTTCCAGAGCTGCCCCTTTCCTTCCTTCTGGGCTGAGGTTGGTGGTGGCTAAGGGTGAGGGAAATGCTYTCCCTCTCAAATCCCTACTGGGAACCAGTGCCAGATCATTGCCTACGAGTCTTGCAGTCAAGAAGCACGTTTTCTATCAAGAAGTGGCACAACCAGGGCTAACACAACCTTTCTTTGCACACAGAAAAGGATTTCAGGGCACCYGAAACAGACCCACATGGCGGCTCCTATAGCGGATTTATTTCCATCTCTTGCTACCTGCCAGAGATGACCCGTTTGAAACCAAGTTGTAAATACCCTGCTACATCTGAGCAAATGGCCATGGAAAAATCCCTCCTGGCTATTTTGCAGAAAAAGAAAAATCTGGTAAGAGGTGAAGAAGGAGACTTTAAAGTAGTTGGCTGCAGCCAATTGTGTTGTAGCAAGTCAATCTGCCTCAGCATCCACGTCTGCTTGCAGTAACCCTCAGGTAGATAATAACAGCTCAGACAAGTACCACCGAAAGAGAGTAGGAAAAAATAAGCTGTTCTCTTCCCTTTAGTGCATTGCTTTGTGCCTTGGACAACAGCTGATCCATACTCAGGTAAAAACATGCTCTTGAAAAGCTGGTCACTGCTCTCCCGTACCACAGGAGGAAGGAGAACATTTACAAATAGGAGACTGAATTCTAAAACCCACAAACCCCAAGTGTGCTGTGCACAGATACTTCTGTAGCACTACAGAGGGAATTACGCCCTAAGTACTTCTGTTGATGTGCTCACCTGCTGCTTTGTGCTGACAAAATGCAGTCTGTGTGTGGAAATACCTGCTTCTCCCCCAGACCTGCCACTATGCCTTAAAGAGCCTGGCCCTCATCTTTCATCCCATACGAATCCCAGTTGAATGCTTGCCATGATTCTGCCACGTGCACTTGCCCAAGTTCTTTCACCCAGCCAGCAGCAGCACCCAGTAAGGCAAAGATGTGAGTTAGGGCCAGCCAGCTGTTTCTGCTGGTCAGAATAAAGCAGCCAAACAGCTCCGCTCTCAGTTTCCCTTTTTTTTTTATTTTAACCATGATTAAACTTTCTGTGTCAAAGAGGCAAAACCTGCCAGCATCGCTCAGAACTTCTCTTCCAGAGGCAAGGGGCAGTGTTCAGAAAACTGCTGCCCTCACCAGCGGCCCCGGCACCACACAGGCCCATCTGCCGGGCCAGGGCCAGCGACTGGCACGGCACGAAACCCAAGGGCCAGTTTTGGCAACGGCCGCTCAAACCAGCAGCTCAGAAAATAATTAAAAAAAAAAGGTTTGTGAAGCTGCAGTGTGTGGCGTTGCCCCTCGTCCCGAATCGCTGTGTTCATGAAGCCTCTGCTCTCCCAGACCCCACCAGCACGGCTCGGCCTGGCTGCCAGGCACAGCCCAAGCTCCTGCTCCGGCCTTCCTGCTGCCCCACCTCCAGGAACCTCTGCATTTCCGTGCTACTTCATGTGTTACAGCACACCCACAGTCAACACAATTAATAAATAATTCAAGCCTTGTCAGAAATAAAACGTTAAACTGTTAAACCCCGCCAGTATTTACATTTGGATTCCTCTGTGGGCTTGTCTCCAACACAAGCACTGCTTCACTGCCAGAGGAACAAACAGGCCTCACCTTGTGTGAGCAGCTCCATCCCAGCCCCATCCCAGAGCCTGGCTCTGGAGGTGTGCCTGCCTCTGCCCAGCAGCCGTGGAGTGCACCCCTGAATTCACACATGTGAGCTGGGCCAGGATTTCATTTCAAGTTTTTTCTCCATTAGGAGTTACTCTGTTACAAGACTTGTTTGGGGACAAATCCACCCTTCTCCACCTACCTACAGTACCTCGGGGCAGCTGCTGTGCTGGAATGGGACACCACATTCCTGAGCTGTCTCTGTCCCCACGCAGCTTGGCAGCGTTGTCCCAGCCTGGCAGAGCTCGGCCCATGCCTCACTGGACACCCTGTGAGCTCTGCTGTGGGCAAACCTTCCCTGGAGCGGCCATCCAGCGCCTCCTGCCACCCTCTGTGCCCCAGCCCCTGTCCCGCCAGGGTGGTGAGGAGCTGCCAGAGGCACCAGAAGAGGCCCCTCAGTGCAGGATTGTATCCATCCATCCATCCCACCACAGTGGTCCTGCGACCACCRACGACGCTGGTACTGCTTGGCCCAAGGTCTCCTTCGAGCAGCTCAGAGATCTGTGCCTGTTCTTGCTGCTTTCAGCGCCCTCAGCTACATGCTCAGTGTACACCTGGTCCTAGCTGATGTGGACACACTTGGTGGACAAACAGGTCACTGTCTGTCCCCAGCCTTGTGGTCACACGCAGTTTGTTTTCACCTACAAGGGTAACAACCAACCCAGGTCTGAAATCTCTCCACACCTTTGTCAAGCTGACCCTCAGTCAGCAGGCTTTGGGCGACTATTGCTTGTTTCTTACTCCTCCCTCTGCTTCCCTAAGATTAAAGGTGGCAGGCTGTTGGAATGGCAGGAATCCAGAGGAGGGTGATGCCATTTCCAGACCGCTGGTTGTTGCTGGTTTTRTTGCCAGGTTAGGTCACCCCAAAGATCTCGACTCTAACAGAACTGAAGCACATGAACTGAAATACTGCTGCCCCACCCAAGATTGCCATCCATCAGGTATTGCTTCTTCCCTTTAACAGMCTTGATGGACAGAGACAGGCAGACCTCCAAAGGTTCTTTAATAATTCCTTGAGATGCTTGGTGGGCAGTAGGCTCACAAATGCTCTCACACACGGTGTCTTGGTGTGCCAGGAGCAAGCCTCGGCGTCTCTGGCCCTCAAGCCTCCCTTCCCAGCTCCATCTGCCCCAGGTTGCTAAACACATCCAGAACTCTGGTTGAAAGAGATTTCCAAAGAGGAGCAGGCCAGGGGGTATCTACCTAAACAATGAGGTTGATAAAAGCAGAACTAAGTGCAAGGAGACTGACTCGTACTTATTTACATTTTTGACAGTAAGCTCTGCAAAGTCATGCACATTTTGACTTCTCTAACCTCATATGCACCGTCTTCTGTGCCAGAGTAATCCTCCTTTTAGAAAAAGGTATTCTGCACTGTGCTGCAAGCCAGAGCAGGACATTCTCCTCCCCTGATCCCTTCCAGGACTTGCTCTGCTGTCCTTCACACAGCAGCAGGAAGAGCTGGCTGCTCTGTCACTGTATTCTCTGAAGCAGTCACTGMGTTGGCCTCTCAGAACTCGCAGACATTGTTCCAAAGACTTGATTTGCTTCATTTTGGCATTTCCACAGTCATCCTTTACATACAATTATTATTTCTTTTTTTAATTTAAAATTATTATGTTGTGTTTTGCTGGTCACTTCCATATTGCTTCGTTCAAAATCCAGAAAACAGTTCAAATAAAATCAGAGGTTAAGTGCAAACTAACTTTCCAGTGAACCGCTGTGTGCGTTTTCTCCAGTCCAGTGTCTGTCTTCCAGTTTAAAGGACCCTTCCCACCCCACCCCACAGAACACCAGCAGACTCCGTCACCCCCGTCAAACTCTCCAGTTCTCTGTCCTGTCCTCAGTGTTGCCTGACAGCATCCCCAGCCCCCTTGATGACCACGAAGAAGAAAAAGAGGGAAGAATTAGTGATGACCTTTTGAAGTATTTATAGCCAGCAGGTACAAAACAGGAAAGCAAAGCTTTTGGCGTACAAATCTTCGTTTCTTGGGCTGGTTTTCAGCTTCAAAAGGAACATATTGGAGGCGTGGTTTTGTTACTCTCTTCTGAAAGGGATTTTGTGTTTCAAGTGTTTGTCACGTTGGCACACATACAAAAATGGTCGTGTCGGGTACCAGCTCTGAGCAGGAGTCTCTGTGGCTGGGAATTGGCACCAAATCACGGTGTGGCTCAGAAGAAGGGTTTAGCTGTATGTGGGAGTCACATCATCATTTCTTGGAAAGCCCCAGTGAAGATCTGAATGTTTATGAAAAGCTGCGTTAGCCGTTTTCAGTTGCTGGGATAGAAAGTGTTAGAGAAAGAAATTGGATTCTCAATCTCAATTACTATGCTATCACACAGGATATAAAAATTGTCCGTTTTTCACCCTGATGGAAACTGCATGGAGATTTCCAGGAATGCTGTACAGACTCTCATCAGTTCCTGCTGAAAGAATCGACCGTTCYGTGGCTTTCCGTCCAGTGTCTGGTTGGTTCACTGAGACCAAGCTCGACAGCAGCACTGCCACTGGCCTTTCCTGGTACCAAATGGCTTCTCTGGGCATCCAACCCGCTGGATCTGCGGAGAGTGGGAAAGGCCAGGTTGTACATGCCTTCTTTCAGTCTCTTCCCTTCCTTCCTTCCAGGTTCCCAACCCAATCTGCAACCAACTCCAAGACATCCTTTCACTTAGAAATATCAAAAATGAGTGAACTGGCAAGAAGAGGAAGCTCGTGGGAGAAAGGGAGGGAGGAAGAAAGAGAGGGAGGGAGGGAGGGAAGGAGGGAGGAGACAGGGGAGGACAAGGGGAGGGAGTGGAGGAGAGGAGAGCGAGAGAGTAAGAGTGAGGCAGCTAGAAGGGGTTGCCTTTCCACTTCAGCGAGAGCGCAGCCACTACACCACGGTATTCCGGTGTCTGTAGGGCGGCGGGGGCAGCACAGTGCCAGGCTTCAGGGAGAACTCGGAGAGGTATTCGGGATTCTCTGCCACTATGGGCCGGATGCGCCCGTTCTGTTTGTAAAAGTATTTTGTGCTGTACTCCTGCAGGTAGTCCGGGTGCTGGAGGGTGCTGCGCGGGGGCAGGCTGTGGTTCCAGTAGTCGGGGTTGTCAAAGGCCTTCTTGGCTTTCTCCGGCAGATTGTTCTTCAGGTACTCGGCGCTCTCCAGGGTGTTGGCAAAGGTGTTGAGGTACAAGGGCTCGTTCACGTACTCGTCCTCCGCCTTGGGCTGCCCGTTGGGAGCGTTGTGGTACTCGGGGTTGTCCACAGCTTGGAGGTCTCCGTTCTTCCGTCGGGAAACAAAGGGGTTCTCTTCCACCGGGTTCAGGTAATCTGAGGAAAGATACAAAATAAGTCAGCCAAGGGTGGGGGTTATCCATCCATGTAGCACCCTGTGACCAGAAGCAGCACTYGGCCTAGAGCATCCTCCACCTCAGCCATTCCTAGAACTCCAGGTGGGATCAGGAGCCAACCATGTTGAACATACACTTGTGAAAAATGAAGTATTTACAAGCTAAACGGACAATATGGGTTAAAACAGATACTTTGGAAGACAAACTGACTCATCAAACACTCTGGCCAACTAAATTACAGCTCTTACTGAGCCATAGCCCCTGTACTCTCCTGGACTTCCTCCCATCATATGATCTACAGAGCCAAACACGCCGACCGACTTCTGTCTCTGCAACCTTGGACCTATCAGGAAATCCTCTGTTCTGCAGTCTTTCCATCCAGAAAATTCTATAGGAATCTTTGTTAAGCCTCTCTGCACAAAGCCTATCCCCAAGGGTTAACTTCTAAGACAGCTTCATTTCTAATAGAACCATTTGCCTGATTAAAAACCTTCCATCCCTGAAGGACAAAGGGCCTCGAAGCRTTATGAAAAAAATTATACAAATGAGCCCTGGAAAAGGAACAAGAGAGCCTTAGATCAGCTGCAAAAGGGGACTTGGAGCASGTTACAGCTGCCTCAAATCACTTGCTGTGGGTTAACACTCCATTTCCAGCAGCATGGCGCTGCTGAAGGGCTCTGCACACACCTCCACACAGAGCCCTGCTGCAAGGAAACAGGCCCTGCCTGCCGTCACGGGATCCTCTGGTTTCACCCAGGATGCGGCCAAAACTATTAAAGGGAAAAGCTCCAGACCCAGTGAATACCTTGGAACCCACAGCTAAGACACCACTGAACATGAGCAGAATAGTGAGCATGTGTTTTTGTCAGTGGTGACAGCCAAGCAGTGCTTTGATCTGAACCCTGCAGCTGGCACAGAACACACAGCGCGTGGCCGTGCTGTGACAACCCTGCGTGTGTGCCCAGGGAGTCAGGAAGCAGCTGCTTTCTCCTGAGCTGCTACTGCCACACCCCCGAGGGCTCAGGTGGCTCCTGCAGAACTCTGAGGATCCCCAGGGGGCAGCTGTATGGGAACATCSGTGTGGGCTCACCGCGAGGGAGACYCCCACAACAGCTCCTGCCGTGGGCCAAGCCCCAGGGCTCCCTCCATTCCCATCGCGTAACACAGAGGACAAGGGGCTTCCAAATTCTCAGCAAACACCTTAGTGACTTGTCATTTACATTTGCATTCATTAATTTCTTTAAAGCTGATGCAAAGCTTTGAAAGCAAATTAATGATGCAACATCCTCTTACATCTAAATGAGTGCTGTCTCTATTTAAAGAGGAAGGAATGAACGAGGGCAAACTGGGAAGTGCAGTGTGCTGGGCTGGCACAGATTTAGGCAATCTCCACCTTGCAGTGATGGCCTCTTTAAAGCACATCTTGTTCCTTCAACCCTAGACTTCTCTTGGGTATAAAATGCCAACTGTGTGTATTGGTTCTGTGGTAGGTTCAACGTGACATTTACCAAGCACAACGCCAAGAATAAGGAGATCAATAAACAAAGCAAAGTTGGGACTATGGATGGCCAAAGATAGATCCTTTCCTTGGAAATACCTGAAGATTTGCGTTTGGATAAGAAGGGGGCTTGGCTTTTTTCATTCCTCTCGCTATTTCTCCAAAAAGAAAAGTAAAAGGGGAATTACCAGCCTTGAAATACTCACACGTGTRAGCATTTTAAAGAAGAAAATCAAGGAGAGAAACCCAAATCCCCATGCAAAGAAATATTAACCCAGTCAGAATGCTTCAGCCTTAATGGGTAACTAAACAAAGCCATTTTTGCTGACAAGCTGCTGATGTACAAAGAGAAAGAGAGCAGCCAGGCTAGACCAGGAGCTTCTCTGGACAGCCAGCGCTTTACCTGTTTTAGGCTTGTCTCGCATCGGCGTCATGTACCCGTCCTCATCCAGCTCTGCCCGCGCCGCCCGCTCGGGAATGAAGACGGTGGGGTCAGCGCTGTACCTCTGGGTGCTGCTGTCCTCTTTGGCCAGGCTGGCCACCTGCTTCCTCAGCGTGCCGTTGCAGCAAGGGTCTTCAAAGATCTCTGCCGTGGCCCCTTGAGCAGCCGGGGCTTCCGGAATGGCGCAGCCCGGAGCCCTGTAGGGCATGGGCACCTCCGCGGCGTAGCCCCCGTCCCGGTACACGAACTGGTTCTGTCGGGAGAGAGGGCACAGCATGGGAAAAGAGGGTCCCGAGGGGAGAAGCTTCAGCAGCAAGCCATGGCTGTGGCTCCCGTGCCTGCCCTGCCCTGCCCATCCTGCGCTTCCAGGCTTTGGTGCTGACCCACAAAGCATCCGTCTGCCCAGTGGTGCTCAGTGGGGATAGAAATGGGGAAGGAAAACTTGTCTCCTACTAGGCATGGACACACACACAGCTGCAAGAGGTGAACGTGGTATTTCCTCTTCTATTACTCTGGCAACCTCCCCTGATTTCTGATAAAACCCCTTAAACCTCATGGCTGGGAGATGCCCTTCTGACAGGGGATAGAGGCCACTATCATCTCTCTTTACTCCTGGGGGGATCCTTTTAAGGTGTCCTGTGGTGAGAATCACGGGGTCAGCCACACTGTGTGTAATTCCRGCAGGAAGTGCATTTCAGGCTGGTGAACTGTGTTTGTACTGGCACCTCAAGTCAGTGGTTCAACCCAAGCTACCATTTTGCTCATCAGCATGGGCATACAAGGAAATTTCAACATCATGACCTACAGATAGGATGGAAAAATGTACAGATTCATCCAGGCCTGTTACCTAAATGCTTTTTCAAGAAAAGTTGCCAGAATTTTGGGTGTGGGTCCTTAGAGTTTGCACACGAGTCCAGGCTGAGTTTGGAGATCTTAACTATTTGATTCCTGATATATATACTTCATTCCCTGTTGGCTTTCGGGTCATTTATGCAGGGAAAGGGAGTTTGAAACAGAAAATACATAGTGAAGAAAGGAGGAGAACCTAAAGGATGAAGGCCGAATGTGAAATACTTACTCCTGACATGGGGGTGTAGGCAGGAGGAGGGCTGTGTCCAATTTCACTCTAATAGGAAAGAAAAATGGATGATGGATACGTAACAAGAGGTCACATGAATGAAACAAGTCACATGAGCTGTACGAGCTAATGGGGAGAAACATGCACATCAGTCAGCTTTCCTAGCTGGATCCAAAATTCAAAGAATTCAGTCAGGGCAAAYGCCTCACCCCCAGCAACAAGCCCTGTGTCTCAGCAGTGTTAGATAGAGCCACGGATCCCACCTGGGCTCACTGCGAGAGAAGGCTGCAACAGAAGGGGCAACAGAAGACACTTCAGCAGATGTCACCTCTTTAAAGGGAGCTGACATCAGTACACACTGGATACAGACTGTGCAGCAAGCCTCCAGCTGGCAGGCTTGTGCAAAAGGACTGSTTGGGACAATTGAGAAGGTCCCTTTAATCAGGGAACATCCTGAAAACCAGAGATGTTGTGATTGCCTCCAGAGTTACACTCCCCTCGTAATGACACATGGGCAATGACAGGTTACAATGTGGAATGTGTTAGACAAATGGATAAAAACATCCCCGGAGTCTGCCAGATGCTCCTTTGAAGCCCTACTGATGGCTCTGAGGCACTGCACTGCAGGAGACCTCACCTGCCTCTGCCTTGCCCTCTGATTTCATATTTACTTCAGTTCAGGCCAGCTTTCCATCTACTGCGAAAAGATGGAGGAGACTGAAGCTAAGTGGTAAACTATGGTCCATGGAGGCTGGTGAAGTTTTGGGCAAACTGATGGTTACACAGAGGATTCAGAGAAGGAATATGAAGTGGTGACTAGAGGGAGTCAACTGTCTCAACAGCTCTGTTGGGAATCCTCTGCCCTCCTTCTAAAGCTTCCAACTTCCTTTCCCCCGCTGCAGGCTGTGACACTGGAGAGGGTTTCTTGCTTTCRTCTTCCGAGGTGGCTGCAGCCCCCCAGCCTGCAGGAGTGGAAGGAGCTGCGGCAATGCTGTGCTGTCCCTGTGTGGCTGCTGCTACAGGCATTAAACCAGTGACCGGCACCACCCCTTTCCTATCCCTTACTACACGGGGATGTATCACAGTCCTTTGATTTACACCTCCCTGTTTCCACACAGGCCCTCCCATGAGCTCCCAATGCTGGTTCACTGATTCTGGATGAAAAAGGGGAGAGCTGCCTGGAAGTACTTTCAGCTCTCAGCTTTCAGGGATCTCTTGAAGGCAACTTAGGAAAGCGAGTCTTTTGTCGGTAGGCTCCACTCCAGCGCGCAGGGCCAGGCCTCTCTGTCAGTACATGTTTAGAAGATTAGCAGCTTAAAAACATACTGCTTTAGGATGGGCACACTAAGTGTCTGTGGGCTCCGCTCACCCTCAGCACAAAAGGCTACACCCACTGTCCTATCTTTAGCTCTTCTTGGCCGTGACTCCAATATTTAAATACCTCTGCAGCTGTAACAACTCAGCAGCAGGCCCTCTCAGCACTGCCCTGTCCCGAGATGTCAGGAGACAATGGASTGGCACTAATGCATTTATTGCTATTTTTGCTGACAAGACCCTTCCCACTCAGTGGCCTGCCAGCTAAGGTAACAATAATGGTGTTTTTTCATGCCCCTACTTTAGCTCTGCACTAAACATATCTGTCTTGCCTTACACATGGCTCTTCTCCACCACCGCTGTCTGCACACTTTTTTACTTCTTTACTGTTTTTCCCCATGACTTCATACCCTGTGGCCACTGTGCCATAAAAAAGGAGGCAAAAAAAACCAGTTGTGGTGCCATTTAGTGGGGTTGAAAACATAATATAATTGTTTAAGTGTCCTTAAATTGACTGGTAATTGCAATGTGAGGTCATAATTTTGTAGGCTTCCAAGATTACCCTCAGACAACTCTTATTGGTCAGGATATGAATAGCACTGTAAGAAGAAAATACATTTGGATTTTACCAGGTAAAACATAAATAACTTGTTTCGTATTTGAAATCCAATTTAGTTTGTTGATTTTTTTTGGGGGGGGGGGGGTTTGTTGCTTTTGCATCTTAAACACTATCTTGAAAAAATCAGTGGCTGTTCCTTTACTGAGAAGCTCTAGATATTTGGATTTCTGATCCTGAAAGCATCCCCTGAATTATCAGCTCTATCTTTTTGAGACAGATAGAGAGCTTAGAGGCTGGTTGCTCGAAGATCTCGCTACACGAGCCTACTTAAGAAGTCTCAGCTTGTGTACTGAAAAAAAAAATAAAATAAATCAATACTGGCTCCCTTTTGATGGTGTAATGTGTGTTACATCCATTAGTTGTGGAGTGCACACATCCATGGACACGGGAACTCRACACACTCCAGAAGGAGCCTCTCCTCCTTTAACTGCCCACGAGCAGCCCTCCCTCCTCAGAAACACCTAAGATTTCATCCTGTACACCACWGGATTGAATTTCAGGCAAAAACAATGAGGAGAAAGCACAAAACCCAAGAAAATGTCTCCTCTTCTGAGGCCCTCTGGTATCAAGTACCAGTGCCRCATCAGCTGTTATAACAGCTAATGTTTGTGTAAAATGAGCCTTGATAAAAGAGTGGTAAATAACACTTCTGTGAATATTGGCTTGTGTTATTGCTTTCTATTCATTAATTTCATTTTCCAATGCCTTGCTTCTAAAACCTCCCAAAGGTAAATATCTCCTCCTTTATAGCAGGGACATAATATTTTCTGGCTGCTTCTTAAACTGTAATGAAATCAAAGCCTTGTTGGATCCTGCCACTCATATTTATGGAGCTCTGTGAGTCTGCCTCTGCCTTGTCTCCTCTCACTTGGGTCCTGTGTTGTGCCTGAGCCTGGCACCCAGGGCTGTGCTTCTCCTGCAGCCYGTGGCACAGCTCATCCCATGGCACAGCTCCTCCCATGGCACAGCTCATCCAACTGATCCAAACTGAAATTCAAAGAGGAAAGACCATTCCAGGAGAACAGCCACCTCTGTTTGGGCGCAGTCCTGCTTCCACAGTGCTTGCAGATTGCAATTTGGGCACAGAACTCAGTATCTAGGCACACTGACAGGGAAAGGCAGGTGAAATGCTTTTTGGTAGGCTCCTTTCTTTGAGCCCCGTACCTGGGCTGGAAATMAAAGCATTCTCTTGCTCTACGGCACCAAAGGCTTGGAAACCCAGCTGTTCTCCAGACCTCAGAAGCCTTCATCCTTCCTACCTTCAGAAGGGCTGGCAAACAATTTCAGCAGGCACCATCTGCTCTTTGGTCTAAGCATGACACAGGAATGAAGACACAAGGAGTCCCTTTGCCCGTGATTTCGCGTTAACGCACTCGGGTGTCACGCCGAGAGCAGCGCAGGAGAGACAGCCCGCATTGCCCATATTCTCCTTTCAGTCTCCTTGCCTCCCCCACCCTTCCTGTCACCCATCACTAGCTTTCTGTCACTCTTTTTTTTTAATACACTCTCCCAGACGCTCCACAGTAAATGGCACCTTCTGACACTKGGCCAATTCCCCACCATTTGAAAGGAACGAGGTACCATTTCCCGGCTGTTCCAACAATTSCCTGTGGGAGGGAGGGATCGAGGCACTGCCCCTGCTCCTGTGCTGCAGCATCTGCCCAAAACACAGGAGCAGCAGCAGCATCTCCTTTTCTGTACAAACCTCCAGCTTCACATCCCAAAACAGGGGGAGGCTGGAGAATGGGACCAGAACCACAACACGGCCACGATTCGTGAGTGCGACAGGGAAGACAAAAAAAAAAAAAAAAGGAGAAAGCACAAAAGAAAGTTGATGAGCGATACTGGGAGCAGCAGCCCCCTCCTATGTGCACTGCCATCTTCCCCAGCCTGCTTTATACAGTAATCAAAGGATATTCTGAGCCTCTCAAAATGCCATCAACCCTCATTGAGAATGAAATAGAGCACATCTCCACTGAAGCCTTTACAGCAGTAATCATTGCCGCACGCTGGCCCGAACAGGGAGCTCTTACAGACAAAGATGGGTTTCAAAAATAAAATAAAAAAGCCTTCCTAAAATCTGAATAGAAACTTGATGATAATCTCCCAATTTTATTATGCAAGGGGGAAAAGAAACCCGTAATTGTGCACTCTTGGTCTCTTCTAGCAAAGAATAGGCTTCTTGATGAAATGCTGAGTTGATTTAGAGTAGGGCTGAGGTTCTGGTGGCAATAATACTCTAAAAGAACTAACCATCCAGCTGATTTGGATAAAATAATCATTTTTTAACATTCTAAATCTACACTTCATCTGTGCCTCCTCCCACTTCTCCCAACTGCATCTTCTGGAGAGTCTTTTTATAGCTTCGAAAATTATTTCCCCCTCCTCTCCCGCAGCATTTAACGGGAGAGACAGACTCTTCACTCTGGCTAACAAAGGGCGTTTTTTGGGCTGTGCTGGCATTTCACTCCATGGCATGTGTGTTTGGAAAGTACAGTATTCAGCACAGGACGCTCCAYAGCCCTCCTGCCACTGCCTGGGACACTGAGCACCCTCATCTCGGGCCAGACAGGTGTTTAAGTGAGAACTCCCYGCCAGGTGCACTCCCAAATCACATCCCCTTGTGTTTTCAGGTGCTCCTATTGTTTTAAGGAAACCACGAACAGGGTTCCTCACAAATGGATATTTTCCACTAACAATTCCCGCTTCGCATCTTGTCGCAGAAGGAAAATTTTCTCCCGGCTCTCATAATTATTTCCTGACTCTCAGTCCACTTTTCCATCTCCTGAATTATGTAGAGTTGTTTAGCTTGCTGTTTTCCAAGAATGCCTCATCAGTGCAGCGCAAAAATATTTATTACTTACTTTTTTCGTATGTATTGACTTCTTCTTTTCAGGAGAGAAAAGAAAACGGATCAGCTGTGAGCTCTCTTGACTGTTAACACAGCCAGCAGCTATTCATGGATTAAGCAGATGCTGCCTGATTTTAAACCAGTTTATACTAAAGCTCAGTGAATTTACATGTCACGCATCAAGCACTGAGGCAATGTACAGCTACACTCTCTCCCACTGGCCCCACCAAGCCTGCAGGAGGTACTGTGAGGTGGTGATTTCCGTATTAAATCCACATTACATTTGTAGAAGCCAAAATGCCACCCAACACTTGGGGAAAGTCTGACTCTAAATCTAWGTGCCTGAATGTGACAGAAAATAGCTAACGCATTAAAAAAGCCCTGTTTTAAGGCACTTCCCTGCMAAACCGTGAGGCAATTTGACAAGCTGGTCCTGATAGTCAGTGCAGGCTGAGAAGGGTTTACTCCTTGAGAGATATCACTGATTTCAGCCGGCCTGGCTGCAAAGCAAGAACACTAATTCCCATAAAGCACTTTCAAAGAATTCCCTTTGAAGAGCTAGGGAATCATCTATTCCCTTTGAGTCCTCCATAGGAATTTTCTTCCTTTCTCCTCTAGCAAACCTAGCACATTTTAAAAAGGTATTTAAATACTCCTGTTCTAGATATATGTATTTTGTAAGAAGCTCTCTTTTTTCATGTAAAGTATTAAGACTGAAATAATTTTTCATGTAATATATTTTTAAAAGTGTATTTTTGCACGCTTRTTCTCACTACTTCTTCAGCCTGAGCAATGAAATTGGGCAGACTAATATTAGTCTGGGTTCACCCCCTGCTTTTCATGGACAAGGATGGCCTGGTGCTATCCACACTTCCAAAAATTAGAAACAGACATGGAAGAATTTTCCAAAAGAAAAAAGGTAAAGTAGGTAAAATCCTTGTGATGGTCTGCCAGACACCAACCAAACACTAACAGCTCCTGGGAACTGCTTAATGGAAAAGGCAGAGCAGAGCAGACAGGAGCCCTCCCCCACCAGAATGTCATTAAAACCTAGGAAAGTGGARAAGGGGAATTGGAGATCTTGGAAGGGAGCTTGGTGGACCTCCAGAATTACCCTAAAAGTCTGAAGGCAGTAAATGCAGCCAGCTGACCAGACTCTCCCAGGAAAGCACACAACATGTAGTGTTTAGCAAAACATACAGAATGGCTTCATACAAACTTTCCTGACTTAACTATGCAGTTTGAGAGAAGCAAGAGAGCTAATGCAGAGTCAGTGCAATCACCTGAAATGCTCTGAAATGCTTTGGATCAGTGTCTAGTTCATTTACAAGATCATCTGTTCTGGCACTGGAGGTTTTATCGCCACACTTGCAGAAGGAAGTGACAGAGCCTGGTACAGAGGCAAAAAAATTACTACTACGATTTTCCAGGAAGTTTTTGATCACCTTTTAAATTAGCAGCAATTAAAGCAGCAATTAAAGAAATGGGATAGAAATAACTAATGAAGACCATGACCTGAGAGACTGCACTAACAGGTATCAAATTTAAGGATAGACTTGGTCATATTATTTTTGGGAAAATACAGAAGCAGAAGGGTGGCAAACACCACAAACAAACCAAATAAACAGAAGGCATCTGTGTCGTCATCATTTAACAGCAAACACGTACAAATGGTAATATCCTGCTTAGCCATTTATGCAGGAGAATGAGAGGATCACAGAATATCCTGAGTCGGAAAGGATCCCAAGGATCACTGAGTCCAGCTCCTGGCCCTGCACAAGTCACCCCAAGAATCACACCATGATAACCACAGATTTCTCTTAACTGGCAGCTCCTTAAATCTGGCACGAAAAAAGCGTGCATGGCAGACAGGAGCAGGATCCAAACCCTGCTAAAGAGTCAGCACTGACTGCCCAGTGAGGCTTTCCTACACCGTGATGTATTTTCCATCCCAYCCGACACGATCAGGACAATCTTTCCAAAAGACAAACTCCACCTCAAACAGAATTTCTGCACTCGATGCAGAAATTAAGAGACAAGAGACTGTGGTCTGTGCTGTGCCAGAAGGTTGGACAAAATGCTTCCAATGGCCCCATCTAGCCCAGAGATCTCTTCAGGCACGTTTTGGAGTAAGCTGAAGATGAAGCACTTTTCCTGCCATCAGTCCCACGTGGCCAGGGCACAYCTGGAGAAATGGCTTGGGCAGGAACACTTCACTGCCTTCTCTTACAGGAAAAGAAATGGGGGCCAGGTGCTACTAAAGCCCTGGACATAGGAGAAACCATGGTCAGATCAGGACTCCCTCCTGCTTTGCCAAGAGGAAAGGATGCTGCACTACCAGACCCAAGGCCAAGCCAGGACACACAGGCACACCAGGTACTGCTCAGAGAACTGAAAACTGGCACCCAGTGTCCCACAGCCAAGCAGGATAGTCTCCCTGGGCACATGGATTAGATATCCATGAAAAATAATTGCTTGATATTTCATTGCAGTGTTGGCAGGTCCTTCCATGATATACAGAGCATGGGATAACACTGCAGGGACAGTATCAGTGAGTAATGAACAGTATAGACAGCTCTCAGCAGGAATTAGCCAAGGATTTAGAGCAAGAAGCATCGTGGGGCACAGGGAGTGCTTTCTGTATTGGTATTATCTCTGCACACACAGGACAGCCTCGTTACAAACACCTGAATGAATCACCTAATGGATGTGGATGCAGGACACTCCAGCACTAGCYGGGGTCCTGTGCTTGTGGAAACACCGCCGAGGATTCAGCTTATCTCTCACAAGCACAGAGCTTCCAAAACTCCATTTTTCTGGAGTATCTCTAGGCAGCGGAAAATAAAACCTTGGAAAAAGCCAAAGAGCTGAAATTGCAACTGAAGGGTTTCAGATCCAAGGAAAGSATTCAATTTAGCTTAGGATGCTAATTTTTATTTAAAAGCTGCAGCAGTCTCAGACTGGACTTCACAACAGAGGCCACTGTTAAAGGTCAGAGCCTGGGCAGGGCTCTGCTCCTGGCAGCACAGGTAGGTCCCAGGGATGTGCCAGCAGGGAGCCAGGGATGGATGTGATGTGATGGAAAAGCTGAAGCTGTGTCTGAGCCTTGCAGCTCCATAAATCTCTGTAATCCCTGGAGGGAGAAAGATGTGAGACTTCCCGGGGAGATGGCAACTCGCCAGAAGCCTTCCCTCTCTCCAGCCTTCTATCCATGAGCTGCAGCTCTGGGGTGTTAATTCTCACACAAATAGCTTTTTTTTGAARTGGGCAGGAGTGTTTTACACAAACCCCATCCAGTGGTGCCTCTCCCAGGCACGAAGCTGCAAGGATTTAGACCCGAGACCACCACAGAGAAACTTCCTGAGAAAGTAAATGCTCCTGCTCCTCCTTCACTCCTTGACTTCAAAGCYTGCATGTGAGGAGGTTCATGGTCCCCCTGCTTTCTTCCTGCCCACTTCTGTCCCCATGAAGCCGTGCTGCTGGAATATTCAGCCAACCCTGTCAGTGCAGAGAGGGAGCACAGTGCCCTGACTGACTCCTTGGCCACTAAAGGTGGAAAATACAGTCTCKTCCATGCTTCTTATCCCTGGAAATGACATGAAAATCGTGTGGGTCTTGTCTGTGCATCTTCCTTCACCCATCTGCCTCACAACCTCCCCATAAAATGCAATTTGCCAGGCACAGTGAYCACAAACCACCTGAGCTGCACCCATTCATTTGGTGCCCACGGCCGCAGCAGCACCATAATGAGTTTGTGCAATATTAATATGCACTAAACAGGCATAAATCACAGGCCATCCGAAGGAAACACCAGGACAGAATCAGACAACTGCAGGTAGAGAGCTCTGACAGCATCTCAGTTCCGTGTGATTCCCGTAGCTGACACCCATCTGTGCTGAGCTGTGCACAGCAGGTGCACTGTTACCTTAAAGGAGAGACTGTGTTTTGTCTAAATCCATTTCTCTAAAGGAGAGTTTACCTACCCAGACGCTGAGTGCTKCACCAAAGCAASAGAGATGTGTGTGGCTCTCTGCACRGAGGGGAAACAAATGAACCACCTCCAGAAAACACCTCCCTGCAGAGGAAAGCAGGAGTGCCACGATGGCACGGGGCGTCTGGGTCAGACACCTTGCCTCACAGGCTGAAAACTTTTGGCAAAGGGCAATTCCAGGTTTATTTAAATGTTAGGCTGTTGTACAAGGCCAGAGCAAAATTCCCAGCAACAGGAGTTACTGGAAGGAGGATACGTCACGAATGTGATGGAGTTTCTCTGTGTGGCAAAAATAAGGCCTGGGGTCTGTTCCTCCAGCTCTGCTGACTTCAAGGGGATCCCACATGTGAAAGCAGCTGCAACAGTGGGCTTTAAAGTTGGGAAAAGGCTCTGGGAAAGTTATTTGAGTTTTCGTATAGTAACAACAGCAGCAATAATAATAATAATTATAATGACAATATTTACTACTAATGATAATAATACAGATAAATGCCTGTGTTTTCATTCAAAGAATATCCCAGTGAGTATGTTGGCTGCCCAAATAACACACTGTAAATAAATCTTTCAGAATATTTGCTCTAGGAATTTTATTGGGATTAATTCCCCCAGCTCTAGCGGACTCCTCAGCTCAGCTGGTACCAAACACAGAGGGCAGAAGGAGCTGTTGAAAAAGCAAGTACATTTTTCTGCTAGGCCTCTCTCCTTTAACTGYGTCCCAGTGTTTCCAGCAAATATGGGAGTGAGATGAGCATAACAAAACCAGTATATCAGACTCTGCTCTCTGAGCCCTGAGCTGGTGTAAGTGGAAGTGCCCCACTCTGTCACACCAAGCTCCAGTGATTCACATCCCTGTGACAGCCAGTACCTTCCAAAGGTAACTGCTGTCCTTTCCTTCTTTTCCCCCAAGCTGGCAGGARAGGAAAGAGAACCTCTCYGGAGACAGCTGGGAGTAAACCTGACTTATTTCAGATCAACATCAATTAACTCTTGCCGCCATAAAAAGAAAGTTTCTCGCTTATTGCTAAATCATGCATCATCCCCCCTTCCCTGTCTTTCAGGGATGCAGCAGGAATCTGCTCCAGATATCTCCAGTTTCCTTGCCTTTGAAACAGCAGCAGTCTCCTTCCAAACTGACTATTGAGGCGAGATTTTGTCTTCCTTATTCCCGAAAAGCCCTGATTTCCTCAGGGGAGGGTAAGCAGCTCCACGCAGGGTGTGGTCAGGGCACACTCCTGGCTCTTCTGCTCACCTCTTCCCATACCTGGGTATGAATTTGGAACTACCTCAGCTAAGGATAAATGTCCAAAAGGTGTCTGAACCATGAGGAATAAACACCAGCATTTCAAAGGGACTGTACTTAGTATTTAAACCGTGACTTTCAACTAAAAGGAGCYAGGAGAGAAAACAAATAAAAACACACTTGATGCCCATGTGAGTGCCCTCACATCAGTGATGCACTTTACCATCTCTTAGCTGTGTGAGAAGGGGGGCCAACTAAAAAGTTTCAAAGGCTGGAGCCAAGCACAGGAACAGGCAGAGGTCAGAGCTGTAGAGGAGGGAAAACAGATTCCAGCCCCCTGACCCTGCTCCCCGCCTGCAGCAGGAYTCAGGCACATAGGACAGGACCCAACACACCAGAGCTCACACACCAGGTCTGAGACTGCCCTGCAGCTGTCAGGAGTTAGTGGGTAGAGAAAGACACCCCCAGAAAGTGCCTTATCCTACTGCAGATGCCCAAGGCAGGGAGCAATGTTCACCCATGCCACTCCAGTGACACGGAATGAAGTCTGGGGGAAGAGCTTGGGTTGTATCCCTATCCCTCAGACGGCTGGAGCCGTGTGAGCTGAATTCCCTGGTAAAATGCAGAGCAGGGAGGGCGCAAGGTCAGCCTGCCCATCTCTGCCACGTGCTCAGCACCAWCACACGTTTGGGCAGGGGGGCCATGAAAGCAGCAAACAGGAAAAGGGGCTGGCTCGGAAATCTGGCTCCACACACAAAAGCAGCATTATCCCCATCTGCCAGCTGCCCTCAGTTCCATCGGTGCCAACCCTGCCGGGACAAGAGGGTGGCAGCAGCAGGGCTGTGCACTTCCTGGCCACGTCACAGAGCAGAAGCAGCACCGCTCGACCTTGGGAGCCTCAGCTGTGCTTTCAGCTCAGGCRGCTCCAGCCGAGCCTTTGTTCGCTCAAGGCTGGGCTGTTAATTCAGAATTCACCGAGGCACAGTGAACAGGGAGCCCAGTGACAACATTTTTATAGCCACTCTCCTCACAATGGGAGCTTGTAACTCCCAAGGCAGTGCTGGCCCGTGTTTGATCGGTGTGCTTAAATCTCCACCCGCGCTTTTATGATAACCGGCACTTTCTGTCAGAGCTTGCTCTTACCCTGTTGGAATCAATTCTTGTCCTGGAGGTGTAGATGGGAGGAGGAATGTTGAAGGCTTGAGGAACAAGATACTCTTCAGCATCCATCATATCTTCCAGGTCTTCCTCATCCAGGAGGTTTTGGAAGAACTTGCTGTCATTCGGGCTCGGGAGCTTCATACGATCATCTCCCTAAATAGATTGTATGGAGAGAATGTCAGAGGATGGATTGATTTCCCAAACAGAGAATTTCAGCCTTCCTAATGCCCTGGCAGCCAGGCTGCAGGGACCACACATGCTGCTTTGTTCGTCCTAAAGCACCATATCCACATAATTTGTGGGTTTGGGGTTTTTTTGTTGCTGRGAATATGACAACAGAAAGGGAGTAGCTGCACCAATCAAACAAAATAATTTTTTTGGCATTCTGGTGATTGAGCTTTTAGTCTTTCTTCTCTCTTATTCCCATACAAGATCAGTTTCTGACCCAAGTTCTGATGTATTTTGTGAAATACCTCAGCTATTTAGGCTCACATAGGAGGGGTGGGGAATGACACGGAAACTGTCGTGTCTGGGTGTTTGCTTTATTTTAATTTCTACTTTAAGGGATGTAGAGGGTCAACTTCTCTCCCATCCATATRGAACCTTCTGCAGAATGTAAGAGAGCTGGAAACAACAAAAATCAAACCAGGGAACARCAGTGCATTGAAATATCCCCTCCGAGCTGGAGAGGCACATCTGGGCTGCACTTTGTTGTACTCCACGCTCTGGTCTCTGGTGCTCCACCATCACCTCACTTCTTTTAAGTTTTCATTGTCCTTTGAACTGCTCACACACTGGGCCCACCTAAGGACCTYACAGCTTGAGTCTGAGCTGTAACAAACACATGCATAAGGCTAGGCTGCCCCAGAATGGGGGAAGGACACACGCAGCTCCAGCTACACGTACTCAACAGGGCACTTTCATGGGATGAACCCAGGAAGGATGAACCCTTCCCAACCCTGTCACAGGGGTGTGAAGCCTCCAGAGCCTCCAGAGCTTGAGGAGTACAGAGAGTGAAGCTCCTCTCTAGCATKAGAGGTTACCAGTGTGACACAACTCCCTGTCTTCCGAGAAACTTCCATGTTCAGGCTATGAAAAGGGACTCGCTTGTGATCTGAGCAGTGCACGGAAGAGTGTCTCCAGGATAATCCCCCCAAGACTCAGCCTAATCAATTTTASAACCAAGGAAGTCCTTGGTCTAAAAATAGATCCACTGTCCACCGATGGACAAAGGTTGTCCTCACTTTGATGAGAGAACACAAAGTACTGAGCAGCTTGCAAAGCCAGATATTTTATGTGTGCTCAAAAACATAGGGAGTGAATTTCACACTGCTGTAGAGTTAATGTTATTATTTACGAGATACTGACACTGCCCATTCTACTCCCTGCTTGTATAATACTGTGGTCACTGTTTGCTTTAGGTTCAAGAGCACCTTGAACTTCCAGATTCAAGCACCCCTAACACTTGGGTTGCACAGGCAGAATCCTTTGTGCCATCCCTGTGACCCTGCAGGGCTGCTCACCTGAATGACCAGGTATCTCTGAGGGTCTCGAGCCATTCTGGAGAATTCAGCAGCCAGCTCCTTGAATTTTGGCCGACTGTCAGCATCAATCATCCAGCCTGGGCACGGGGGAGAGATAGGAAAGAAAACAGCTCAGTGTCAAGGGAGGAAATCACTCCGTGTTTTAAAAGGCACGAGTCTGAACTCCTTGATAGCTCTGGCCTGAAGAAAAGCTGCAATAAAGAGCCCAGGAGAATGGAAAGCTTGAATTCTGTGATGCATACAATGGAAAACACCTGGTTTTGGCCAGACTAGATTGTTCCTTACTACATGGAATTTTTCCTGGTTTGCCAGGCTCCTCTCTGTCCCAGACACAGCAACCATACCTTGCAATTCTCTCCATCTTGCACGTTCAGACATCAGCACTGCCTGTCTTTTATCAAGGATGTGTCCTACCAGGTGGGACATTTCTGCCCTCAGCGAAGCTCTGGCACTATCCAATTTCCACACCTCCAGCACAGTACAACTGTTTTCACAAGATACTTAATTTACTTCTACTTTTCTTATCTTCTTTTTTTTTTCAATGCTTTTGTGTACAAAGCAAAAGGGAAAGGAGTGTATAAGACGGATGAGATGTCTGTATGTTAATCTCACTTAAATTAAGCCAGAAATATCAGAGAGATATTTCTAATTCTTTTTAAATTAGAAGCATAACCTTGGAGGATACTGTCATTAGCGGGGGTATCTTGGAGATAAAAGAGTAGGAAGAAACCATGTGCAGACTGTTTTCCTTTTTTACTTGAGTAAAAATATTCATCAATTTTTGTAATCGGCTAAGAGCGATAAAAAAATAATCCTCTGTGTAGCATTTCTTCTATTAATTTTACTTTTTATTATTACTCTTGCAATCATCATTCTTGCTACTACCAGTAAAACGTTCGTGATTTCTTTTCCCAATATTTGGAAACAGGATTTCTCCTCACAACCGTCACTGGCTGGGCATCCATGTGCCATAATTATGTTTAATACTATCTTTTTTGACATCAGAATCGATTGTTATGGAAATGACAGGGGTTTACAATAACAATCATGCGATTCTGACTTCGCAGCAAGAATATGAGATTGCCATCTGACAGTAATGAGAAGCTGAGCTAACTCGGCCCTTCATGGCTAAATTTGCATCTTTTGCGATTGCAAGGGACGTGCAGACAGTGTTTAAACGGGATTTACAGTGTTTAAATGGGATTTACAGTGTCTTGGGACGCTTTTGTTCTGCAGCAGCCTGGCCTGTTCCCCAGCCCTGCCAGAGACTGCAAACACAAGTGTTGCAAACCATCGCAGCGAGCACGGGGGTATCAAAAGGGACAAYTCCTTACACTTCACCATCACCATATAGACATCGATAGTGCAGATCGGGGGCTGGGGCAGCCGCTCTCCCTTCTCCAGGAGGTCGGGGATCTCTCGGGTTGGGATCCCGTCGTAGGGCTTCCCACCGAAGGTCATCAGCTCCCAGATGGTCACTCCTAGGCAGGAGAGAAGAGTGTCAGAGTTCGAGGTCCTGCCGCTCAGATCCCCTCACAACCTCTCCCGGCAGAGTGTCCTGGCCCAGCTCTGCACTGCAACCTCTTCTTCTTCACCAGCGCCTGGACAAACACAGAGTTTTGGGCAGGGAGGGTYGAGCAAGTGGCTGCACCGTGCTCAGCTGCCATCTGGGCTTACACCACGGCAGCCTGACACTTAAAAACCCGGGAAAGTGGTGAGCCAGCGCTTCGTGGTAATCTTCAGATCAACCTCCCTCATTTTTATCGGTGCAGGAGGCAGCGTGATGGATCTGAGGCACGCCAGGAAGGGCTGAGACAAATGAAGGGCGGTGAAGCAAATGGGTGCAATAACAAACGAATGCACCACGCTCTTTTATCACATCAAAAAGGGAAATGAATGGCTGATGCGCTCTGTTATTTTAAGGGGAAAAAGCACGGATGTTCCCTGACTTGGAGCATCAATTTCCCCCAAAGGTACAGCACTGAGTAACACTGTGTCGTTGGCTTTGCCTTGGAAGTCGTTCACAGCCACTGGTATTGCTTTTTCCCTTAAATCACCTTATGGATTTGGGTTTATGACAGTGCTGTGCTGCAAACCCAAGGTTCTCTTTTCGAAAAGCCATCGGATTTGTTTCGGCTTCGGAGCTGGAAATAAAGATCATATATCATAAGCAGAAGAATTTGTGCCCAAACAGGATCTTAAATATTGAAAATGCTGCTCCCTCTTTAACTTTTATTTGTATTGCAAAGGTCATTTTAAACACGCCTCCAGATCAGTGCCACACTTTGACAGCTGTCATGCTAATGTGAAAGGTGATGGGCAAAATTACCACATGAATAAACCACATTTATTTCACACTCATTCATCTCCTYGTTGATATTAAAAAACTGTAACTTGTCAGTTGTTTATGGTCTCTTCCTTTCTGATTCTAGATGTTCTGGGCTCCCTGCTTTTAAAATGAATTTCCTAAATGAAGGCATATTTTTTCCTGAGTGATGCAGGGGATACAGAATTTGAAGAGAAGGAGCAGCTTTACAAGATCAGCTGAAGTCTCCCAGGTTTTTCTCAGCTGACAGGAAGAGGGCAGCTACCCAGCCACGGCAAACAGTGTCTTTTGCTGCTACCCACAGGTAAAAGTGAGTAATGAATGGAGCTGTGCACCCTCTTGGTTCGAAACGATATGGCAACAGGAAATGCAGATAGCACTCCACAGCCCCACATACTGCTGAAAATTGCCATTTGCAAAGGCATACACGATTTTACTAGTAATAGCTGTAGCAGATAAACAGGCAGGGAGCTCAGCAGAAGTGGCACAACGGCTCCTCTGAAGAACCATTAGCAGCCCTGAATGAACATCTCATTGCTCAAATCTGACTTTTTCCCCGTGTGTGTAGCTCACCAATTCCCAAGTTATCTGTGAAATTAAATAGATGCTTGTTCTAGTTAGCTTGGAGAGCTTGTCTCTTCCTTCCCTTTCTCCTGCCGTATTTGCTCTGTATTATGACAAATTCCCTTTTATCTGACTCAAGGTAGAGAAAGTCCCGTAAGCCTGAAAATGTTTTTTGACATTCACGGCTTTTAGAGTTGAGCTTTTCAAAGACTGCTGAAAATTATGACCTGCAGCTGTGTTTTTATGAATCTGTGGCTAAGCTGGAAGAGGTCTTCTTCTGTCCTAATAATCAGCCCAACTGCTACCAGACCAGACCCCAGGGCACTCACCCCAGCAGGGAACATCAGGATAATATATTTCAGTGAGCAGGGAAGTAACATGGGAGGCAGCAACAATTGCTGCTTAGAGTTACACATTCAAAGACAAAAAAAAAAAAAAAAAATAAACACCCTGAAGAGCAAACCTCTCTGGAATTAACTCCTTTGGGAAAAGAGGATATCTTTAACACACGGCACAACTTGGTAGAATGCTTTAAAGGACACAACTTTTTAAACTAATCAGGTGAAGATTTACCGTAGCTCCACACGTCGCTCTGGTGGGTAAATTTCCTGTAGTGTATGCACTCCAGAGCCATCCACTTAATTGGCATCTAGGGAAAGACAAGAGAAATGCAACCTTAGAGATGCATTGTTAAAACAGTACAGGCAGATCCTGGATGAAGACATCACCTTCCTCCTCCCTGCCTCCTTGTTCGACTGCAAGCCTGAGAAAAAGCAGCACCACCCTGCAGAGGGAACGGCTGTCCCTGCCCTCCAGAATGGGGCTGTGCCTCATACAACTTGGAGGTGAGAAAGATGAACCAGTTACCTGCAGAACTTCTCATATTCACTGGTTCAGAAGCAGTGGGACAGCTCATGTTTTCATCAAACCYGTGTAAAGATGCGACCAACGCAAAAAACTGCACCTAACTCCCCTAAATCTGAAGTTCAGCAGGGAAGGCGGAATGCAGAAGCTTTTTTCCCTCAGCAGTTTGCAACACCAGACACTGCAACCTCTGCAGTTCCCTAATGAGGCCAGGTAATGATGCAGTGACCATAACACTTTACCATCCCCATCATCATCATCATCATCATCATCATCATCATCAGGGTAAACAGGCAATGGGGAGAATTTGCAGTGCTGTATTTCTAACTCCTAATATCTGTTAGGAGCTCAGCTATCCCAGCTCTCTGTGTCAGCACCGCAGAGAGGAAAGTTGCTCCCAAAACAAAGTCAGCAGCCCCACATTCCCCTCTGGCAGGGAATCCCCTTCACCTCTTCTGGCAGAGAAGGGTGTGCAGGCAAACCAAACCTGGCTCCTGCATAAGGGTCCACCCTCTCGAGTTCCTGTTAAAATGGGATTCACGGTGCTTCCAATTCCCAAGTTTCTAATGGACAAGCACTTCAGAGATTTTTACSTGGCAGGGACTTGTATGGGTCGCCTGTGCTTTGGAACTGGGGAAGATGTACTGGAATAAACCAAAGGGATGTGTAATTGCAGGCAAAATCTGAACAGAAGGTGGGTGTAGGAGCAGAGGATGTGTCTTCACTCCAACCCTTATGAAACTCCCTTCCCTGGAGTTCACTAATGAACATAACCCATAGAGTTAYGGCAAAAATAGCACCCTGTAATAAAGGCTGCCTCAACTCTTGCAAAAACGGCTCCTCCTCCCCCTCTGAACCCCGCAGAGGTGCATGGCTTTTGTTCCCCTGGGATACGGCTGGCTCGTTCCAGCTGCTGAAGGAGCAAAGCTGCCTTGTTCCTTATGGGATAACCCAGGTGGGAAGGGATTCAGGAGGCCTCTAGTCCCCCCTCAGGCTCACAGCAGGTTCAGCTATGAGATCAGACCAAGTCACTCAGGAATTTATCCAGTCTGGACTCGAAAACCTTCAAGGATGGGAACTGCGCCACCTCTGCTGGAGTGTCCAGCCTGAGCCCCCCTCAGCATGCTCTCAACACAACCCGAGGCTGCCAACATCTTCTGGACTTCACAGGATGCTCCTCTGGAACCGGGAAGGGATACATCTGACCTAAACCCTGCTCCAGAGCTCCAGCARTGTGCCAAGTCCAAGACACAGCAGCCAGGGAACAGCTGGTTGGCAGGGATCTACTCACTTTCTGTCGCTCACCGGCGGACRGAGGGGAGAGGCTCAGGGGTTACTGACAAGAGGATTGCAGAAATGAAGGAATCGGGGAAAACTGCCAGRAGGCATCTTTCCATGGGGAAATGGGAGAGCACTGGTGGCTCCTCTCAAGCCCTTCAGCTCACTGACTGACCTGCCCAGGTGATCCAGGGGCAGCAGGCACAGAGACAGCAGCTCATCCCGGAGAACAGCACTCACTGGCAACAGCTGCTGGTCCCACACAAGGGCATAGGTGAGCACAAGGAAACGCAGACAGCAAGGAGACAGAAAGCAAACAACGTCCAGGAAAAGGAATGACAGCACAGGCAGAATCCTCTGGGATTCTGTGACAGATTGAAATGTGGACTTTCAAGATGTTTAGGGAGCAGCCAGCAGCAGTGTGTACTTACAGCCTTCTGAATTTTATCATGCATTCATCTGAAAGTGGCAGAAATGAGGGGAGGCACTACATGGAGGTGGTGTGGTTTGCTGGGAAGTAATAGGGGAAAAATAGGTTTCGAAATTATCCTCTAGCTGCCTCTTAGTGGCCTGGCATTCAGCATGGTGTTGGAGAGTGGGATGCAAGACATAACACACAGAGGCTCTTCCAGTGTGACAGAAGAGGTAAACTCTCATGTTCTGTGGCCTTCCCTTTTGCTTCCCAGAAAATTTCTTGTCTGGGAAGATGGAACTGCAAGTTATTGAGGAGCACACTGACCAGAGAAAGGGGCTGGGCAGGAATGCCCCAGGACATCCATCACTCATTGAACTCAACACAAGACACAGACGGGAGCACAGGAACAAAACCTGGTTCTGAGGGTGAAAACTGCTCCTGCAATCACATTTCAGCGCCTGGAGAAGCTCACAGCGCAAAAACCGAGCAGTTTTGGTGTGTGCTTTCACCACACAGCTCTTCTGCAAGGCAGGGCTTCGCTCGTCACTGGCAGACTCTCTTACACTGATAACAGCCCCACGGTTATCTCCTGATAACACTGCACTTCAGGAGGTTTGTCACAGCGTGGTGGACTCACTTCCAGGCATGTCCAGCACTCACCTTCCCCCCATCAGCGTTGTACTCCTTCTCATCCCCTTCCAGCAGCCTGGCCAGGCCGAAGTCAGTGATTTTCACGTGGTTCGGGGATTTCACCAGGACATTACGGGCTGCCAGGTCCCGGTGCACGAGCCTCCTCTCTTCCAGGTACATCATTCCCTGAAGGAATAAGAGCAGCACAATAATCCTAATGAGTCTCATGTGGTCTTTGAGAACCGACTTTCAGTGGTGACATGTCAAATGTCTGGTTCAGTTATGAGTTTTTACAGTGAGRAAACGGCCTAGAGGGCAGGAGTTCAACATTGCCCCGGCTCTGAGCAGGAGGCAGCATGAGGTGACCTTGAGTTACTCCAGTATGAATGAATCTATGGGATTCAATTACCAAAGGGAAGAAACCCCAACAAAATAACAYGTAGATAACTCCTTTGCTTCAGCAAGCTTAACGTCTGGGAATGTGAGACAAAGAAAAGAAATATTATGGCCCTTGTTTTGCAGACAGGAAATCTGATGGCCATAAAAAGTAATCAATTTAGCCAAAGCCCCACTGAAATTAGACCTCACTGGGAAACAATCCCAGCTCTGTAACATTCCAGGCAGGTGTCTTCAATACAAGATGAACATTCTTGTCCATCTTCAAATGGTTTTTCAGTTGGTCACAAATTTTCCCTACCCTCAGTGGATTAGAAGGAAAACAATTCTTTATTCCAAGTGCTGCAACTCCCTCACCTTTTCACTCCCTTAAAATATTGCCTGTAGCATTATAATAAGACATTAGATCAATGGCCCCCTTTTTTTATGAGCATATATATTCTGTTAGAAGTACTTTTGTTAACAAGCCCATCCAGCTGCCTTTAAAGATAAGGTAACATACACTCAAGCTGCCTGGCCTTAACCTTATTCTCATTCTGATGGAAGACTAACCATCTACCACCAGGGTGGAAATGCTCTGTGACACCAAGATCAACACCAAAGCTTGGTCTTATTAATTATACGACACACAAAGGATAGTTGGGCAGGGTTACAAGCCTATAATTTCATTAAAAGGCATTTATGACACTAACCACCATTATTAGAACATACAGATGAAATTACACACTTGATAATTGCCTTTAAGGTATCTCTTAATATATTAGCTCTGTATAATATATATGATAATTTTTTTAAAAGCCAATGCTGAATACCAAAGAGATCATATTATCCCATAATACAGATGACAATTCAGACAGTCACACGCAGTGATTAAAATAACCAGATTACTCGGTGCCATGGGCCAGATTTTRTCATCCCTTCTCAGCCTGAGGAGCTCACAGGTGCCTGTCCCCACACAAGCTGCCACCCGTGGGCTCTGGCCCCAGCCTTGGCACAGGGAAGCTGTGGCTGCCCCACCCCTGGAMGTGTCCAASGCCAGGYTGGACAGGGCTTGGAGCACCCTGGGATAGTGGAAGGTGCTGGAATGAGATGATCTTTGGGATCCCTTCCACCTCTGTGATTCTATGGAAGTGGATGTCTTTGCAAAAAGCATCAAATGGAGCCCTAAGCTGGTTTTAGGTGAAAAATTTCGGTGCAAACACCATAAAAGCTTTGAAAATATGCAGGACAGTGTTTGGCATAAACACCATTTCATGCAGTCAGCACGAAGGGGGCTTGAAAGAGGACACAGGGACTCTCTGGCAGAAAGCAACTGGAGTTCTTCTTTAGAAGCACTGCTGGTTGGAGCAAACACACCCTCCTGCCAACYGCAAATCAATGCTTTTGGCTTTTGACCATCTGAACCGTAAGTCTTTAAAAGAAAAATGGTTTTTGACATCAAATTAAAACCCCTRGAAAAAAAAGACAAATAAATCTCATGGGCTAAACAATTGTGAGTCACACAACAATCACACCATGATACCAGTGGATGAGAGAATTCTGCTGGCATCAGAATGTATGAGGCCCAAACAAAATTACAATTTTTAATAGATTAGCTTGTACCTATCAGCACTGAAACAATATGAAAATATTGCAGATTTCTTTTGGCTGAAATGAAAACATAAGAGTTTGCCTTGTCAAAATCAAAACAGATGACCTGTTCTGAGGCTTTAGCCTCCTGCCTTCAGCTAATGCTGGCAGGAATGGATGGCAAGGTGTCCAAGAACATCCTTCATTGAAAGAGGTACACGAGCAAATTCTTGACCATGCCTCTTGGGTCTTATTTTACTGCCCCTAATTTCAAGCATTTTTAAACCTGCAGGCTAACACTTTAGAATGTTTCTCTGTTTTTTCCATCCATTTATTCCAATCTGGTGCTATTATTTAAGGTCACTTTACTAAGATTCTATCTTACTCCTCCTAACCTCACCCCCTCTAAAGAACTAGGAAAGGTATCTATGTATATATTCTCAAAAAATGAGGCATTCCAAGCAGGAGRAAAAGAATCTAAAAAAGTATTCACTGCAGCAATGCTGTCTAAACATGTATTATGCAGAGAACCACCATATGAAGACATTTTTTCAACCTGGCAGGAAAAAAAGCTCTATATGAATCTTGAATCTTTCAACATGATACAGATTTTCTCTGCTCATGACTTTACTCTCCGAGCTGACTAGGAATACCAGAGAACAAAAATGATCTTGCTGACTAGACCAAAAGTKAGTCGTTAAGAGTTATAAAAAAGATCTTTTGCAATTTTTTAAGGAGCGTTTATAAATTCTCTGGCACTGACAGCTTCGGAATGGTCACTTCAGGTACAGTCAGGTTTGCTCCTTTCACCAGAAAAATGCCAGACCCCAAAATGAGATAACATGCTGGCAACAAACTGAAGTGTGACAGTGGAAAGGAGAYTTTGTGTCAAAATATCCATGGGAGGAGGGAAGACAATGATCTGGGACAGCCTTCTCATCTTTCCAAGTGCTGAACTTCAGCGTAGAAAATAYCAAATCAGGTTCAGAAAGGATTAGGACTTCCAGTGCTGTGGAAGTATCACCCAAGCTAGGCTGGTGGTGGAAACAGGAGAATGAAAGGATTTTTTTAAAAAGGAAAATGAAGTTTTTCTGGCAAATGACTGAGATCTCCTGCCTTGAAGTCGTGGTCATAATTTGCTGTTTTCTCACTTTACTATTACCASTGTCACTTTCTGCTGCTGCTGTACTTCGCTTCCCAGTTTCTGGGGGCAGCTTTTGAGCACAGCCTCCGTCTGCACAGCTCAGAGTGTAAGAGGCACAAGCACAGACTATTTCAGAGGCTGTAATTTGATGTCCTTCCCTTTCCTGGACGTTTCAGAGTCCCACCTCCCCGCTGAGGATGTTCTGGACTCGTTTCAAGGGTGGCAGCTGCCGTGCAGGGAATGCCCAACTCTTTGAACTGCACGAGCCTTGCCTCAAAGCTCGTTCCCTCAGGTGCCTGGGTTCCATCTCCAGAAAAAAGGTGTTCATCGCTCAGGGCAGAATCCAGGCAGGTGTGTAAGTCATGAAAGGCAGGGTCCTTTTGGGATAATGGCTGAAGATGAAGTGTGTTCAGTCACTAAACAAAGTTTAACATGTGTCTTCCGTCTTGCACGATGCGAGACATCGTTTTGCAAGACAATTCAAATTTAAAAAGTAAATATAAAGACCCTCACCTGCCTCAAGAACTTCAGCAGTACCAGSTCACAGCAAACCCCCTATAAATACTTCTTTTTTGAGCGTGACTTTTGGTTGTTTTCTGCACTACATGTAATTGTTTCCCCAAACTGAGGCCATGCTGATCTTATCCCACCCAGGAATTAAGGGCAGCCTGTCTTTCTCTGATGATAATAACTTCCACCCACCAAAGTCAGCACTTGTGGCAGATTCATCAAATTCATTCTTCAGGTACATGAAGGAAGAAAATTCCCAGTCCAACTCCAGCCTCATGGCCATTAATCTGCAGCCTTGGAGACTGCTCTCTTACCATCCTAATAACTCCAGGCTTGCTTAATAATGTGAATCACCGCAGAAAGCCTCAAATGATCATCTTTTCCCCTGCATACCCCATGGAAAAGGTGTAATTTTGCCTGGGGCTAAACACACTTTCAAGGAAAACACCGTGCCCTTTGTTGTCAGGAGCAACCAGACTCTTCCAGGTAGCTGCTCCTCCAGAGAGAGCCGTGGGAGAGAAGGACTGGCACTGCTCCCAGAGGCACCGACTCAGCTGCAGGGGTGGGATGTCCTKGGCTGGGGAGCTGGCCCTGGAGGTCACCCCCACAGCCCAGGGCAAGGGGAAGGCAGGGGATGCCACCAGCCCGAGCTGGGAGTTCACCCCTCGTGCTAAGCACACCTCCACCGACTCCAGAACTCTGGAGTTCTGCCAGCCCTGGTGAAGCTGGCAAGGGAGGCCCAGTGCTGCATCCTGGGCTGTGGTATAACCCCAGGTACTGAGGAGTTCAATCACTGCCCATTTGYTGGGGCTAAGTTCACCTCTCTCTCTTTGGTAAAGGGCAGACAAAGGAAGCTTATGYGACAGTAAAGCATTTCCTCCCATCTCCTGCTCGCTTGGCAAGCTCTCCCAAGGTTTCACTTCTCCACAGTTGTAAGTTTGAAGCCATGTGCTATTAATGTCTAGCAAGCTGTACCTTGGGGTAAAAGTGCTTTTATCTCCATCTTTTATCTCTATCTATGGCCATCTTCAGAGGCACTTGGGATGCAAAGCTGGTATAACTACCTGGATTTCCCTGCAGTTGCTTTGGTCCCGTCCACCTGAGCASGACCAGGCGATGGAGACTTTGCCAGACCAGGGGTGCCAGGAGCAGAGGGGACGCTGTGCTGGCAACAGCCCTTTCCTCACAGCCCTGCTGGGACTTGGCTACTTGTTTTAGGACTAAACCGCTCAGAGTACACAGAAGCAAGACCAAGACTGTCTGCACTTGGCTCCAGAGGCGGGATCCCAGTGCAGCTGGATTATTACCCCTATGGAAAGACAACCAGTGGAAATACAACCCCTGCACGGGTAGCTGGAGCTGCTTCTGCTGTGAAAAGAGCGATGATGCTTGGCACACAGGTCAGGCTAACACCTCGGCACTGCTGGCTCACTCAGAAGCAAATCCTGTCWGCTCAGCTGAAGGACAAAACCGGGATGAGCTGGCTCCATACCAACCCCAAGAGGACACACACCACCTGTGGCAATATAAACTTGCCAGCTGCACATCAAAAGAACCAGTCTGGGTAAGARGGAGTCAGCACCAGGTATTTGCACTGCGCCACGTGGCAGCTGCAGTTTATTTGTTCCAGAAATGAGAGTCCAAAAGCCTGACGTACTCCACTGCTAAACCACATCCCAAGACACAAGATAAGGACGATGCTAAAGCACAACAGGTCAAAACAAACTCAAGAAGCAAAAGTGAAGGGAAAGAGGCTAAGAAGCTGATGAGATGAGAATTACAGGAAAATCTACTCCAAAATGACAGGTGACTCATAAAGGGAGAAACAGTGGAAAGAAATGAGAGGAGAAGCAATTTCACAAGCTTATGACATTCCAAAACTTAATTGACTGGACYGAGCAGACATTTTGATGGGCCCAGACCCACTCCAATCCTAAATTAACATCTCAGGAGTGTCATCTCACCCCTTCACAGCTCAGATAAGTGGGTCACTGCTGAATTGACTGGTTCTCAGTTCTGAGCTCKTGGGGCCCTTAAAAGGCAGCTCTCTGTTCTGGGTAGGTGCTGGAGCTCCTCGGGCAACACCAGAAGGGGAGTTTGTTCCACTGCATCATCAAACACGTCCTTTGTCTGAACTGCTGTGGCTGTCTCCCAGGCTCCCTCCAATTATGCAGCTCTCTGGGTGAGCTGCTGCTGAATATAAAGAGTCTGTGGAGCACTCCGTGTTCTCCTGGTGGAAGATGTCACACAAATGTATTAAGCAGCATAAGCAGTGAGATGCAAACCAGGGATTTAKCTCCATGCTGGCCACACTGGATGTGGCTTCGAGCCCTCGTCCCACCCACAGCCACSTCTGTGCAGCCGCTGCAAAGTCCATTCCCAAGCAGGGCATTCCTGAGGGAGGGAGTGGTATCCAATTCCCATTTTGCAATGAACTCAGGTGCTTCCTGAGGACAGCTGGGTGCCGGGTGCTCTCCCGTGCCAGCTGCAGTGGTCACTCTGGGTCATGCTGGCTGTGCTACCCCTCACCTGRGCCAGGTGTCCCGGCCCCCTGGGCTGTGGGACAGACCACGCCACTCYCCCTACTCCCAAAGTGCTCCAAAGGACGGGGATGTCCTCCCACCACCGGCTCTGAGGAAAACCACAGCTCAGCCCAGGGGGCTGCAGCCCAAGGGAAGAGGGAAATCGCAGCCTGTAGCTGTGCTTACAACAAGTGCCTCACCAGTGCGCTTGGTGCAGCTCTGGCTGCAGCTGCACCAGCACCAGCTTCTTCTGTGAAGGAGCCCTTTAAATGAGAGCTAACTGCCTGAACAACAAACTCATTACTGCAGAACTCTCCTGGCTGGGCAATAACACTCACTGCAGTGTAACTACAGTGAAGAGGCTGGCAGGATCACGGTCCTCACGACAAAGGCTGTTTCAAATCGCTGCTTCAGAAGCAGATCGCAGTAACCCGTGCTGCACGTGCCAGCAGAAGGAACATACCTGCCCTCTGATTCGGGCAGTGCTCAGAGACTCCAGCTCCCGGCGGACCACGTACTCCTGGAGAGCGTTTGATGCTTTTCAAAGTGGCAACCGAAGAGAGGAGGTATCGATTCCAACAGGCTTTTTGAATGCTGTCCCTCTCCCTTACATTAATTGCTGCAGTTAGAGCAGCTCCAGCTCCTTCCTCTGAAGAGGCAGGCAGGCCAGCAGCACCCTGCAAAGGGGTTCCCGGTGCAGCTGTACCGGGAGAGCCGTGACCGGCGCTTTCCTGATCCCGCAGCTCCACACTGCCCACCAGGGAGGTCGCTTGGCTTTCCTGGAAGGAAGCCCAGGGCAGCACACTGGAACAATGGGCTGCTTCTCCCCCCAGCCAGCCACTGACCTCTTGCCAATGCAATTACAGTCGGGAGAGTGTATTGTGCGGTGCCTTCCCTCTCTCCAAGAAAGTGTATTTAAAATGGATTACTTCTGCTCCTTAGGCAGGCAATCAATAGAGATGTGGACTGCAATAAGTGCAGAGATGTCTGTGGGCTGCAGCACTTATCCTCTGTGTCTCTTCAGAAATTAATTAAAAATCAATGAAGTGTGCAGCCTATTAATAAGGAGCCTCCAGATGAACAGATACAAGMGCAGCCTTCCCTCAGGTTCGGAACGAGCACAGCCCCGGAGCAAACACGTTGGGAATTCTCCAGCACTCCCACCACACCAGACCTTTCACGGCCATGCCCTGCATCTGGCTGAACTGCAATATCCCCAACTTTATGCAGCCTTAACAAATTACAGGCTGTGTTCCAAGCTGGCTAAACAGGAGGATTGGGGGCAGCATTTAGAGCCTTCAGGGTCTGTGTGCTGGCCTACCAGAAAATGGACTTAGGGCAAAGCAGAACCACACGTGTGAAAGTGGCATCCAGCAAACATCTAACAGAGGGTTGAGTCCAAAGTCTTCACTTCATCACAAACCCCACTTCTTTTCAGACAGCTTTCTTGGGAAGTGAGTACTGACCCTGTAGCAGATAGTTTTCCAGTGGAATTTGCTGATAAAYTGATATGCCATGCACTGGATGCAAGGTTCTCCAGCATTCATCTTACGTGTTTGCACGTAACGACAATAAAATATGTGACAAAACAGGTCTTTCCTGCACCCTGTGTCCTCGGCTGGTTGGGATGGGACAGTGTTTTTGGACAGCTGGAGTGACTCTCCCTCCTCTTGAGCAGTGCCCATGGGGCAGCCACGGAACGCTGTGATGGCACCATCTTGTGTGTTCAGACAAAAATCCCACAGGAAGAGCYCCCAGCAGCTCCCTGCTTTGCAAAAGGCAAATATGTACAGAATGCCACTGATCCCCCTGAAACACTGGAGGAGAGGTGAAATTTTTGACCTCAAGACACGAGTTTCATGGGGCACTTTCAGCCCAATTAAAAGCTGCTAGCACTACCCAGTGTCCTCATTAAATTAAGCAATGGAGGGTTTTATTTTCTTTCCTCAGCAGACAGCATGATTGGGGCTGAATTTCCGAGGCAGGCACCTTGATTTGAGAGATGCCCCCAAAGCTCACACAGTTTCGGGGCTCCGTGTGACCACTCTGAAAATCACCATTCTGGGGTAAAGAGGGAAACAACGGGACAGTGGAAGTGCTCCTTCCCGAAACCACCACTCCCACAAGCTATTCCAGTGCCAGGGCTGCCGGGCCCTGCAGGAGAAAAGTGGAACAAGGGCATGTTTAGCCTCTCCCCCTCCTGTTTTCCTCTCATGYGAGCGGAGCAGGCAGTCTGTCTGTACAATGGCTTCTGCTTGGGACTGCACTGCTGCTCCACAAAAGAAAATGTTCTGAATCTATTCTAAACGCTTTTGATAGTCTGATTCAAGAGAGTTCTTGAATAAATTAAAGCTTTGAACTTTCAAACTCTGTTGCCACCAGGTTTCTGAGCACTTCTTAAAAACCCACATCGCAGGTAACCATAGTTACCTATTTCATACTCCCCCCCCCCCCCTTTTCTAATTGAGTAGCTTATGACACTGACAGAACAGGAGAGGCCAGCCACATAAACAGATTGTGCTCACTGATAATGGCTGGAGAAACCTGCTAAATAATCCATTAACCTTATTCAATAAACCCAGATGAGTGCTGGAATGGGGTGGGTGGGAGGCAGAGATGTGGTTTCAAGAGACACTTATTTCCCCCCAGCTGAAATATCACATTATTATTAATGGTTCAGAGCATTGCAGTGCCGWCAGAAAGAGCCCACAGAGTGTGAGTCAAGCTGCCACCGTGCCCCACGAGCTCCCTGCCTCTGGGCTGAGCCTCCCGGGATCACAAACACAGCCTGCCACCCTTCCCTGGGATGCAAAGCTCAGCCAGAGCCTCTGCAGTGGCAAAGGAAAGGGCAGCCAAGCACTGGGGGGCACGGTGTGTCCCCTCCCCTCCTGCGCTGTCCCTCGGCTCAGACTCTAACACCAGCTCCGTGGAGATGTGGGATAACACAGCCAGGTTTAAACAGGCCCTGGCAGCACTTTGGGACAGGATACTGACAGMAAATCGAGTGGGATTCTACCCTTCAGGTGTGTGGAGCACTGCCTGCAGTYGTATTTTGTGCCACAGGTTGGTTCRTTCTTCCTGCAAAGTGGTTCTGCGGATCTACCAAGGGACCACAACCCCACACAGGGGGGAAACTRCTTCTAAAGTAGTAAATGCCTAAAAAGAAACCTTCATCGTGGCCTCAAAATAAAACTGGTGTCTTCTTTTTTCCCTGGATCCCAGAAATACCCGAATGAGGTTTGGCTCAAGCTTTTGAAATCCATTTATTTCAAGGTGAATCCCAGCACTGGAGGTTTTAGTTCCCGAATCTGAGGAACTTCTCAGCGAGCATGAACTGACTGTTTTAATTGATCTCTGTACAGTTCCCAGCCACAGCAAATACTGCAGCTACAGCTGCTGCTCTGTCAGGTTGTCTCTGGAGCCAGGGATGCCACGACTTATTCCAAAAGAAAGGAAAATGCTCATGCCTTTGACATCTCGAGATCTGAGCGTGCGGGTGGTGAACACATGGGAAGTTTTGAGAGCTGCTGAGCTGAAACACGTGGCCTGAGTGGAACACAGAGCAATCAGGGCAGGTGTATTTCCACTGATGGTAACATGTCAAGTGTTTTAAGACTCAATTCCTGATTTTCTGAATTTAAAGGGAGTTTTTCCATTAATTACAGCTGAGAYAGGTTCAAGCCTCGGGTCACTGCTGCTACCACTGCACACCACCCAGATGGAACACACAAATCAGGTTGAAAGGGATTTTAACCACTGGCAAAGTAATTCACTGGGGAAGCAGAGGGAACCCAGCAGCCCTGGGCTCCTCTAAGATCCCAGGCCTTCTTTGAGAAGTCTCACACTTGAGCTTTCTCCCCACCGTGAGCCCATGACTCTTTGCCTCTCACTCTAATCTATAGCCATGGCTTTTTTCTATGATTTACAATGTCAAACTGCCAGCCCTGGCTACGGAATTCACATGGGACATGGCCTGGAGCAGCCAAAGGACTTTTAACAGGATTCAGCCTCTTCCTCTAACCCATGACCAAGACCTTCTGGGGCTCAGCCACCAACTCCCTGTCTAAGAAGCTGTTGCTGTTCCTCCTGTGGTTCTGCAGCAGCATTTCCGTGCTCCAGACTGTGGCTCCAGCACTGCCAGTGTGCCAAAACCGCTTTTGACAAATTGCCACACAGACACAGGAACTGCCTTTTTCTTAGCATTGAAATGAGAGGATTCCTAAAAGGGTCTGCTAATAGTAAAATCATTGCAGTGAGTAGAAAAGCCTCACACTGATTTTGGTTCATTTGGATGAGATCCACACACGATAAATCTCTGAGCACAGTTTCCACATCCTCTTGGCTGGCATTTTTCAGCTGTTCCTCCATCTCTTGGCTGCTTCATCCACAGTTCTTCCCTCTCTCTCTAAAACTGCTGAGATATTTCAAAGGCTCAGCTGTAGAAACTCATCGTTTCCCCAAGGACCCAATCATGCTGGAGTTTTTTTTTTTCTCCTCTTCAATTAAAACTAACAGGCACCAGGCTCAAAATATTTCTCTACCTTGACTGAAACACATTGATTAAAACATAGGCAGAAGCACAACATGACCCCCCTACAGAAACACCTTTAAGACGGTATTTACATGAAGAGTTCCTTAGGAGCCAGGCAGRGAGAATTAAGTTGTCTCTGAGGACAGGATAAAACAACCAGGTCAAAAAAAGCTGCCCAGCAGTGCCCAGGTGTTATGGACTGTGATGGGAAGAGCTTTTCTGGAGGCACTGAGGTGGATGAGGATGCCTGGGATCTCACGTGGACACCCATAAACTTATTATAACTGGATCATAACTATCTATTATAATTCTGGCTCTGCCTCTCCAGAAAACTTGCACAACTTCTCCAAACCTCACCATAATAAAATCACTTTTCTTGGCGCGGGGGGACGCACTGCGCTTCCAGCCCCAGATTCCAGAAATGCTCATTGATAAATTCCATGCCAAGCACAGACAGCATGAATGGCCCTGAGAGCTTCTCAGGAGCTGTACTGCATCTGATCACACACAACCAGCACTGCTTCCATTGGAATTGACATTTACTGGGTTTTTTTGCTGCTCTTTGCCACGCTTGGCTCCCTAAGAAACCAGGYCGATGCAGTGGTGTCATGCATATTTATTTTTCTGTCTGTCCCTCTCTAGAGATTGATGAGTGTTTTCAACCTGATTTGGCACTCCACTTGCCCGAAAAGTTTTGTGTTCTGCCAAGTTTCCTGGAAGCAGGGAGGCAAGGAGAGGAGAAAGGCTGTAATATTTCCCTGCTRTTGTGATCCCAGCCTCTCTTGGGCACTGGAGACTCCACGTGAGAGAGAGAGACATTATTGAGGATACTTTAACTAGCTCTAGGAACATATTAAATTCCAGATAACCTAATCACGGGACATAAATCACGGGCAACCAGCTCTCAGCAGCTCTGCTGCTCGCAGAACTGCTTTTCCAAAGAGCTCCAGGGGGCCTCATTGATCACAAATTCATGAAGTTCTGCTGGAAGGAAGAATGCAGCCCTATTTACATACACTTCTCCTGGTGAAAATTAGGGCTTCCCGCACCTCCCCTGGGGAGCTGCAGGCCAGCACACCACTACCTATGGGGGGCTGGACCATCCTTGCAGCTACAGAGGTGCTGCCAATGGGGTCAGGGAGACCCTTTCTTCAGGAAAACCACCGAGAGATTTGTCCTGCATGCAGGAATTCCTTGCCTCACTCAGCTTTGCCCACGAGGGGCTGAAGATCCCCTGGCCTCAAAGTCACGATAGCCACGGTCCCCCGCGGACAGGAGGTGCTCAGGAATGGGGAACGTTTGGTGTTTGCCAGGCCAGATCCTYATTGTGCTGTACCTGTTTGTTCCACACACACCCAGGCTCTGCTGCTCGGGTGTTGGAAATGTAAACACACACAGTAAGATTGGTCTGGGATCCTGTTTTCCTTGGCAGATGAAGGCTGCCTGGCACTGTGGGGGCCAYGAGATATAAATTATCAATGGACAGCATGAATACTGCAGYAGACATKATGACAGATTTAAAAGATGCACCCAACTTTTASGTCTTTCAGGGGGAAGTTTGAGAGTCAGACGTTCGGGGAATGTCTTTCTCCAAGTCTCCYTGCACCTGCACCCTTTGTGCCCAGGGTTGTGTTGTAAACCCTCATTCCTCAGGGTGTTCTGAAGCCTCCAGCTCYGTGAGCTCTGCTGATTTCATTTAAAGCAAAACCAAAGACTGGGTGAGCACACACACAGAGTCAAAGCACACCCTAATGTCTGCAAGGCCAAAAGGCAAACAGGAACAGAACCCAGTAAGTATATCTAATTTTATTTTTTTTTTAAGAAAGMTATTTTGGCCTTGATTTTTCAGTGTTTAAGGCTGGCAGTATCGTGTCTGCTGCGTTGGCTGTAATCCCAGTTCATAGCAAGACMTGAAATGTAGCTGTGTGAGAAGTGTAAAGGTGACCCTTCTGGAGGACTGAGGGACGTGCTGCTGTGGCAGTCTGCCTTCTGGGGGATTACAGTACTGCTGCTCTCACAGAAAAGACCAGAAAGATGTCCCAGACTTGCTGGGCTGGATGTGCCAGAGTGGTCCAGTTTGTGGTACGAAGATGCTCCGGCACAGTCTCTCTCCTGAGCAGGAGCTCACACCTCAGCAGAAGCAGATGGCAGCTATCAGAGCTGTCTGAGGTTTGCCATCCATAAAACAAGCCCAAGGTGTATTTATGTAGTGCAGATTTTTTCCCCTCGGGACAGGACTGGACGGTTACTTAAATCTCCTTTCAAAAGTGGAAGGGAAGGTATTTTCCTGTAAAAGAAAGGTATGTGTAAGGCCTCGAGTTTTCTTAGAACTTTTTGGACTTAGGCTGGTTTTCTATGGAAATTACCCTCATTGCAATCTCTGTGTCTCTCTTCAGCTTTCCTTGCAATAGCTTTTCAAAATGTTGGTTGAATTTATTCAGATTTGACAGGGGAGAGAAGGTCTCAAAGATATTACCTTTGTATGAGTTTCATAAAAATAGGCATCTAGACAGATGAGACTGTGATTAGTACTCCCACTAAAGGAAAAAGAGGCACTGTGGGCTCAAGACATTATTAAACAGCGGAGAGTCCACGCGGGAGACTGCCAGAGAAAACCTGCCCTCGGGCTGGCTCAGAGAGCCTGGCTGCTCCTCTTCCCATTTCTTCTGCCACTCAGATTGCCCAGCATCCCAGGGCTAAGAGCAGCAAACCAAAAGGAACCCGTGCCATTTTTCCCTGGATGTGTCTGCAGTGGGATTTGGAGCAGGACGGCAGTGCAGCCGCAGCACCAGCGAGACGCRTCAGGACCTCCAGGGAGGACTCAGCGTCCGAAAGGTGTCCAAATCCCCCAAACCAGCTCATCTCCAGCCCTCCCTGGGCACAAAGGGTGCAGGTGCAAGGAGACTTGGAGAAAGACATTCCCCAAACRTCTGACTCTCAAACTTCCCCCTGAAAGACTTAAAAGTTGGGTGCATCTTTTAAATCTGTCATCATGTCTACTGCAGTATTCATGCTGTCCATTGATAATTTGTATCTCGTGGCCCCCACAGTGCCAGGCAGCCTTCATCTGCCAAGGAAAGCAGGATCCCAGACCAATCTCAATGTGYGTGTTTACATTTCCAACACCCAAGCAGCAGAGCCTGGGTGTGTGTGGAACAAACAGGTAYAGCACAATGAGGAGCTGGCCTGGCAAACACCAAATGTTTTGGAAACATCCCAGAGAATGTGTTTTAAATAGGAATTTCCTTTGCACATTTCTTATGAAAAGGAGAATGAATAAGATTATTCCAGGAGCTGTGTGAAAAAACAAGGGACCAGATGGAAGGGAAAATCAGCTTTATCAGCAGAACAGAGAGAAGGGGTTCAGTCTCCTRGATGGATGAGGTGGCTGAGGAAGAGAGGCCATCCCAGGAAGCCCAGATTTCTTCTGCAGGGACAAAATACAGCCATGGTAAAAGGGAAGCACAGGAGTGCCAGCTGGATRTCTGTGTGAGACTGCACCACAGCATGCAGGAGGACAAAGAAAGTTAGAACAGGACTTTTAGCATGACTTGTAGGAAAACCTGAGAAGGATGGAGTCTGCATTGAATCTGAGGCAGAGGGAAGGCAGGATCTGTCTCCAGGGAAGGAGGACTTTTCCATATATTCTTAAATGTACTACAAATCATTAAGGAAACATTTGTAACCCACTAAGCCTCTGCTAGGCTCATGAAAACAGCACAACAGATCTCCATTTTTGGCTCATTRTGTAAGTCAGAAGTTCCTGGCTCTCAATCTGTCCATATCCCTGTAATTCCAAGGCACTGTGACACAGTAAGAGACACTGTTCTTGGGAGAGGCTTGTAAAAAAAAAAAAAAAGGGATAAAAATGGGGAGAGAAAGGTGAATTTTGAAAGAAATTCTCATATTTTCGCTTGTAATTGGCTGAGCATTAGAATCAAAGCCGTACTACTTACACAGATGCAATGTGTTCTGGGTTGTGATTTTTTTATATGTCTAATACAATTTTAATACTTCTGTCTTTTATGATAAGGCTTAGTTTAGACCAAAATAATCACTGTATTAACTTTTTTTTCCTTAGCCACTGAAAGCAGTCCACTTCATTACTGCAGAAACAGCAAGCCTCCCCAGTCCATCATTAATTCCTACTGTTTTAATTACGAGAAAGTAAAAAAACCAATTCTCTCTGGAAGAGTTTGTGCATAATGACACTGTAAACACAAATCTTTACACAAAGCTGTAAGGTACAGACAAGTCAGATCCTGGTAAAGATCAGATTCGGTAGGAAATTAATTTTTCCCTCTGCCGAGCCACTCTTACCCACTGCAATTCACTGCATCACATSTGTCTGCAGGGAAACAGAGCCCTTAAAACTGTCCTAACAATGAGCTCAAACCACATGCCCACATCTTAATTTGAAAAAGTTCAGGGAAATGTCAGCTCTGAGCGGTGCAGAAAAGAGCTGTTTCCATAATGAGCATGAACTGGGATTCTGATCCCAAGCAGCTCTTCAGCGYGGGGAAAGTTTTGATGAAGATGTGAACCCGGTCTCGTTTCGTTTCTGGTTTGGGCTGGTTTCTTCAGCCACTTTCACAACAGAAGTCAAATCAATAAACCCAGGGCACATCTATAATAACACAGATCTGAGATGGATGGGATTTTCAAAGGTGKGAACAGACTTAATTAAGAACATGCTGACCCAATGGCTTTTGGATCTCAAACTGAAGCACGAGACAAGTGCCGCAACATAGAGGCTGCATGTCCACCTTCCCAAAATGGAATATTTAGAGTTCAGCATGTGCATTGTGGCACCTCAGAGATAACAAGTTTGCATGTGAAGTAGGAAATCTAGGAAGCTTAAGGTGATGTGGATGAATGCACTCCATATATGCATCTATGACTGAAAGGCTGGAGCTTCTTTGTTTGTTTTAATTTTAATAATCAGTGACAGAAACTGTGATATTTCRCATTTCATAGTGGTGAGCATCAGCCAAAAGAAGATACAGTGAGGGGAAAAAATCCAAATGTTACAGGGAAATCTAACAATTCCTCCAGGTTGAGATGTTGATAAATRGAGTTCTCCCTTTGAGTCTGGAAGAGGTACCATGAATGACCAGAGTTAGCACCCAATTCCAAGAGATGAAGATGCAAACTGAGAGGATTTTTGTGTCAATTCCTAATCCAGCCCTGAAACTTTCTGAGTTTGAGAGCCTGACTYGAATTCATTTGCTTCCAACCACTCAGTCTTCCAATACTGGGAAAGAGATGTGAYTAGACAAATAGATAAGAAACTCCAGGGATCCTGTTAATGGTCAAAGTTTCCTGCTTASTCAGGGCTATTTTAAAAGAGTAGTAACAGAAGCGAAGAGGACAACAAGCACACCTGGCATTCATGCTAATAATAAATTAAAGCAAAATCAATACACAAGTTAAAGCAGAACCAGAAACAGAGAAATAGATTCTTCTTCTAAAAGAAATAAAATTTTCTTCTATTATCCATTTTTACAGCTAATGACTGCTCGTACCAGGACATTTTATTTGTCTACATCCTGGTTATATTATATTTAGTTCAACCACTGAAGGATCYAGCAGGCATGTTATTAGATGTAGGACAGTCTTCTACAGAACACAGAAAGGGAAAAGCTTCCTGCATGTATCTTTGCTGACCCACAGATTCTAACAGTAACATCTGCTGCAACAGTGGCCAATCCAAACAGCTCACTGAAGAATTAACTTCATATATATGCACACACACACACACACACACAAAGCAAATATGAAATGGTTACCCTGATACAGAAAATTTCTTGAGAACCTGACCTGTCACCAGTGAAAACTTCTCGACTTCTATGGCCTGTGGATTAAAGTGAGCACAGTGAGAAGGACAGAGAGCTGCTGAGGGGAAGCATTAGGATGTACCTTCACATCCTGCATGCCTTCAAATGCTGCAGAATTGTCAGCTTCAGCTTCACCCTCCATCCTCATCCCAGCTCTCTGTAGGGGTGCTGTGACGAAGAGGCCCACCAGACCCAGCTCCCGAGACTCCAAGAGAAGACATGCAACTGCATTTCTGGCATGGATCTAACACCAAGGGAAGTCATGGAACAAAATCCATCCCCCACTGGACAGAAAACAAAATTCTGCAGCCCAGACCGATTTCTGGACGTTACTTTTCATGGAAGATGGATTATAGAGTTGGTATAGAGATTTASTCCAGATAAAGCAAGAGTTTGTACAATGAGGCCACCTCGCTAGGTGAGAAGTAATTTCTTTTAAAAAATAACCTTGTTCTGGCCCTGAGCTGTCTCTGCCTGTCTCAGCTGTGCTCCCAGCAGCTGCTCACCTCTGTCCATGGGCACCCTGTTTCACAAAATCCAGCGAGGCTGCTCACAAACAAAGCTAGCAGGGAACAAAACTTAAAAGAGACCACTTCAGGAACCCTGAAGGTAGCAAAAGAAAAGGACTTATTTCAGAGACTTAGTTACAAACAGCCCACAGTTTTGCAGCCACTGAGAAAATCAGCAGAAGAGCCTTCCATGACCTTGTTTACGCTGTATTTACTAAAGTACAAGATGTGAGGAAAAATGTAGACTTACTTTTCATCTTTCTCCTGTAAAGTAGGTTTTTCTTTCTGATTTGGTATTTAGCATCTCAGGGCTCATGACTGATTTCTGACAGGAAGAATACTGGTTGGGGCTTTTTGGTGTTTCCCTTTCCTTTTTTTTCCCCCCCCTGGTTTTGAGCTGCCATTCACAAACGAACATGGAAACGGAGAATTTAAAGGCTGAGCAAAGGTAATGCACCAGGAATTACTTATTCATCTCAAACAGCTTCCTCTCCTCCCCTTGCCCCCCTTCTGAWGGGGACCATGGTGATTGCCATTATTTCGTGGGCAGGGGTCCCCAGGAGCCGCGGGAGCTTTCTCAGGGTGAGTGGCAGAAGCAATCACTCCAGCTCCYAGGCAAACAAAGAGAGCTCCCAGTTCTCACAGGGCTTGTGAGACCCACATGAGCTGCTCTGTGCCCTTCCTTTGCTGCAGTTATTTGCTGACTGGCTGGCAGAAGAATGCCATCAATGTTTGCTCGCCGCTTATAAAACATTTTTTTCCAAAGGCAAGCAAGCGTGGTGCCTTCAGCCCTCCCCTGCCAGCCCAGACCCCGGGCAGGATCCAGCTCTCCTGCCTGCTCTCCTCTCTCCTTGGCCTGCTTTTAAAGCCCCCTCCAGTGTGTTTCCAGTGCGCTGTCACAGGTTTTAATGCCAGTCCTTACTCCGTCAGCAGTGACCCCTGCCAGCTCCGCGGAGCCGACGCCGCTCGCGGTTGGCAGCAGAGATCCGTGGAAGCGCAGGRAAACATTGCTTCAATAGCAGCCTTTCACGTGGAATACTAAACTCGCTGCTACAGGCTGCCATTAAACTGTAATTCCCTGATGGACTTACAGCCATGATGGCCTCCCAGCCGGCCTGGGAAATGGTTTTGGCGCTCCAGCCGGCACAGCCGCTCTTCAGGCTCGTTGGGACGTCGGTCCCCACGCTGGGCAGGCAGGAATGCCGGGGGCAGGTGGCCACGGTAGACGGCAGCACCCAGAGCTCTGAAGCTTTCCAGCTGGCCTGGCTATTCCAGAGGCTCCCAGCTTCCTCCTTCCCTGCCCTGCCCCTGGTTGGAGCAACCTCGGTTTCCTTCCAAAGGCCTTTCCTCAGGCCCCACCATTCCAGAGGGGGTGATGCTCAGCTTGTTCTGCTAAACAGACCTTCAGGGAGAGGGARGACTGAGAAACTGGCCCTTTGCTGGCTCTTATTTAACAGATATATTTCACCCCACAAAAAGAAAACAATATGACACACTCATCAGGGCACGAAACTTTGTGCTTCACTTGCAGCATCTGTGGAGTGAAAACAGAGGAGCAGGTAATGCTTACACAGACTACAGGCCAAAGGAGATGAGATGTGGAGAAGGAATGAGCTCCAAGCAACCATTCTTGGCTYGGAAAACTGAGAGCACAGGAAATGTTGTCTTTATTATTCTCCCACTGTGGCAGGGAGACGTCCCACACTACTCGTGGACAGCCAGGAACAGGGCATGTTTCCCTCTGCACCAACTCTGTGTGTCCTCATAGAATGGTTTGGGTTGGAAGGGACCTTGGAGATCATCTATCTACAACCTTGGGCAGGGACACCTTCCACTATCCCAGGTTGCTCCAAGCCCTGTCCAATCTGGCCTTGGACACTTCCAGGGATGGGGCAGCCACAGCTTCTCTGGACAACCTCTGCCAGGGCCTCCCCACCCTCACAGGGAAGGATTTTTCCTCATATCTAATCTAAATCTCCTCTCTGTCCTGTCTGAAAAGTCCCAAATCTCAGCCTTTCCACACACTTCCCTYCCGGCTGCCTGCCTTCAGTGGCTTGTAACACCTCTGTAACTCACACAGATCCTCCCTGACTTCTCTCAGGCCCGAGGAACAGCAACCACCACCTTCCTAAACTGCTCCAGCCACCTTGGCTCGTTTAGCCTAAAACCAGCCCRGGCAGCAGACACAGCCCCAGGGGCAGCGAGCTCTCTGGAGAGCACAAGCACGGCCAAAGGGACTGCATCCCCCAACACCAAGGTCCTCAGGAATAGAAAGGGATGGAAGGAAATGCTGCAGAGGACATGAAGATGAGCTCCCACTTGCAGTGACAGAGAAATGACAGTGTTTTCCTGCACAGCAGCTGTCTGTGGGATGGCCCTGCACAAGGCAAGACACACTCTGTATGTCCAAACCACCATCCACCGTGGCGTGGCTGACACTGGCCACTTCGGGAGGCAGACATGCTTTTAACCAAAGAAYAAAAAGACCCAAACCTGCAATTAAAAAAAATGAGCGCTTTATTCTGTTCTTTTCCTAGTACTGCCTTTTCAAACCTTTAGTTTGTGCTGATTTGGCAACAAATGTGTTCAGGAGATCTGCAGTGCCCCCCATACGTGTGTGTGAAGCAACACAGGCTGGTCTCTCCTTCCTCCAGATTTCTCTGGCAGTGGAATGCACTTGAGGGAAGTATGGTGAGACAAATATGGATGGGGAGGGTTGGTACTACCCCTAGTACCATCCTGCAATCACATTTCAGTGTGTATCAGCTAATTTCTTGGTACAAATGCAGAAGCCTTTTTTTTTTTTGTTTGCTTTATTTTTGATTTATTTGCTCCTGCAAATAAAGACCTGGGATTGTTTTCCCGTTATACACCCGATGATTTAATTTTAGGCCTTAATTTTTCGTGGGGTGCATTTCTAAACCTTGTTTTAAGTGCCCAGACCCCTCTGTTTTGCCTCCTGCATTCAGAGGTGGCAGGGACCGAGGGCAGGCAAGAAAGGAGAGGTAGCACTGTTTGCTGTGGCTTTCACTCTGCTCCATTCCCTTTCCCAGATGAATGCAATAACTTTCCCTGCCACTTTGTCAGCAAGACAGAAATATGCAGCATCAAACATGCCATGTTAAAGTGCTGTCTGGGATATGAGCTGAGGGAGCTTGAGCCTTTGCTTGTGTCAACAGCATCTTTCACATCTCACAGGCGTGGGGAGATGAAGGTCACTGAGGAAGAGCACTTGAATCAACACAAACTCAACTGACAGCGTTAAGCTTGAAAGGAAAAAATGCTCCCGACTTCTTTCTCTCATTTTTGACCAAAAATAATAGGAGGAAAGTATCTATTTTAAAATACCACTCTGCTAACTCACCCCCAGACCACCTGCACCTCTCAGGTAACCACAGCACCGTGCCCACCCCTGCACCAGCAACGTGAGCCCTCCCAGCACACTCCACATCCTTGGATTGGTGCTTTTCCTACTCTTTAAAGCCACCTTGCCAGCCAGAYGTTGGATGCCACCGGGAAAAGTCTCTGTCTGAAATACCAAGTGGATCAGCAGGCTGTGACGGAAGGGGACAGAAATGCACACCGAGGTCTGACCCCTGCACCAATCCAACAGCGTGGGGCAATCTGCATGGGAGGACAGCAGACAGCTTAACCTGGCAGCAGCACTCTGCTCCTSCATTGTCTTCCACAAATGAATTCAGACACAGGGAAAAACCCCAAGTAATGAATCCCTTTCATTATGCTCGTATATTAATTASGTTAGGACTTCCACTGGCACTGCACAGCGGGGAATATGAAATGCAGGAGGAATTAGGAGGCCTGGGACAGAAAGTCCACGGGTTAATCAGAAACCCTGCTCCCAGTCTTGTGCTGCTATCACTGTCTGAAGGCATCCCACACTCCCTGCACGAAGTTAACAACATCAAATCAACAGCAGGGATATTGGTCTCCTGAGGGACTGGGAGCTGAGTCTCTCCCTCCAAACAATCAACAGCAGCCACTCCAGKGCTGCTGCAGGCCCACTCCAAAGATGGCAAATCTACCACACTGTTCCAGGAGATGGCAACATCAAGGCTAATAAAGAAACAASCCAGGACATTGATTTTTCAGGTTTACAAGATGTTTCGGACAGACCTGGCTCCGTGGCGTTTGGCATCTTGTCAGAGTTTAGCACGGAAATAATGTGTGATCTCTGCCATGGACTCACCTTCAGTATCTGTGGTAAGTTTTTACGGCTTGTGTGAGGTTTGCCTGTTTTTTCATGATGAAATTCTTCAGAAATAATAAGCTCTSTGCAATGCTGCCCACAGAGCTGGCAATTTCCTTTTTGCCCTGCACTGCGTTCCCCTGTGAGATCCGTGCTGACTGGAATTCCGATGCTGGGGAAGGCATCTGGACTGGACAGACAGACAGGGMTCCCAGCCAGAGCCACAGGCACTCCTACACCACTAGACAGAGGGTGCATATAAAGCTCTCCAACAGCAATTCCAATCCCTCTGGCTTCCCACTCCCTTTGCCACAGGAATATGTGCCAAAGCTCAGTTAATCTCACTTTTCCCTTTTGTGCTCCTTAGCTAAGCATCAGCTGGAGACAGGAATACAGAAAAGGAATATGCTGCCAGCACAGCACCACTGTCAGGGCTGTGTCCCAACGCCATTCATGACACATCATCCTTGTTCTCTGCTCCAGACGAAAGGAGCCTCCAGGCATGAGCTCACAGTCCATCCCACATTCTCACCTGCAGGAAAATCCCCACTGCAAAGAAATGCCAAGTTGTAAAATAGTTAGGGTTTGGAAAAACCCTCATTTCAGGTGGCAGGAATGCGTGGTGTCCATTCGAGGACAATGYTGAACAGCAGCCAGCAGAGCACCCTGCTTGTCCTGAGGGCTGGTCCCATAATGAGCTGGACGAGCAAGAAATAACCAGCGGCTGAGCAGAAGAGATTATTCCCCTCTGTTYATTTGAAATTGCACGTGAGACCCCTTAGCAGTGCAAGAGAGATGTCAGCAGACCAGAGAGAGCCCGGCAGAGGACGGGTAAGATGGTTAGGGAGGGGAAAGGACCAGACAAAATACRAGGGGAAGGTGAGGAAGGGGGAGTTTGTCCACCGTGGAGAGGAGGTGGTCCATGTGGGAATGGAACTGCACACTTCCACTGCCAGCAGGGAGCTCACAGAGGCAAGAGACCTCTGCACAAGCTGCAGGATGGGGCATTTCCAGCGGGTAGGAGGCACCCTGTTTGCATTTCTGTGCTGCCTTCCCCTGGCAGATTGCTTTAGTGGTGAGATGAGTGGGGCTGAAGGGTTTAATCCAGTCAAGCCCAGGTCCTCATCAATGGAATGTCGCTCAAAAAATGAGAGGGGCAAAAAAAACAACAGAGAAACATCCAGAGCATGGCCCTCCAGTGTGTGACTGCCGTGGAGTGAGGAGAGGACCTGTCCCTTGTTTCYGGGCCTCGCTGTGCATGTTTGTCCCCCACAGTCAGGGCATGGCATGTCACGGTGCTGCCAGCCTACAGAAGACCCCTGGAGAGGGATCCTTCTTACCTGCAGGGCCGCCTATTTATAACAAGCTTATCAGCTGGTTTCAAAGAAGGCACTCCTGTGCCTCCCCACATTTTTCTCTTTGCAGTTTAAGCCATCCTGGACATTTCCCCTGCAGCACCTCTGGCTGTTCTGGCTGCCAAACAGGGGGGCTGAGGGCTGGCAAGGACAAGGAACCACGCAGGCTTCCTCATGCTTAAACCCACCCCAGTACTCTGTGTTTCCTCACCAGCTGCCCTTAGAACAGAACACCATCCTTAGGCTGAAACAAGAAGCCGACTTTGATATCACTTGAATTACTAAAAGAGAAATACTGCCATGCCCAAGTCATTGCAAGGGAGGGAACTGCAGGTAAACAATGGCTTCTGACTCACAGGAGTGATAGTCAGCATGAACCTCTAAAAGCAGCAGCTTGTCATTCACATTATCCACCAAGCACCCACTTTCCACTTCCACGGAGCATGATGCTATYGAAAATGAACACGAGGATTGCATTTAAATCAGTAAACAGTAATGGAACACCTCACAGAGAGAACCTGTTAGAAGGCTGGACCTGCTAAAGAGCTACTGGAGTGCTCAGATGATGGCCTGTTCCAAGAAGAGGTGAACTCTGCAGTGCACTCCAGCTTTCTGCCTCCGAGGGAGAACATTTCTATGAAATGTGAATGTTCTAAAAAGCAATAAGGATCTCCAAAAAGTGACATCAAATGAAGATTCTGCCAGACTTCACTGTTCACAAATCCATCTTCAGACAGTAAGAGATGATCCCCTTTTCCCGGGAACCCTGCCCTGCAGAAGCACTGACCTGAGCAAAAGGGCTTTTCGTGACCTTTGTCCAAAGGCTGCAAGCTGCAAGGCTGAGTCGTGTGCCAGAGGATGGAAGGCATCACCTCATCAGTGAGAGACACTTGACAAGGCCTGGATTTCACCCCTTCTTCCTCAGCAGTTTAAGTTTTGTTCTGTTCCTACTTAAAAAACCCCCTCATTTTGCAGAATCAGGAAAGGGAGAGGCTGAGATCCTCTCCCTCATCACAATTACACTTTGGGGGAAGAGAGAGATTTTTTAGCTGATTTGCCCTTATATGAACTTCCAGTAAGAATGCCGTAATGCATCTCCATAGCATTATAATGGCTATAATGTTWTAATAGCTTGTCCCTTTCCTAGCAAGAGGTTGGCCTATCAATAGGCTCCCTGAACMGGTGACTAACCTTGAACAGCTCCTGAGTTTTGCTTCTACAAATCTGAGTAATTTAAGTAATTAGTTCTGCAAAGCTACAGTGTAGCTACAGAACAGCATCTACATGGCAGAATTCTGCCTTCCCCTCTCTTCTTAATTCTGACACACTGGTCCTGTGCACCTGAGCTTTGCAAACACCCACAGAATAACTTTCCTAGTCAAGAGTTTGCATCAGCCACATAAAKGTCTGTTAGCAACTGAGGTGATGCACGGCAGACAAGAGACTTCCCAAAGAGAGACAAAGGGCTGTTAATTCTACTTAGCTGCACATATAAAATATGCAGCAAACAAAAATTTCCACGGGAACGTGCACAGCCTTCCCAGAGGACAAAACTCAGAAGTAAAAGCCGGAAAAAAAACCAGAAAAAACCCCTCCAGTATCGCTGGAAAACATTCAGCTTTAGAAGCAGAGATCAAATGTTTGCCTGTGAGAATAGACAAAAAAATGACAACAAGATCAGAGAATACCCTGTTGTGCGTGGGATTCCTGCCATGGTGTGAAGTGGGGAGAAGATGTTCAAATAATAAGGTTGTTTTGACAATAAGAAGTATTATGTTAGTAGGCATTTCGTATGAAAAGCAGAAAGTACTCCCCAAATAACAATAACAATAATAACAACTTCAGGTGTCTGGTTGCCAGCACTGGCATTTCCTAGGTGTGAAGGAGCATAAGGATGTCTGCTTTTATTGTTATTTGTTGGACAGGAGGGGTATCTATGATACTCATGGCTAAAAAAAGTATCCTGCAAGAAGTTATCATCATACACCAAATGACTGGGAAGGTCAATGCTAGTGACTGACTGATTAAAAATGAGATTTATAAAAAAGAATCAGCTGAATAGCTTGTATACATGAAATATTGCGAACAACAGATAACGCACCAGGGGATTTATTACTAAAACCAATTTGATTTTCTAAGCCTTAGGTAATTTACAACCTGCAACTGAATAAGAAACAGGCTGTTCTCCTCYAGAAAACAATTCTCCTGGCARAAAATAAAAAAAWAAAAAMCCAGTCAGAGAGGGAAAGAGGAAAAACCCACAGCCCTTAAGGTGGCAGAGCTCTGTGCTCCACGGCTCCACGCGCCGCATCGTGGAGCAGCCTGGCGGAGAGCAGGGAGCTGACAGCTCTCCAGAGGAGCTGTGCAGGAGCCTGGAACAGAGCTGAGCCTGCATGGAATGAGAGAGCAGGGCTGGAAAGGCAGCATCCCTGCCCTGCTGCTGCCGGGCCCCACGTGTGCCCCTGGCTCACACACACACGGCCTGGGGGAGCAGGGCAACCAGACCCTGCTGGTGCTGCTGGCCAGGAATGCAGGCAAAAAGCACTCAGTCGTGTCACACTGAAAAAACCCAACCTGCACTCCAAGGATCTCGCTTGAAAATCCAGAGCACAGACAGCCAAACCAAGGAAATGCTGGCACATCTGTGCTGCTCTCTTACACCTCGGGTTAAGCACCCTGGAAAATCGTCATTAGCTGACAGTTTTAGCTGAAGGTCTTGTGCATCAGGCTAGCTGAGAATATTAGACCTCATTAAATTAAAAAAAAAAAAAAGACAAAGAATAAAGGAACAAATATAGCTGCTGTAATACTCCGTTCGGTTTGTCTAATTCTGCCTTAATTGGTATCCATGGAACAGCTCTCCTGCATTCCTTGTGGCACCACACCAAACACAGGCACTTCACACAACTGAACAYGGCAAACACAATCAATCCTTGATTTTGCTCCTGCCAATGCTGTCCCAAAAAAGRCTCTGGAGGAAGACAGGGACTTTTCACGACCTCCCAGCAGGTGAGGCAATCCAGAAAAMGTGGCCGTGGTGGCAGCTCCAACTGGAGCCTCTCACGAGACAGAGACACAGAAGGAACACACAGTTTATTCCCTGCATAATATTCACAGATGTGATTTTGGGTTGTATCTGCTCTGACATGTGATATAAAAGCACCACTTGAAGGCACATGAGATCCTCAGGAAAGGCAGTTGTGCCAGTCAGCATCAAAGGGAGATGCTGCTGGCTTGCAGATTTTTAAAGGGAAGTTATCTCATTGGCATTCCTCTGTGTCCAGTGTGCCCCAATTAAAATCAGTCACTGTGCAACAATAAAAAAAGAAGAGAAATACCAACAGAAAAAAAAAAAAAAAGAATGATTTTATAGCCTCGTGCTTGTGGTGTGTAGGATATGTATGAGGATTATGATAGTTCTGACAAAATTAATAGGTATTATCATGCTGTAATTTGGGGAGAGACAGCGTGCTAGAGCAGAGAGGAAGATTATGACCAGGTCTCTGCATCTGCATCAATCCCCCAAGGCTGTGCTGCAGGACCCTCACTGTGGCCCTGCTGACGTGGGCTGCAAAGCCCTGGCACCTTCTCACCCCTGGCTCGTGAAGCTCCTCTGTCCCAAGGCTTTAAAGGCAGTAGGATGAGGAGTCACCACGAGTTAAAGCCAGAAAGCACTGGAGAAAGGGAAAGGATGCAGAGCTTCACAAAGTGCTGAGCGAGGCCCTTTTATTCCCATTAAAGAGAGCTTCAGCAGCACTGCAAAATGACTTGAAAATAGGGGAAGGAATAGGAATTTTCACTCTCTGCTAGGCCTGAAAGGCTGAACTAAGGTGACCCAGCACATGCTTTTTACTGCCCATCATGAAACCAAACCCCTCAGTTTCCATTCTCATGTCCATTCTGGCCCTGCTCATTTTTGCTAATGTGCCACATTCTCTCCTTCTGCCCTGCTGTTCTACAGTAGTGTTGTTTCCTTTCCCTGTAGATAATTAATTAATTAGTTCATGAACTACAGTGAACCCAAGCAACTAGAATGCAAACCAAGAGTGAGCACTGCACTGCAAAGATGAGTTACTACTCCTTTTAAACACCAACCTGCATGCCAATCGAACTTCCCCTGTCCACTTTGGCCACCAGACCTTGGTTCAAGAGGACACTCCTGGAGGGCAGGTGTTCCCTGGAGTGCTCTGCATGGGAGAACGTGCCAGTGGTGATGACAACATTTTGCCAAAAGCACCATTTCCGTGCTGTCACCATCCCCCATGGCCGAGGGATCTCTGACACTCTCCCTCAGCATCCCCCGAACAGATCACACAAGCTGGGAAATGCTCATCCTCTTCTCACATCCATGGCATCCAACCTCTTCCATACAGGAGTGTTTGGGCCATTCTGAGTGACATTCCCAGCCTGTGGAGACCATGGCTTATCCCTCACCACCACAGGGTGCTCTGCATTCCTTTTACTCAGCAGGTCACTCGACATATCTTCAACAGGGGAGACAGGCTTTGCTCAGAGCTCTCTAAATGTTTTCTTCCTGCCCCTCTGGAAGTATCATCTTCTCCATTAACAAGAGAGCTGCAGGCCTCAGCTGGAGTCCCCTTTTCTGACAGCTCCTGGGATGTTTGGGACCTTGGACAGCTTTGATGTGACTCGGCATTCTCCACTCCTCCACACTCTGGCACGCACACACAGACACACRCACGTCCAGGCATTCCCAGGGCTTCACTCCTGCACTGCAGGCTGATGGAAACAGCAGCTTTAGGGAAAACCCCCGAGAGCCACTGCACATTCTGCAAAACAGCCTCTACAGCAAGTAAATAACAATGATGTGATCCTTAGTTTTGATTTAGACTGTACTTTTCCTCTTTAGTAACTCTTAGTAACTTCACTTTGTGGTAACTTTTTAGTATGCTTTCCCAGCACATTCACCGACTCAACAGGATTTAACAGGAGGCTTATACTATTTACAGGGGACTTCAATTATGAATTAAACTGTAAACTTCTTCGTCTCTTTGTATTTCATTTCCTCTAACACTTTACTTTGTGACAGCCTATTCAAATTCCTCTTCAAGCAGGCGTACTGCTTCAGTTTTTTACATTAGGAGATGAGGCTGTGCTCCTCCTGCCTGACTGCTGCTCTCCTCATGGCACCACATTAAACCCAACCCAAACCAAACAGAACAAAAGGGCGTGCTAGAAAAAGCCCGGGCACCAAATAAACACTGACCGAGATGAATCCTGAGCTTCAATTATTCAATGTTCCTTCATCTTGCTACATACAGCACGTTCGGCTGAAATAAATAGAAACACTTACATCTCCCAGTCACCTCTGTCCATTTAAATGGCAAAACACATTTGACTTTGTAATGAGCTGCAGAGCTGTTTGTATAGCTCCATGCTTTGGAATTAAGCAATAGGCCCCACGAAATCACTCATTACCACCAAGCTTGCTGATTAGAGCCTCGGGCAAGTGTAAGGGCAGTTAACTCTCTAACACCACAATTTCCCAGCCCAGTAAGGACTTATTCCCAGGTCTTTCTTCTGTCAGATATGCCATGCACAGAGCTTTTACAGAATGCCTTAAAATTCACCTCTCTGACAGATCACCCAGSTACGTAAATATTCGAGTACTTATCTCCCATGTATATTTTGTTTATAAATCTGTTACAAAACCACCCCCCACTTAAGTTTATTTAAACCAAGGAGACTGACTTGCTTTTTTACATCTATTCAAAATGGTTTTTCTGATGGACTCTCACGCTACAGCTGCCGAGTTCTGAAGACTCTGGTTCTATGTCTGCAACTACCAAGCTGTTAAGGCCGCGGCTCAAAGCGAGTCTGTTTTCAGTTTTTCTGGTGTACACCCAGAAATCAACCATATTTCACGCAGAGCTGATACCAGTGTTCGGGCTCCTTATCAACTGGAAGTTTAATATCCCACGATAACATCCCAGTGTGCTGTCAGTGGAGTCAAAATATGAATTCTCTGCCAGACAGCAGCAGGATTTATTTTCATGCTCTCTAACCACACACAGACAGAGAAATGTGTAGCTGTGGGACGGGGAGGGAGGGAGGGAGGGAAGGGAGATTTTTCCAAGGTAAAAGAGCAAGGCTCTTAAAGGAACTTCTGGATCTGACTAGCATCCCAGGATCTGGTGACAGAGGCAGTGCTGCAGCCCTCATCCAAGGGCCAGGGGAGTCCACGCAGGACTGAGGAGCAGCATTCCTGCAGGTGACCTTTGTCATCCTTCACCAGGTGACCTCTGTATTGAACTCACTCTTTATCAATCAACCTAAAAATCTGTCCCCGTTGATTGACACCGTGCCTGAAAACACGTGCCTAAAACGGGCCTTGGGGTTGGGACCTGCAGCTTTCTAATAAATAAATAGATRGATAAATAAGTAAATAGATAAATAAATAAATCATAAAGGTTTTTCAGGGAACTCCATCATGCTGGGGAGCAAAAAGTACATGCTGCCGGAGAGCAATGCCGAGGCACTTCCTCGAGGAAGCTGAAAACATCTCTGCCATTCTCCSTCTCCCTGCCTCCTGTCTGCCACTGGAAAGGCGTGAGAGCCAAAAAAATACCTTGCCTGTCACAGCTGTACCTGTCTAAATACCACCAATCCCCTCACACGAGGCCTGACGAATCGCACAGCAGAGATTTCAGAGAAAAAAGGGTTATTGCAGCAGTCTGCTAATGAGGCTGATCAATTCAAATCCTTCCTTCCTTCCCCAAAATTTTATTCCATTGGTTGTTTACTCTGCTCTCTGAAATTAAGCAGTTGTGTCTACACGGCTAACACACCTTTGATTCTCCAATTCGCTGCACATTTGGATTGGACTCGAGGTAAATATTTGCAGCTGGAGAGCAGACAGTCGAGAGTTTAAACATAACTATTGCTATTTCTATTTATTCCAGCCTGTTTTTCTGCCATAATGGGAGGGATACGATGAGAAACTTTCATCTAAAAGGTGTTTTCTTGGGTTACAGAGTGCTAAAGGCCCAGGTTGCCTACTCAAGAGTTTTCAGCTGCCAGCACAACTCCCAGTCACCAGCACGTGTTTCATTCTGGAAACCTTTTTGGCAGAAGCACAGCACACGTTCGTGTGTTCTGAGGTTCTGAGCAATTTCTTCTGCAAGCTCGATTATATGCAGAATGTGGATGCCGTGACAGAGTAATAAACGAGGGGAAAATTAAAATCATAATAATAAAACCCCCAATTTTCCAGCCTCCACTGATTCCGGTGCCTGTCATTCTCCAGAGGAGCCTGATGGGTCCTGGTTAACTACCTCTGGCTTCCCAATTTCCAGAYATTATCCAGTGACACTGCTGGTTTCAGGCTGGCATGCCCCCTCAGGATATAGCTGAAACCAATCAGGTAAGTAATTAGGCAAAAGATGATCACAGCGAGGTTAAAAATATAATGGAAAAATGAATATTTAAAAAGAGCTGAATACACAGTTTGGGGAAAATGGAATTGATGGAAAATGACAACTCCTCATGGGCAGAAAGAAGGGTGGAAAAAAGTCAGGCTTTTTTAATGGGTTTTGGGAGAAGGGCAAAGTATTTTTAATTTTTGCACTGAACTAATGCAAGAATAGTCAAAAAAGATTAAAGTCTGTTAAAAGTCCAAGTGGAGAATTACCTCTGCAGTAGACACAGAACCTTGCCTGATAAAGTTGCAACTCCTGCAAAAGCTATATTAAGAGTTTTGGCTTCCTCTGTGTCTTTTCTTAGCCTCTTCCTACAGCAAATGCATTTTTCTTGAGCTAGGCAATGGTGGGTTTGTACAAACACAGAGGGCATTTTCCACATGAGTTTAAAACATTCAGCGATGGCGTTCCTGAGCCTTTTATTCTGAGTGAAAGTTGCAGAAMAACAGAAGTGCTACAGGGACACCTGTAACTGGTGCAGCCTGAGAGGGCTGCAAGCATCCTAAATCTCCTTCTGATTCCACGTATAGAATCAATTCTGGAGCAGTGGGCTACTCCCCTTCCTGCCCATTTATATTGTTCTTGTGCACAAGGGTCCTGAACCAGGGCTGGAAACCAGCTCAGGTAATTTGGATGGCTGCTTATCGAGTGTGTCTGGCTGGGAATCCCTTCCAAAAGCAGTGTCCTTCGTACTAAATAAACTGATTGTAACACCATTGCTATGGCTGACCTCTMATATTATTTTTATTTAGCTTGAACAAATCCCCACGGATGCTTTGACTCCCATGGATTTGCAGCCAGAGGGAATTTGCTCACCTATTTTCAAAGGGATTTACAATAAAACATAAAGCTTTGGGTCAGTGCTATTTTAAGCAAATACCTGCCTGAACGGGGAGATACAACTTCAGTGAAAAGCCACTCCGTGTTCTAAGTTTCAAAGCTCTGGAGAAACACTTGGCTGAGCACTCCAGGCCCCAGTAAAACACTTATTTTGTGGCCACCTTTGCTAGGAAGCTGCAAAATGCAAAAAAGAGAGAAGGGTGAAAAATGGACGTGGTGGAGAAGGRGGGGAAATTACATTTAATGGGGATATAAAATCTCACCTGACTCAGATCAAATGCTTCTGCCATTGCTGTCAGGCAAAATTATGGCATCAGTATTAACAGTGCATTCCTTTGAATGTGTAGTTCTACTTTTCCTATTGATTTGTGGCAGAGGGTCACTACAGAATCCCTGAAAGRGCACACACATGTATAGGTGTGCATATGTGAGTGGCAGGCAGCAGTGCTAAACCTGTGTGTGCAGGCATGTGCACATCCTGTTCCATTTTTCTCCCATTTGCCACATGCACATCTCCTCAAACGCATTCATTATTGTGACAACAGGTTGAATCTGCAATTCACCATCTGCCTAAACAACATTAACCTTCCTGCAACCTCGTATTATTATGGTTAGGCTTCRTCTGAAATTTAAAATCCTCCTAATAAAAGCTGGAGGGACAACCCTTGCACTTGGCATCATCTGTTCTGTTACACACACCTCCACCTGCAAACCTGCATCGGAGATGGAATTTCCAGCTCGCATTTCTTAATGTCATTTGGGCACGGTGCCTCAAACACAGCCACAGAAGGTACAAGGAAAGGAGCCCATTAACCACTTCGAGGTTCATTTCGTGGTTTCCCTCATGAAACTGCCACCAGGAAAATGCAGCAGCTCTTCTGAGATTTTTGCAGACGCTGAGATTAATATTTCTGCAAGATTAAAGACATCTTTGTATAAAACATAAACTTTTCTACTTTAAATTGTTGCTTTGACGGTGGCAGTAASTGGAATTGCCTCTCAACTAGATACTCAGCACACTTTGATCCAGAAAGGAGAAGTCTAGGAGTGCTTTCAAAGGCATTTTCAGAGACAATACTTGGCTTGTGTTTCTTATTGCTGAAAAGAACATGCTGGGTCCTTGGCTTTCCACAAACGTGCAGCCTTTACCTTCTGCTGTTTCCTGTCCTTGCAGACCCCACTGCTGCAGGCTGTCAGTCCTCTGCTCGGCTCTAAACAGTCCAAATCCTGWACAGAAGCTAAATTGTCGCTACCAATATCCATTAGCAAAATATTTTCACGTGTTCTGTACAATCCACTCCCATTGTGCACTCCCACTCTGCACTCCACATTCAGAAATTAGGTTGGCAGTGAGTGGCTGSTCTCTGCCCCCAAACTTTGAATTCTAACCTCGTAGGAAGGAGTTTTTTGTAGTGATGAGGTGTGAGCCCACTTGCTCTGATTTGATCCATTTTTTTCCCCTCCCTGCCTAATTCCATTGGCACAGGATGAACTGGTATGGAATGAAGATTAAAGGTGGCCACCAGAACCAAGCCCCCARAGATGCTTGGATCTCTGGGAAAGGCTGGATCTGGGTGTGAATCCTGAAATTTCTGCTTCTCTCTGGCCGTGACCGAGGACGTGACCCATCAGAGCCACCAGCAGGAAGTGCTGCCCTGGGAATGTTGGGAGTCCCAGTCCTGCAGAGGCTGAATGAGGAATCTGAAGGTTCAAACGCCGGTGATGGCAAAGACGTGTCACTTTGAAAATAAACATCTTTGTTTTGTTTCTGCATGCTTGTTTGCTCTAAATGCTTTAGCTAAGCCCCAGCAGCAATATTTCACCGGGAGAACATTATCTCTCGACAATTATGCAATTCTATTAACATCATTGCCTTTTTAATCTATGAAAGGTTACATTAAACAGAAAGAAGACACACAGGAGACTAGAGAAAGGAAAGTACCTAGGCTTTCAGGAAAGAAAAGAGAAAAAAGAAAGATTATTCAAATGATTATCCTGACATTTATTTTTATATGATGGAAAATAGAACAAGAAACATAACAGTGTTTTGGTGACCTGAATGCCAGCAGAAAGTAAATTAAAACTCACAAAATAAATGCAAATGACGGGACAGATTCTTCCCTCTGTTCAGATGTGTTTGCACGGCTGGGGTGGATAAGATTAACTGGGAAATGGCTATTTTGTGGACCTGTCTGCAGCAGCCATTGCTGAGCTGTCTGGCAAAGCAGAAGGAAGAGGATGATCTAAGGTTTTCCACCTTCCAGAGACCTTTGGCTGCCTAAGGAGTCAAGGAAAACCACAAGCAAGCACTACTTTTGAAATATTAGCAGTGCCATAGCCTTCGGTGCCACAGGGTGAAAAACATCGACCAGCTGACACTTGTGCCCAGCATTTCCAGCAAATTTCCCAGCAGCCAAGCCCTTCCCACAGTGCRGCCCCAGGAACACACACTCCAAACCCACATACCCAAGAGAGCTGCCTGCAGCAAAGAGGAGCCCCAGGCTTTCTCTGCACCTGGAAGTATTGATTAAAAYACGACAGCTGGACAGAATTGGCTTATTTTTCTTAATTCACAAAGCTGGGGGGAAAAAGGCCCTAATTAATCTAATAGGTCATACACTGAATACTTTGCTCAGTTCTCCCCAGAAGGCTGCCTCTAATCCTGGCCACGATTCAAAATCCTCTCRGTGTCCACACATCCCACTGCTTTAGTGCCTCCCAAAGTGCCACCTTGCAGCTGGGGTCGCTGGCCAGCAGCACAGGAACATCTGGAAACTTGGTAAATGCTCCTCTGAGTCCCCAGGTACTTGTGGCTTGTGGTTTTAATTAAGTCCGGGAGAAGGTGGGCAAGCGCGTGGGGAAAAAAGAACCGTGCATTTTTCTTTCTGAAGCTGAAACGAATGTGCACATGTGGTTTTTAGCAAGAATGGGCAAAAGACAACTGAGACAGCAGAGAATTCACTGATGCTCAGGAATTCTAGAAATTGCATTTGCCATTAGGGCAAACCCACGAACAGCCAGGTTAGGTCACGCTGCACATGTACGAGTAGAGATATTATGAGCTGGTGCTTGGAATCCAAACTTCTGCCAAGCAAACCACATTTCCGTCCAAACTGTGTATATTCAGCCCTTAAATTTTTTCCAGCGTTCCCCACCCTACTTGCTCTTTTCCTAATTGTCACGTTGAGACCTGTGCTCTGYACATGGCTGCTGTCACAAAAAGATAAAAAAATATTGGTAGTTTAGTATGCAGAGCCAACATAAGGCAGGAAATACAGGAATAYTTTTTACACTTTATTTTGTAACTCTGACAATGTGTGTTTCTGGTGGTGCTCCCCACAGAAGTATTTGCTTGCCCTTTACTAAACAGTCAGAATTAGTCTGGAACTGCACTTTCTTACCTTCGTTCAATTCACCTCAAATGACTGATTAGAAGACTGTATTTATGGTAGAAGTAAGGGGTAATGCCTGCCACAAGGACCTAACACTTAGAAAAATCCTGCACAGAATCTTACTTTAGTAGTTACAGGGCAGAACTTGGGCTTGGAATACAGAAATTAGACAACAGAGAAACTCATCCCAGCCCACATGTTCTCTGTGGGGAGCTGTGAACAGGCACAGAAATGTTAGAAGGGACCTCTCTAGGTCACTGCTCCAACCTCCTTCTCGAAGCAAGACTGACCATTGCTGAGTCTACCATTTAAATATTTGCTCTGTTTTTAAAACAAACTAGCAATAACACAGTGCTTTCTGAACAATTTCTTCATGGGCAATGAGTAAAAGATCTCTGAGTAAAAGCATCCCTGGAGACACAGAGACCACACATCTCTCTCTAGCTGCAGGAAAGCCTCTCACTGGATCTGTGAGGTGACCAGTTGCTACTTTAACTTACACTGAGCTCAAACCATAAAAAACCCAACGCTCCCACCTGCAGTCATGTTATTCTTGCCAAAGTCTGCTCTGAATGAAGCTGAGCGCTGAAACACCTGGTTGCACCGAGATGACGGGGCAGCATTTCGGGTGGGAACACCACATTTTCTCCTACTCCAGGCTGAGGTTTTTACACAAGTCTGAGCTATTTAGGCACTAAAATTCTGTTGACACCCCAACAACTACGTTACAGACGTGTCACTCACTCACCAGCATCACCCACACACGCCAGTGGCCAATAACGACAGACCTGGGCAATATTAATACAGCCTGGTACTGCAGAAATCACAAATTAGTCCCTGTGGGGAGTGGTGTTATGGGCTGTGGTTTCAGCTCAAGCTTCTATGGCAATCCAAGCTGAGAGGCTGAAGCCTGAACCACGCTGAACCTAACGAGACACGGCAGCTCCGGAAAGCCATCTCTAGTTTTCCTTGTAAACGGCATGCTGTCCTAATAAATGGAATGGTTTCACACGCCTTTTACCAGTTTCCACCGAGGCTAGTTCAATTTCAGGACTCACCCTTTAATTGTGATGTTATCTGAGAAGAAGCCTTTCCAAATGCCAAGGTAAATGAGCATCCACAAGGTGATGGGTGAAAMAAGGGATGTGCTCTGCAGGCAGACGTCAGAATGTAGAGACAGCTTCAATTACATAACATTTACCCGGCTCTTATGCTCCAGCCCTTCTATCAGATCACCATGCTTAAGCCCAGACACCTTCAAAAGATTGGAGCCAGCCAGGAAAATCTGCTTGCTGGAACGGGAAAAGCTTAGGGTGTGTAAACACTCAGAGGAAGTTTTCCTCTGACTGCTAATTAGAAAGAAGTGCCACGCAGCTCCATATGGCACCCAAGTACATCAGCACCCTTGGGGCAGAATTACCTGACTCATTATACGGCTTAGCAAAAAGTGTGGCTCTCCTGGAGACTGCTGATGTTCCACACGAAGGGCTGGCTTTCCTCTGGGTTTTTTTTTTTTTTGTTTTTGCTTTCTTCCTAAAGAATCAGAGGAAGCCCTTGGCAATGAGCCAGGGATTCTGTTTCAGGAGCAGTGCAGAAAACACCTGTGGAGTTGTTTTCTCTGCTGCTGAACCTGCACTGACTCCTAGACACTTCAGAAAAGGTGCTGTGTTCCAGATGCGCTGAAGGGAAAATACCTGCTGCTCCTAACAGCCCCCAGTTTGCTGCTGGGCTCAAAATGCCCATTAGCTGCCTCTCTCCAGGGCAGTGAAAGATTATGTTATCAATTATAAAAAGCAGGCTGCTTGTAAGCTTCTGATATCCATTTCTGGTAAGTTTTGGCTTCGTAAACCGACGGTGGGGCCATAAATGAGGTGATGCCTTGTGTCAACTGAATCTGGAAAGCCAAAGGTTTAAATTACACGGTGCAAGCCCACAGACACATATCTGTGTTCCTCATCATTCTCACTCATGGTATTTGTGAGCATTTTAGCTGGCTCAAACACTTCTGACTTTGCCAAGCTGTGTTCCTCCCGSTGTGAACAGAGAGGGAATGAAATTTTTAAAAATGGTTGAGGTGGAAATAAAAGTGTGTCCATGTAATTGGAGCAAACCAGCTACGTGGTGTATTCAGCACAAAGATTTCACCCTGACTTTTGTGCATATTCCACATTTGGTTAGACAGGCACTGTCACATCTCAGACCTACCACCTGCCAGCTCTGATTTGATAACACCTTGAGTGTGCTGGCTGCAACCCCTGTGGATGCACGGCAGGACTGGTTAACACAAACCACMCAAAAAATCTAAAAATTTTACCTAGAAGGAACCTCACAGTAACCACCCTGGTGGTGCAAGGCCATAAAGCTGTAACACACAGCTGAATTTATCAAGATATGCCAATTTGCACACTCCCAGGTAGCCACCAAGGTGAATGCTGTGTCTGGAAATTGGAATTTGACTCCTGCACTTCAGGCTGATGTAAATAAACAAACCTGTGACAGGTCTGGAATACATAATCCTATGGAATTCAATTAGAAGCAGCCGAGCAGTAACACTTGGCACGTGTACAGTGCCTTTCATGAGAGCCTCCAAACGCTTGATTTCGTTAAGGGCTGCAAGCCCACCTGCTCGAAAGAGTTCAACTGATGTGTCAAAAAAAACTCATTTAAAAAAAAAAAAAAAAAAAAAAGAAAAGAAATAAAATATTCTATGAAACAGCCAGGAATAAAAGCCAGCCCTTTTTAACCTTGCATCTTGTGTTTTACCATAAAAACAGAGAGTCCCATTTGAACCACTGCCTTCTGAACCAGCACTGGGTGCAGGTGCCGCTGAAAAGGACACGTCAGGCGGAGGCAGGTTTGAGCTTAGGAATCAGTGGCATTTTGCTGTCTACTGATTTAAAACATTAAGTGATCTTTCCTTCACCTTAATCTGTTCTGGGGCAAAACCTCCAGATTAAAAACTGTGTCTCTTCTCCCTGGGTGCTGGGCAAAGCACCAAGAGCCCCAATGCTTTGCTGCCAGTACCAAAACACGCACGTGCGTGCACTGAAAAAAGGGCTTTTAACTTTTTAAAAATTTCTCTCTCTTTCCTCAAAATACTGTACATTATTTTATATTGTTATGACACGTAACATCCTGTAATCCTCCTGTAATCATAATGTGACACCACGTCATAATAAAATACACACGGGTAGCATCAGTTTCTTTTCTGTAAAATTTTGCAATATTAACAAGCATTAAAAGCAGCTACTGCTCAAAGAAAACTGACACATCTTATTTCTTTGTTAAAAGCACCTCCTTGTCTGTGTTGCAATGAAACAGGCACTAATAAGGATTATCTTCAAAAGCTTTTAAATTTTATTTTAGTAAATATTCTGTCAGAAACAGGCATGCAGGCATGTTATCCTATGATCCACCTGACATTCCACAGCACACCTTCCAGGAAATAAAGTAAAACTTAGGAATGCCTTTAAAATTAACTTGCTTGACTTTATTTCTATATGAAATACGCCAAGTGCGTTTTTGCAGCTTCTTTTTGGAAAGCATAATCTTGTTCACTATTCAAATGCTGACATTCTGACCAGTGGCCAGCTCTGYCAGGCAAGAGGAGCTCCCTCATATGTTTTTCATCAGTTCTTTTAATCCCATTCACGCAGCAGCCAAGGTAAAGACTGGCAGTCAAGCTGAAACCCACTCCAGGGAAGGTCAAACAATCTGCAAACAACCCTGGGGATCTTTACAAAAGCACAAATCASCAGGTGAATTGGGCAAATCCACAGTTTACTCAACAACGCCCCAAATCTTAGGCATGATTCTGCCCCACAGAGGAAGCTTTCCTAACTGGTGTGGAGGAAACAGGGAACATGGAAAATGAGCCTCGAGCAGGGCTGCCCAGAGAAAGGGGCAAAAGCCTGCTCACTTTACACATCATTTCTTTATCATCATTTTCTGCGAATTAACCCTAAAATAAGTGTGTTTCATGCAATCCCTGGCTGGCCACCACTTAGCTCTGCCATGGTCCTTGGGGATGCACAGTTCTAAACCAAGCCCTTTGCAATTTTCTTTGAACCAAACAAAATGCCACAAATTAAATCTGTGCTTACCCCGGTTCGGAGGCAAAGCGAAAAAAAAAAGCCCACAACAAAGTCCCAACATGGAGCTGTCAAAACAAAGCGTTCCTACCACTTCTACGGTTAAACTTCCTTTCCTTCTGACATTTGTGGTTTTAAAATGAGATGTAAAAAGAATTATTATTAGTCTTAGCCCTGTATTTCAAGATACACAGAACTGTACAGAGCGTCACACCATTATTAAGATTTTAGTCTCAGAAAGACAGAACAGTGCATGGGAAAGAAAGTCAAGCAAGAGCAAAATTGGAAAGATTACAGAGGAGGAGGTAACAAGCTGTACTTGTACGAAGCAGACTAGAAAAGAATTCATAACTAATGGGAGGGGTGCAACAATGGTGACAGACAAAATGAGACATTATTCTGCGAACGCTGGCAATGCAAAGGGACGTGTAGGTCTGAATATCTCACCAGAAACAAAGAGAGCTGGGAGGCAAGATAGATAGGAAAAGACTGGGAAAACATGGAATAAATTCCTTCTTCAGTAAAATATTGTCCAGGTGGGCGAGCTCCGAACTGCAATGAAGTGTTTTTAAATGTAGCCCGAATCAGAGACACTGTTATTTCATCTTTCCTCTGAACTGCCAGTTTCGCAGAGTAAGTGTTTTGAGTCATTAGTCTCCAACACAAACCAGCACACTTCTGTTTAAATGTAATAGAGTCTTCATTAAATAATTCCATTATGTGTTTTTTCCACCTACTGTACACAGACTTATGAATTACTGACAGCAAGCCCTAGGCAAAGGCAAAGGGAAAAAACAGACAAAGCGAAAGCTTCATTTTCTTTCTTAGGGTGAAGCCTGCTGAACACACAAGATTGATTCTGATGTGTTTACTCACAAGCAGAGCATCATCACTGCATGAACAGCCTGGCTGAGCTCAATGAAAACTGAGTGATGCATTATTCAGCTCAGCTAATGGAACGAGAAGCTGATTTAATTTGAATTAAGGAGGAGCAAGGTGAGCGAGTGAGAAACAGAAAAGCGAGAAACAATCCAAACCACAACTTGATCTCTGTCTCCTGAAGCTCCAGCTTTCACACCTGGGTCACTACTCACCTTCAGAACAGGGAACCAAAAGCAACCTTGTCATTAAATTCTGCCCCTTGGAAGCAACCGTTCAGCCCACACTTGCCTCATAAACTTATCCAGCTCCATCTTAATTATTCTGCATCATWCCTACTGGCCTTGAGAACCTCACCACTTAGAGTGGCTAATAACCTTCTTCCAGTCTCCACTCTGAATTTACTCACAGCCAGTTAAGCCCCATCCATTCTCGTGCCACCGCTGTTCTTTCCCTCACACACTTGTTTTCCTCCTGGGTGTTTAACCACGCTGAATTTATGGCTAACACTCAGCACACAAAACTGCGTTTAGCTCCACTAAATGCACCCAAACGTTTAAACTCCCTCATGAGGAGCCTCACGTGCCCCCAAATCGATGCACCTTTTACAGTTTGACTTCATTTTTGGGGTACAATGGATGCTTTTCACTGTTGTCTAGAGAAGGTGAACTCAGAGATTTATCAACACACCTTGTCTACATCAAAAGTGGCCTGGCTGGTGGATTTTACACTTATCTTTCTGTGAGACTGCAGAGTTTGTATTCAGGTCCAAAAATGTGGGTAAAAAAAAACAAAACAAAACAAACAAATTGCAGAAAGAATCACCTCCCAGTTCAGAAACACCAAAATCCTCTATTTGTCTTGTGTGTATAAATAACATTTATGCCTTGTGGAAGGAAAAACATTGTTCAAAGGTTAGGAAATGAACCCTTATTTTTGGAAAATAAAGTTGGCTTCTCTAAAACTGGCTTGGTTTATTCGTATGAAACAACCTGACAAAATAAGATTTTGGAAAAAACAGCTCAAAAAGGCTTATGAAAGACAGCTGTATTTTTTTTCTTTCAGAACAATTTTAAACAGAAATTTTAAAAAAGAGTCACACAAATCCAAAGACTCTTCAAAGGCCTCGGAAAAAAAAAAAATTTCTTCATTTGGAAAATTCAAAACTGCTCAGAACTGTTTCAGTTCAGGGCAGTGCATTCATTTAATGCTTGGCATTTTCCTTGGGATACATAACCGAATTTTATTTCCCCTCTAATCAGAAGAYATTAATTTTTATATATATACACATATATATAGCTTTTATAGATATAAAATAATACATATTATTACTACAGACATATTGTATGTAATAACACATTATATATGGTGAAACATTATTATTATCGTTATTGTTATTGTTATTATTAACACAATTTATATATATAATGTGTTAAATAATAATAATTAAATAATAACACATTTTTTATATATATATATACATATATATGAGATGTGTTCCTTGTACCTCAGCCCTGGGKTTTTTTTTGTAGTTATCCAAGCAGCATAAGTTTTTGTTATAAAATACAGTGTTGAGAGAAAGGTACTCACTAGGGGAAAATGCATTTTAATTTATGGGTATATAGAGGGAATAATCCAGCTTYTGTTTCTGAACTTCAGCAACTTAAAAAATAGCCAAACACATTTATTTCTGGAATAATAGTGGGAAAAAAAAAAAATGCTTTAGGCTGAGACATTTTATGCCAAGTCACAGTCCTGCGGAATTTTATGGTTGAGTTATAAACCTGAAAAATATGTGCTTATAATGGAAATCCTGACAGACCCTAGTAGGTGCTCCCATAATATCTTGAATTTGATTTAGGGGTGGTTTTCAATAACGCTTTCCCAAGCTGGTCTGCTGGGGACTGCTTGGGGAAATCTGACGTTGAGYGTGTCCCACGGCCCCAAAGGCAGCCCAGAGGGCCTGATGAGAACGCTGGGGCACCGAGGCAGAGCCCCCAGAGCTGCTGCAGCCCGGGGCTGCCAGCTCTCTGGTAGCAGAAACCCTATAAATGTCAGGGCTAAGTGCACCTTTCATTTAACAAAACAATAAATTGTCTATTTCTACCCAATAAATCGCTCATTTCTGTGCCTCCACCAGGGCTTTGCAAATGGCTGGAAATTCTGCTGCTTTGGTTTTTCCCCCAACAATCACGGACCACGGAAGTAGTTGTGGCAACACTGGAATTTTAGGGGGAAGAGGAAGCCTAGGTGCAATCTTCCAGCCTCCAATATCCCCGCCCCACAAACCAGAACAGCACGTGGGGTTCATGCAGCCCTCAGCAAGCTGGTATTTAAACCCCCCAAACCCAGTGCTTTATTATTTATGATTATGAGAGAAAGGAAGAAGCTGAGTCCTTTCCAAACAACAAAATAAAATCTGAATATCTGAGAGGATCAAAAGAAACTTCCTCAGCGTCTCGCACAAGCCCAAGACAGCCCAGTTCATCGCAGCAAGAAAGAAATTAAAAGCTGGGATAAAGAATTCTGCAAGATCCACCTGAATTTTGCTGCAAGGGCTTCTCAAGGTTGCATGAACCTTTGCAACGCAGGGAGGGTTCCAAAGCAGGGTTCCATAGCGGGGGCAAGGTTGGGTAATTCACCTCTCAAACTTGATGGCACAACATTTTTCGAGAGCAAGAGCTCTCCAACAGCACCAGAAAAGGATCCTTCCTTTCCATCTGTGAATRGATATCTGTGAATATCCAAGCTTTCCAGCTGAGTGAGAAAACCGGTCAGGACGAACAGGAATAGAAAAAGGATATTGTAGAGGGATTCAAGAGAGGAAAATGACACTTCCCCCCCCCATATTTTGATTTTGCTCCTCCACAAAATTAAAGCCTCGTTCCAATACGGTTTTAATGTCACAGCCCCTGGGTTTAGATCCCACTCTTCTGTACCCTGCACGTCCTCGTGGAGCAGCCCCATCAGCAAACTCCATTTCTGCCCACGGCCCTGCTTGCAGGGATGGAAATCCCAGCCCCTGGCCCTGGGGCTGGCCAGGGTGAGCGCTCAGGAGGGGCTGGGAGGGCACTCCGAGCGTGCAATCAGCCTGGCCATGGCAAGGAGCCCTGGGAAYGGACACATCCTGAAGCTGAAAATGTGGATAGCTGATAGATGGCTGCCATCGAGCTCCTTTGCTYGCTCCCTGGTGGAACAGCCACTGAGCTGCAGGGTGGGCTGCTTTAATGACACAGACAGACCCTGAGCCACAGCCACCGTCCCCCACCTCTCCCCAGCCTGTCCAGCCGCCCTCCACACAGCTTCTCCCTCACCCCATCTGTAGCAGAATAACCAAAGCTGCCTCTAACAAGTCGTTCCTAATCCCTCAAGCCTCCTCTCCTCACAGTGCAACCTCTCTGTTCAGAGCCTCCTACTCTCTGGACACAAGGAGAGCAGGACCAAGCCCATCGGATTTAGGATGCTTCTTAGGATCAGCTTATTATTATTATTATATTAGTATTATTAGGATCAGCTTCTCTGCTTGAATCAGCACCGATCCTTTGAACCGTGCAGAGCCTGTGAGGTCGCACCCAGCTGAGAAGTGCAGGAATAAATTGGCCTTTCCCAAAAGCCTGGCACGGGGAGAGGCTTCAGGAGCAGGCAGGGATGAGCCCTCCTCGGGCACAGAGCCCTGGGACCCACAGCAGCTCAACAGAAAGAACAGCAGGGAGGCTTTGCAGGAGCCTTTGGCTGGGTGGCTCCCGGAGGCTTCCAGCTGCAGGTCTGCCCCTCTGGAAGGGAATCCTCAGAGAATCCTGAGAGAGAGCAAGGGCTCCAAGCGTGCTGGAATAACGCTCAGCAGGCTCGAGGACGYGCATCTGCTTCATTAAAACCCGATCCCCAAGTTCCTCTCCCTTTTTCCCTCCCAGGGTGTTTTCCAACATTGTTTTCCTGCATACCTGGATAAACCAACGCTGTGCAGGGCTTTAGCTAAGGTAATTTGAGAATTCTTTTATATTGAAAAGGTATAAAAAGTAATCCCCTGAAGTACTTGGTTTTCCTTCCACGACATTCCACCGTAACAACCCACCTCTGCTTTACCTCGTTAGCATGCTGAGGGGCTGGGAAAGAATTATTACAGCTCAGAACTCTAAAAAACAGGTCTGGCAGCCCCTGGAGGATACAGGGCAGAACAGAATGGGGCCCTGGCTAAGACCCGGGGGAGCTGAGCTCTCCTCCACAGGYTAGGTGATCACAGGCAAGTTTGCTTCCTGACTCTTCCTCTTCCTAGACTTCTTTGGGGCAGGAAAAGTTCCTCTGCGCTGCTCAGCAAGAYAAATGCAGATGTAATGCAAATCAACAGCAGCAGAATGAAACCGTAATTGTAACAGAAAAAAAAAACAGTGAAAGAGGAGACGGGGCTGCCTGGGTCTATGTTGAATTAGCARGAGTTGCATGCTACATTACAGAAGCAAAAGTGCATTTCTATGAGCCCCTATGAGAGAGGCAGAGAGAGTTTAGCACAGCGCAAAGACCCACTACCATAATCCCAACAGAACTCTGGCTTATTTTCCACTAGGGTAGCAGAGAGAGGATACAGCCCCAGACACAGGTGCCTTAGGCAGCCTCACGCAAYGGCAGAGTGCAACAAACTTTTCCTGGCTAGAAACCTCCAGATGTGTCTTCCCTCCTTGAGGGCATTTCCCTAAGAATGTCCTCACCCTCACACCTCCAAGCTGTGGGTGTGGGTGTGTTGGGGCAGCCCTTGCTGAGAGGAACCCATCAAACACAGAAAACACACTGAAATATCAGTGCGCACAGCACTTTTTTCCTGATTGATTGTGGAATCTTCCTGACTTAGATGTACCTGTCATACCCYGGCTGAGGAGGATGTGATTCACCCACCGAGAATTCACGTCCAGCCTCGTGCCATCTTTGCAGGATTTGAGTCTCAATCCATTCCTCAAGCAGCCAACACTGTGGGTGTTCAGGAAGCAGGATCCCATCCTTCCACACCCTGRGGTCACCAAGGCTGGCACACTCTTGCTCCCACTGCGAAGTACCCTGATACTGAGCACAGGTCACTGCTTGACTGGACAGCAAACTCCACACCAGACTGCTGGGCTGATCTCAGGCTAARCATTCATGTCCAGGCCAGACAGTGCCCATGGAAGTGAGACCCCAGGAGGTGCCTCGTGTATCTGCCCCTCAGCCGCTGTCCAACAACCACGTTTGGTGCAGAACGCTCAGGGGCCACTCTATTTTTACAGCTTCCATCCATAAAACAGGAAGCTAAAGCTTCTGGGAGGAGAACACAATTACCCTACAATGATGTCACATCAGAATAAACTCAACACAATCTGTATAAGCAGAGAGAAAAAGCACCCAAGCTTTTTCCAATTGGCAGCAGATAATACTTTACAACTGCCCTGTCGTCAACCTTCGGAAGCTCTCTCCAGAGGCATATGTGGGTTGGCAACCAGGCACAGTGCCTGACTAGTTCTGCATCTAGTGSTACAGAAGCAGGGACATATGGAAATGCACAGGCTGGCAGAACAAGTGAACTCTGGAGCAGTGACTCGGATAAATGAGTGCCTGCACGCCGGCRGATGGAGAAAAGCGCAGTTAGGGAGGAACTGTGGGGCAGCAGCAATGCGATTTTAAACAATCCATGGCAATCRGCCTGAGCTTCAGATCTGAGGCACYTCCAGCTCCCTCAGCCCTCTTCTTGTTGGGGAAAATCCTCACCATAAAAACCGGGAAGGGGAAGGCAGAACGATGCATCTGGCGCAAGATGCCAGGAGCTGCTTCAGGGAGCAGAGGACAGCACTGGGAAGTCAGCGGTGATTTTTGCGTCTTACTACACTGCTAACCATGCTTCTGGCACCTTTCAGAAACACACAACAAATCACTCCCAGGAGCCTAGAAAAGCAACACGTGGAGAGACACTCCCGAGCACAGTGGACACGGGAATGTGGGATACACACACAGACCTGTCCTGCCGGGAACRGGAATTTGTGCCTGATGCTGCCTTCTGCACTCACTCCTCTGGAGACCAGTCTGCTCCGAGGCAAAGCGACCCTTTCCTGTCTGCAGGCAGCAGACTCACTCCTAGCCACTGTTAAACGTGACAGATGAATGGAAAACAAGTATTACTTTTATTCCACTTTTTGGGATGAGGGGACTCCATGTCTGGTGATCTCAAAGATTTTTCTTCCTGCCACAACTGAAACATTTTCTTGTGTACACCCTATTGACGTGACTATTGTGATGTGGAAGAAGATAAATTTAATAAATTTCAACAAACCTGCTAAACTTCACTGAAGTCTCTCAATAATAGGCCACCTTATATTATAAAGGAACTGCCTTTCTCTCCCTGACACTTCATCCGCTGACATTACACGTGTGATCCCACTTCTGTGCACTGCCTGGTTACCACCTCAGCTCTCAGATCTCTGTGATACCTCATCTCTTCCTCCCACATCACAGGGGTGATCCAGGAAAGCAGCAGGCAACGATTTTCCAGTGAGTGTCCCTAAATCCAAACCCTGCATTAAGCTGGCACCATTTACAACGGGAACCAGTTTAGAAGCTGGGAAGCATGGGAAAACCATGACCCGCCTTCCACAGGCCCTCCCATGGATCTGTCAGCTCTGTAGCCATGGATCAGGCTGTCTGCTCCACCACAGGGTCCAGAGCAAAGCCAGCACAGCCAGCAGTCCGAGGAGTCAAGGGCCACGTGCACACACAAAGTGAAAATTACGGAGGGTTACCTCTGCACGCGTGGCACCGTGCAAATGTTCTGCAGGAACTGATAACAGTTCTATCAGCCGAGAGAGGGGAGAACAGACGGGAAGGAGGCTGTGCTGAGAGGAAGGACTCAAACAGGAATATGGGGTTTCTCTCCCACCTTCCCTGGTGTGGTAAGAGCCCTAAATAAACCTTTGCGAATCTCCATACAGGCAATCCCCACCGGGGTGTTCCAGTGCCCCAGGCAACTCTGGCTGCTTTAGCACCACAGCACAAGATATTAACACATCCACAGAATGCTGCAAAGTCACGTTGTGAGGTTCGGATTCTCCCCACCTCTTCCATGGACCAGCCCCTCTACTCAGCACTACGCTCACTTCGTCTGTCTCCTTCACGAAGGTTTGACAACAGTTCTGATGCTGGAAAGAAAATAGTCCCTACTCRTGATGCACCTCAAACTCCTGCTCTTCTTGAAGAAGAAGTCAGGGCTAGCTGAATTCCTATATTATCTTACTTTTGTAAGAACATGTTTTGTATTTAAGTTTTTAAAAGAGGCAAATGTTTCCTTGATATTTGGTGCAGCAAAACAATTGCTGAATGTCCAGGCTTCTCTTCAGTGCTAAAAGATTAACATTACATAACCTGAACTAAGATTTTGTGATAGATGTTGTAGGAAATTCACTCAAGGCTGCAGATTTAATGTAATTTAATGTCTGTGGCACAGAGCCTTTAAAAGGGATAAAAGTKATGGCCTGCTACACTGCCAGATCTTTGCAACCAATTTTCTTAGTACAACACTGAACACCTAAACACACCTAAACCCACCTGTAAAACAGTGTGCAAGGACAGGGTTACGTTTGTGACCCACACACAGCAGGACCACCACCCAAGGAGTGGCGTGAGGGGGATGTTTGTCCTCCTGGCAGTGTGGGGGCAGACAATTGATGACCCATCAGAATTTAACTGGCAACGCAGATCCAARAAGAGCTGAAAACCCCCATCAGGTGAAATCAGTACATATGAACAGTGAACAACAGAAGAGGCTGAAAAATCACCCTGTGTTCAATCCCAGATGTCACATGGGGGCTTCTTCCCTCACTCACCCCCCCAGAAAACAACCCCCACCCCCCATTAACACTGAGTTGGAAAGAAAATCAAGAAAAACACGTTGGTTCACTTATTGACAAGCCATCTGTAACACTGCAAGCAGCCAAAACAGTGTGTATTTCAAGAACCACCCAACCTTCTTGAAAACAAAAACAGGCCTGAAAAAAACCCCAACGCACACAGAAAGAAAAGTCATGTTTTAAAGTCAGTTACGAAAATGATAAAGAATGATAAAAAAAAAATCCCCAACATGAGCTACATACCTTAGCTATTTGGACACACCAGTTCAGCAGGAGCTGGGAGCCAATATTATCCTTATGCTCGTGGACATAATCCAGGAGGCAGCCGTGAGGCATGAGCTGAGTGACCAGCTGAATGGTGGGGCTCAAGCACACGCCCAGCAGCCTCACCAGGTGGGGGTGGTCCATGCTGGCCATGATGAGAGCTTCCTGTAAAAGCAAGAGGGACCCAGTTACTCCACAGCCTCCACGCACCAGAGATCTCCCACGGAGCGGCGGAAGGGGATCAGCGCCCCTTGAGCTCCAGGAATTCCTGGGGAACACCCAGGCTGATGGAATGCACACTGGATGGCCTCAGTCCCAAATAACAGAGTCAGACTATCTGCACAGATCTAAGATTTGCAGCCACAGAAACAAAGAGGTAGGAGTGACACCCTTGACTTCACTCAAAGGTCTCTTTGGTCTTGTTTTACTTAATTTTGCTTCTTGAATATATTTTTCCCAGCTCGTGGTCAATCCACTGGGCATCATCTTCACGTTATGCAAGCAAACTCTGCCCCTTGTGTATGGCAAGATGTGGCAAGGTATTTGATAAAAGTGTGCTAAAATCAGAGCACAGATCAGAGAATTTATGCTCAGTGTTTTAGAAAATTAAGCATGTAGCACCTGCATTTTGACTGATGCTTTCCCAAAGTTCAGCCAGCAAAGAGTTAAGAACCAGGAGGGGCAGTGTGGGCTTTTCCAGTGTGCAGGATGCTCCCACGTCCTCCTGAACTTAGCTCCTGATTCCTCCAGGTCCTCTCCCAACAGATCCGGGTCGAGCTCATTTTGGTTTTTTCCACACTTCAGCTTTTCACACAAAAAAGACTTTATTTCCCTTTTCCAGACCACAGGAAGTTTTCAGCTACCAAGCTGGGTGGGAACCAGAACCAAGGACCAGCAGGTTCCACCCTGGCTACACTATTTGACCCTGAAGTTCATATCCCTGACCAGCAGCACAGGAGCTCCTCATAAAAACCCTACACAACTGTTCTTAGAGGTAATGCWGCCCTCACAAGCAACTGGCATTCAAATGCAGCAGAGAAAGCTCTTCTCTCTCATTCACTGAGCTGAGCCCTCCATTTCAAGACCACTTCATCATGGCAATGGAACAGTGAGAAGTGAGATGAAATTGTGGCTTTGTAAAGCTATTTTGGCTCTCTTCTTTTTTTTTTCCCCCCTCAAAAAACCCCTCTATGACATCTTTCTGACAACTTACAGAATAACAGCTGTAATAATGCCAAAGAAAGAAAGAAAGAAAGAAAAAAAAGGGTGAGACAAACCTGCCATCAGAGGAACTTAGCATACCCCCAGCTCATAAAAGTTGGGGGGTTTTAAGGCAAAAGGAAAAAAAAAAAGGGTTCTGGCAAGTAGGCTGAGTTTGTACTAAGGGAAATTGCTCATCGTAGTACAAAGAATATTTGAAACCAAATTGCAGATTATTTGCATAATAGTTCTCTCACTTTCTTTCCCTCTCTTTTTTTTTTTGGTAAAACAAAAAGACGAGCRAGACACTAATTGTAGGGTTTTTTCCCTCCCAATAAGAAAAGAGCAGATGGCCCTCACGGAGGGGGGGAGCGACTCCTTCCCTTTTCTTCCTCAGTGTGTGTGAAGAAATAAATAAATGAATAAATAGGGGCTATTTGATGGGATAATGGAGCAGCAGATCTGAGGAAGATTCTGATGCAACCAATTAGAAAAGGGATCTGAATTTAACTAGTTTTGCTCACATTCAAATTAATACAGTTCCCACTCACTTAACTCTTCAGTATGGGGACTCCTTGGAACAATTTCAGCYTTTCTTCTGCTGTGACTAGAAAATATGCTTGAGGGCCACCAGAATAAATACCTGCTGACAGGTGAATTATCCAGTTTCCAGAGCCTCATTTTTTTCTTTTTTACCCCATCCATGTTCCCCCTGCAGATGCATAAGGGGATAGCACTGGCTGCCCACTCCCTCCCTGAGTAAAGGTGAGGGGTTCCCCAGGAATGTGGAGCTGGAGTACTTTTCTTTAGAATGAGGACTGCTTAGAGCAGAGACCAGAGATTCTTTTTGCCTACCAAGGGCCCAGGCAGAAGGCTCTAAAGCTTGTGCCCGTCAGTCTCCAGCTCCTCACCACTGCCTAGTCCATCYGGGCCCAAAGGAAAGACACTTCTGGGCAATGATAAAAGCAAGCAGTGCCATTTGTCTCGTGCTGATGTTACAGGAAAGCACATACTTTCCCAATAGTTTTGGGCAACAGTTCCAGGAAGAAAAAATAAAGAAGTTGTTAATAAAATATTATGGACTTCTCCRTAATGAATTGAGACACACAACAGAGAGCAAGGAAATCTTCATTATAGACCTAAGCCACTAATGGATACTAATTTAGCATGAGTCCTGGCTTCACATAGTTATCCTCATTAGTAAAACTATTGTTATTTTTGTTGAACTTGCATCTACATGAGAACTAAAATCAGGGCTGTGTGCATCCAGCACAGCACCAACACCAAGTTAAAGAGATTGCAGTTGTTCTGCTAGGGCCTAATTAGACAAAACAGAAAAACAACAACAGAAACATTATGACTTAGCAGCATTTTTAKAATCTTCTCAGCAAATAAGGAATGCAAGTCCCCATTTTAAAACCTGTTTGGACATGCAAAACCCTAGAGCTGCTATCCTGGTGACACTCAGCAGCCTGGTTCCCAATTAAATTGTCCAAAACATTTAAGCAGGTAAGGCACCCACACTCACAAACTCGGCTGGTGGCACTGGCCTCTTTCAAAACCAACCTCTGCCGTTTTCTGGGCCTTTTGGTACCTGCAGCTCTCGTCTCTACACTCAGCTGGCACAATTACACGAACGAGCTCGAAACTGGGCCTATTCTAATTTAATGGAAAGCAAACTGAGGCACCAAAAAGGGACAAACTCCTACCCACAGCCACACGGGGAGTCTGGAGCACAAGTGGAAGCAGTGCCCCGGATCACTTTGCTTCTCTCTCCCGACAAAATTCCTTTGACAACTGAAATATCAAAGGGATGGAGAGGAGAGAAACGACTAAGATCCAGCACTTCATCTTTCCCCGGGAGCCAGAGTCCCTGTAACATCCTGTGCTCACAGAGACAGCACGACAGGAGCGGTGACAGCTTTGGAAGGCTCCTGCTGGACACCAGGCACAGCAGGAACTCACAGGAGCAACTCTCCAGCCAAACTGCTTGGGGCTGGGCTACTGCAGGGGCTCACATGGGCTACTCACAGCGAGGCTGGGCAGGTATGTTCTGCTCACAGCAGTGCTTGCAGTGCCACAGCACGCCAGGGGAAGGCTGGCAAAGACAGACCTGGATGCAGAAGGCAGCTGAGCCCACAGGCAGCTCGGYAGGGCCGTGGCTGTGCCCCCCCAGCCTCACCACAGGTGACTTCAGCCCAGACTCCYGTGCTCAGCTCAGTGCCACCCTTCTCGGGTGTGCTATTTCGTGCAAAGAAATCCTGCCCTGTCCATCACTCCTCTCTTCTGCCCCTCCTGAATGTGGTTAGATTATTGCTGCACCAAGCTCAGCTCCYGTGATTTGTCCACACAAGGCTGTAGTGAACAGTCCCCTTCAACAAGGACATCAGTGTTATTTTAATGGCTCACACTGATCCTCCYGCCATGTGCACCGAGTAACAAGGCAGCACCCCAAAGCAGGGTGAGTTTGCAGGTCCCAGTGAGCAATCACCAGACCTGTGACTGGTTTCTGTCAGCAGAGCTGTGTCAACAGGGCTCTGAGGAGGTGCAACTGCAATTAAAATCTCACCTGAAACGGCTCCCTGATCTGTCCATGCTCCACAGCTATGTTTGACATATCTTTAATTTGACCACTGTTTCTGAAAAGTAACTCAAAATCCAACCAAAGCAGGGTTTTCATTTYGGCCTTCCAGGCTGGGGAAAAAGCCCCAGTTCTCGAGGCTGTGAGAAGAAAGAGTGCTCATCTCATAAGATGGTATTTACCTTGCCCCCTTCCTACTTGGCTATGTTATTGCTCACAGTCACAGCTGATGCCTGACCATAGATACCAGCCAGCTGCAGAACGTCCTTTGGAACTGGCTTTGTTCCTCTGACCACACAGTTTGTAAAGCAGCGGGCTCAGCGGGGTGCACGTGCCAGCAGCAGGGAGATAATCCCACACTTGGCCTTTTTTAGGTCCATGTTGAAAGTTCATGTCCACCCAGAGCGGCCCAGGGCACAAGTCTCTTCAGCTCATGCCCTCATCCAGCAGTACACCAGCTGAGGATGTGGGCAAGCACCCCTGGCCAGGCTCTTCCTGAGATGCTGGAGATGATCACCTCCCCTCCTTGCTGCTCAAGAGTTCCTCTCACAAGAGAGTCAGCATTTGAAGCAATATTGATTATCAGATTTAAATATGAGGCAGAAGGGAAAAGACACTCCTTCTGATGGCTTGTTCTGTACCACAAAAGTGTCGTGGGCACCAGTGGCCACACACAGAGCACTGGGGGACACCCACCCACAGCCAGCCAGTGTCCCCTCCCAGTGCTCCACATGCTTCCCTCAGAGCCTGGGCAGGAGAAACGTGCCCCCTGTTCCAGGGAAGTATCCCAGATCTGCCTCCCCAGTTTGGCAAGCCCAGAGCAAATGCCACACTAAAGCCAGATGAAGACATTCACCTGACAAAGAGTTAACTGAGCTCAAAGTCTGAAAAATCTGATTTCCTAACCTTCTGCTTCTAAATGTTCGTGCCACGAAATGCCCCCCAAACAAAGCAAAACAAAAGACGCCAGAAAAGAACAGCCCAGCTGTTTTTCCTAATAATCGTGGAGTAAATAAATGTGCTTAAAAGCTGACTTCACACTGCGCCGTGCATTCCTCTGAAGGCACAGCTGTGCTAACAGGAGAGACRCTACACCCAGCACGCTGCTTTTTACATTAATTTCACAATTCTTCTGATGGCTGGAGCCAGCACCTGTCTGGAATGCAGGTCTGACCTGCTGCGGGGCAGATCCAATTACGGCCCAGCACACCACATACTTCAGTGCCTTCTGTTTGCCTGCTCGGTCCCACAAACTGTTCAGGGTGTATTTGACTCAGCCTGCGCAGCCTGCACAGCCACTCGAGCCAAGAGACGGCACCAACACACCGGTGGCACCGCAGTGACACCCAAAAAAAAGAATAGTAAGAACCTTTCTATACACCCACGTGCCTGCTCCCAGCATCAAGCGAGCTGGATGCTCACGGAAGTGSGGGCTCATCAGAGGCTGTGGTGCAGGGAAGAGCGGCAGCGCACACCCAGGGCCAGCTCCTGGGTTCACACTCACGGGGCCCACGAAACGCTGAGTGTGGCTGGCACGGCAGGAAAGAAGCAGAGGTCTGAAAGCCCCGTCATTAAGGGGGTTTAACGAGCTGTTAGCCGGAGTTTTGCACCAACCCCCATCTCCTTGAAACTCCCTCCATGCCTGTTATGCTCTAGGAAGCCACTTTTAGGAACCTCTCTGTGTAACCAGAGAAGGTCACACTAGAGCCTTGTTTGCATGGATTTCCTCAGTCAGGATAAACTCTTAGGATTAAGGAGACTACAGGTTTTCAMGGGGTGGCTTTGGACTTCATATAAGAGATTCGAGTTTTTTTTGAGCCCAGTTTCCCATGAGGAGTTTAAGTAGAGATTCCCTGCATAGTCAGTGGAGCCACTGCACCCTTGGGCTGCCCAGCAGCAGAGCTGGTGTCTGGCTGCTCAGAGCCTCTCCTGGAGGGGTSATGTGCCTTTAAGCGTGCTGCACTTCTCAGAGCAGGCAAAGCCCCCGAGGCTGCCCTGCCTGTCACAGCACTCGTACAGCAGAGGGGGTACCAGCCTGCCTGATCCTCACAGGCACCGCCTGCGCTGCCGACAACGAATTCGACAGCCAGAGATTGCCTCCTGCGACTCAAACCATCAGAGAGATGCCCCACTTTCCTCCRAACACTGGAAACCGGCACGGATCAGGGATGTGAAAGCTCTCCCTCTCGAAGGCGATGCTTGCAGACCGCTGGGTCAAACCTTCCTGCCCACCTCAGAGCAGCAGCGRGTCCCATCCACGCAGGAATAGACACCTTCATGCACCTACAGAAGCAATTTGGGCTCACTGTCTATTTTGGAGCAACATAAAATAAATTAGGAAAAAACCCAGTACTGTGATCCSTGTCCTGCAAGCASYGAGGGCAGGAGAYTTTGTAGAACCCCCACACCACGTGYTTCKTACTTCCCCCTGCTGTGTGCCAGTCAAGTCCCCCAGTCCATCAGAGCCCGAGTTGGCAGAGGAGGAATCTCAGTTTTGAAGGACCAAGTGAAGATTTTCYATCAAACATCCGGTCAGGGGACAGCTCCCACCAGCATTTCTGTGAGCCTTGCCCATAAACACTGAGCATGGTGATGAGAACCCAAAATCCAGCCCATTTTCAGGTCACTGTTATGCATAATAGCCAAGGACCCCAGCAACCAGAACTGTTCCCATTGGAAGTTGTCAGGAGAAGGAAGGGTGGCTTCATTGTGGGGATTGCCCCCTTGCAGATCAGGCGTGGGTGGTTTGACAGTAAAAATATCGTACCGTTCTGACAAATGTTTTACTCTCAGCCTGTGACACCCMTCATTCTTCCAGAGCAGTCTGTCCAAAGTGATTTGTTTCTTACTACTTTGACGCAACCASCAAAAATATCTGAAGTTGTAAGCATGCAGTCTAACAAAGCCAGCATTTCAGGAGGGTGGACAGACATTATCACTGACCAGCTTACTCATATTTTCAGCCTTGGCTGCACATACCTCTCACAAGGAGGGAGTTATTGCTCTGATTTTTGATTTAAGATGAGTGATGGCAAGGTCTCTGGAACGAAAAAAAAATCTATCAGGTTCTCACTCCTTTCTGAAGAGTCTTCAGGCATTGCTTTGATATATTCTGGTATCCCTGAAAAGCTTGGCTTTATAATCACACACTCAAAGCCCCTTCCTTCTCCAGGATCAATTTAAAGGGATAGCATCAGGGATGAAAGCCTAATTTCATCAAGTGTATAATCAACATTAAGAATTGTTTTAATCAAAGATACATTTTGCCTGGAACGCAGGTATTTAATCTCTCACAACTGAGAATTCAAATCACACTCATCTCCGCCTTTCCCTCGTCTGTATTCAGCTGCACGGGAGCAGCACACTCAGGACTTGAGCACTGCAAAGGGATGATACTTGAACAGGGAAAGTTCCATTGGGCTGTTTGGTTCACTGTTAGGTCTTTTTCCTGACCAAGCTGGCATCAGTGAGGCAAAGTCCTCCAGAGCTGCCTCATGCTCTGTGTGCCACATCAACATCACTCTGCCCGCCATCTCCTCCCAAGTTTCTACATGTAACAATATAATAATAATAATAATAATAATAATAATAATAATAATAATAATAATAATAATAATAATAATAATAATAATTACTTTTTTCCCATGTTGATAAAGCCTTGGCATACGACATCAGATCTCAGGTCCTGGCATCTGTCAGGGTAAGTCAAAGAACTCCCAAACCAAACACATTTGCATGAGTGGCCACCTGTTACCAACACAAACACCTCAGTCAAATCCTTAAATACAAATGTATTAAATACTTTTTATTTGTGCCAGTGTAGATGGTCTCGAAAAGGAAAAAATCTCGCTGAAGTACAGAAGCCAAGCACAAAGTTGTGGGCAAACACCACTCGAACTTGCAGTACTGCAGGAGGGAATGCCCATTTTATAAGTGATCTAATTTGAAAACGGAACGAATAGGGTGAAATAATAACTTATGTTATGCTTTCATCCGCTTCTGTATTACCACAATCCTGAGATCATTTAATTATCTCATAAGATGGCCTGGTATCACAGACCCTGCATTTCCAAAGGACTATCCAACTAACAGGACTCTACCAATCAAACCCCAAACCTTTTTCCCAGCATTTCCTACAGCAAGCGTCGACAAGGCCAGCGGGGGTGAGTCTGCTTTTCAGCAGCCTCSCAGCTCTCCGGGAAAGAAAGCGAAAGAAGCTCTTCCTAAGTGACACTGCCAGGGAAACTTCAGGCACAGGAAGAACTCTCAGGAAACCTGGAAGCTCCAGGCACCACCAGCGTGCCAGAGTTAGTGCTGGAGACACATCCAGAGCCGTGTGTACCTGTGCCATGCAAAGCTCACCTTCGGATCCGGAGCAGGGTCTGTTTGCACCCTGATCCCAAAGCAGGAACCCACACACACTGAGGATTCTGTCTGCCAGCACCTATTGTGCACCTCACTGCCCAGGTCAGCAGTCAAGAGGCTGACACTTGAGAAAAAGCAGGGAAAGCTAYCCACAGCTGTTCTCCCATCAGCCYTTCTGACCAACACCATTCCTGTTTGGCAGGACACGGATGAAACAGAAGTATGGTTACACAGAATTAATCTATCTGTTCCTTGTTGCATGCCTTCACATCTTTGTTTCTTTAAAAGACAAACACCTGTCCTCCCACTTGTTCTCCCTGCTGCCCACAACTTAACCACATGCACAAAGTGTTTAATATTCCAGTTTGGACCTGACAACGTTCCTGCCTAATGAGCATCGTCTGAACTTTGAAACAACAAATGAGTCCGAAGCAGGAATTCACCAGAGTTCAYTCAGAAAATGGCAAAACCAGGTGCTTCCATCACTATCATATTTCACAAAACCATCTTCTGGCTGAGGAATTCACTGGAATACATCTCCCATTGAAAAGCTTCAGCAGAAACCCTTCCTTTTAGTTTCAGCAAGGTAATAAATGTTTTACCGAGAAATATTTGTTCAATATTTTGCCACGAAAACAATTCCAACAAGGAAACTCATTTTCTCTCCYCATTCCAAACACCATTTTTTCCAAACACTTTTGCTATTAAAATAGCTTTCCAGAGGGTGTTTTTAGCTGGTGACTCTGGCCACTGACCTAAACCAACGAAGGTCCAGTCCCTGTACCACATTCCCCTGCTTTCCTGAGGCCTTACATTTCCAGCAGATAACCTGTGCTTAGTCTGCACCTCAGCTGCTTCCCCCCTTTGCACTGCCCAGAGTTTACCTGKGCAGGTCCATCAGTGAGAGCCTTTGAAGCTGCAATTTGTCAGCACAGCTCAAAAATCTACGTAACTGTGCTTTCTCACACATTTCTGTGTCATTTGTCATGTAAAGCACGAAGACAAAACCAGGCCCTGGCCTATGAGAAACATAAGCAATTCTGTGTTATTTGCCTGTGTAATTAAAAGCCTGATATTCTCTATGAAGCAGAAACCTTCAGGTACATTTGTAATCACCTTGCAAGTAACTAAAAGGGAACAATACCTATTTTCTCTCTCTCTCCTGTTGTTAACACACAATTTGCTTTATTTATCAAGTGCCATCCAGCATCTTTAAAACACCCGACCTGGGCAAAAGCTGATGAGATGTTTGAAAACAACATTTTATACACATTCCCAATGGACAAGTAGATAAAACAGCTTYGTCTGAAAAAAACCCTTCATACAGTATTTGCTTGTCTAGGTAAACATTCCAAGGTAATTTAAAACCAGGAGATAATTACAAATCAATGGAAAAATTAAGGGATTTGCTTAGAGGTTATGGGATCTGTGTTGCAATCCAGAGTTCCACCTATAGACTGCTGCAGTAATAACCATTCCTCTCCCCTTTATCTGGTGTGTCTGTCTGGATTCAATGCCTTCCAGGGCAGCGACAAGCTCACCACGCTTTCAGCAGGTCCAAGAGATGCTGTGCATTACAAGAAGCAACACCCAAGTTAATATGGAAGGTATTGCTCTGCAAAATCTTCTTGTTTTTGGAGCCACAGCTCCAGCACTGAAGGCCCAGRCACTCCAAACCAGCATCTGCTGCTCTGTGCACTGCCAGCCCCAGTGTGACCCCAGATCTATCTGCTCATCCCACTTACTGCACTGACATCTACGAACTATTGGCAGAATATTCCAGAGATGATCAGCAAGCCAGTCAGGAACCACATTCCCCTGTCTTGTTTCTTCCATGACAACCGTGTGACAAGCAGCCATGGGGACATCTGACTGCTGCTTGTAAATAAGAGGCAGAATATTGATGCGAGCAGATGTTAATTATTTTTATAAATCCGYGACGGTTGCCAATGTTTCAGAGGTGTCTGGATCAGTGCTGAGACACGAAAAACACTTAATTTTTGAGGGATCATCTGCAACAAAAGCACTAAGGGAGAAGACCTGAAAACTATAGTATTTGGAGGTAAAATATATTTCAAATTCAGCTCCTATAAGCCTGTGCTGCTGTACCCTTACCTTCCCATTAAAAATGGTCACAGCACTATCATTTGTATGTATTTATGGGGTTTTTTTTCCTCACTGCAACGCAAAAAACCTCGTTCTCCCTTAACTTTAAGTTGACTTGGCACCTCATTAGATTCCCTGTTAACCTCAAACCAGTGATGGCTTGTTTGGGATGCATTACAGTTAAGCCTGTGGAAACAGTACCTCTCTTTTATTAACGGGGTCCCATAAAACCCTGCATTTTTTATCAGTGTGGCAACATTCTGGCACACACAGTGCCCTTTAGGAACTTAAACATTAACATGTGCCTATTTTATACTGCTAATGGGAGCTGGAGGCACAGAGAAAGAATGCAAAGCAACAGGATATTTCTGAAGCACAGGTTTTCAGTTTTAGTGGTGAGGCAGCACTTGTCAGTGCCAAACTCTGCTTTAAAAATGGGTCTCTGTGTCAGCTTCTTCTCCTAACACATCAGGCGTTATTACAGAACCTTATTTTCTTTAATTTAACCATTTTACCAGGTTTTGCCACTTTTATTTCTGCGCTTTGCATCTGGATGTCAGAAAGATTGTGAGAAGAGTTCCAGTGTTCCTAGCCCCTTTGCTGGTGTTTAAGGGAGACTTTTTCTCATGTTTGTAATGACAAGTCCACACGCTACAGCCTTCCAGGGAAAATATGAAGCTGAAGGAGAGCATCCTGGCCCAGGTCCAGACCTAGCCCCTGGTAAAGGGTGGAAACACAAGGCACAACGCCAAGAACGAGCCCCCCGTGGTACTGACTGCAACAGAAAGCTCACCACGGAAATACAAATCCCACAGCTTCTGATTAAGTCTCCCAATTAAACTACTGTGTACCACTTATGATACCCATAGCACCACTCCTCTGCCTCTTTTTTTTTGTAATATTCCCATCCTTTGCCTGTTCAATTTCTGAGCACTTTTCCAAAAGACCTCTCTCCTACTGTGTCCTGATAAAAGAGTGGCAGCTATGGGATCCTGACCTCCCTAAGAATAACATAYACAGCCAAGCAAATAACTCACTCCATGTTCCAGCAACCAAGCCCAAAAGAACGCTCCAAGGAGACAAGGGTCAACCCTGTTATTGGGGTACCTTATACCTCTAAATAGAGAGTGTAATACAAGAYCTCAGTTCAAAACTGTTCCTTTATACTCGCACACACTTTACAGCCAAAAGAAATCCTTGAATTTGACGAGAATCTTTAATACTTTCAATTGATGSCCAGCTATACTTCCCAGTGAATAAACAAGCACTCCCACCTGATCTTCTCACTCGCAGATTTACCCAGCCTCATGCAGGGTCTCCGAGTCATAAAGCATTGCAAACCTGAAATAAGGAGTCCTACAACTGCCGTAACAAAAAGCACCTGGATGTACTTCCTAACTCATTTAGCAATAACTCCTCAGTCCCTCCCTTAAACCTGGGGCAGGCTTCTCAGAAGGTTTACTCCAGAGGTGAGGTCCTGGCCCTGCTGAGTTCTCCCACAGATTTCAACAGGGCTCAGACTTCCCCCATCAGCAGTGGTAGAACTCCCTTTCCCTCACTATATTTTCCAGTTTCAGCGTTCTGCCAGCAGAATTGTTTCCAAGCAGCCTGGCTTGTCTGTCTGTGCTGGAACCTCATCCTCTCTGTGTATTTACTTTCTCCACACGGCCACATGCTCCTGCATATGGAAAATTAACCCCCCCTGCACATACACACACATCTTACCCCCACACACTACRGAGGGAAAAATTACTGGGGCAAACATTTAAAGCAAAATTACTGCTTAGGATGGAAATAACAGAAGCGTAGCCTTGAAACAGTTAATCCTCAGACGCCTAAAAGCAGTTAACCTTCAGCAGAGATCAGATTTCCAGCTTCTGCAGAGGCTGATCACTCCGGGGGCCCGGGCATGGCGTGCAGCCTTCTCAAGGACAGCCTGATTTCTGGCACCTCTGGACAAGCTGGAAATGGTAATTGCAATCACAGGGAGCTGACAGGCAGGCAGGTCCCCCTGCTAAGCGGCTCTGCTCACACCCACGCTGTGCACGAGTGGGAGGGCGGGGAGGCTGCACAAAGGGGAGTCCACAATCACAGGAGCCAGGTCACCCCCACCTCCAACCTGACACGATGCAGTGAAAACCTGTTGGAAATGCAGCTGGAGCACAGAGCCAGGCAGTGCTCACAGGGGCTGGGAAGGGGGACGTGTGCGGAAATGACAGCAAAAAGGGTAGGGAAGAACGTCTCACTGCTGGCATAAAGGATTTCATGTGATCCTGAACCTGCCCTTTCAACCGAGGTTCAAGATTAACTCTGTTGTACTTCCCAAGCAGCCAGGCAGCCAGTGGAATGACTGTGGAGAGTCTGGATCCAGCTACTGGCAGCAGCAATGTCTTTTCACACTTTCGGAAGCATTTATGTGGTCTGGGTCAAACACTTGGGTAGGCAGGAGCATGATGAGTGTACAAGGAATTAAAAATATTAAAAAAAAAAAATTAAAAAAAATTAAAAATATTTCTCCAGTCGCCTACATAGTCACATAAGGCAGGATCTCACAAGGAGACTGAGTGCCAGTGCACCTGTGTCAGCTGAGAAATTGTGTGTCACAGAGTGTGTCCATGGCCTCAGGGGCTCTGGGAATGCCACCACGGGCCAAGCAAAGAAACAAAAAGCTTCAGCCTAGAACTTTCCTGTGTCCAAAGCCAGTGGTGGAAACCAAGAGAARGTAAAGTCTTCTCTCCCCTTCCCCACCTGCCCAGCCAGCTGTGTCTCCAGTGTACTTCCCATCTACGCATCCTTGAGGGAACAGAGGAAGCATCTGGGCCTGTCCATATCTCTGTGGGGTTTCGGCTGAACAGGAGACAGAATTCTCCAGTCAGCTACATGATTTTTTTTTGTCTTCAATCCTCTGGACTGAAGATAAGTTTGACATTGATATCCTCAAGCTGAGAACTTGTCTTTACTGTAAAACAGGCTTAAAAATTGAGAAAAAGCTGTTTCTGCAGCACACCTGAGTGATTTATTAATTTAGCTCATTAGACCAGACATAAATAAAAGATGTGGGTGTCAGTCCCCTACATGCAGCTCTAATTTGCTTGCTGCACGTCWGGTGGAGGTCACTGTGACCACCTTTGCACTTGGTGTGACAAATGTCCTCCCTCACTCCAAAYGCTGCCAGGGCTGCAGACGGCAGCAACCGCAGCCAGCGCAGCCCGAGCCGGGAAGCCCCTAGATCTTAATTATAAAACCATAAAAGAAACCAACTGCCTCTGAAGCTCTCTTACCAGGAAACAAATGAGAACGGGAAATTTATTTCCAGCCATAAATCCCAAAGCCTTCGGTTTAATTTYCCCCAAGTTAACTTTCTCACCTAGCTAAGCAGCCCTGCCTTCTATTATTAGCTCCTGGCCCAACATCAGCTGACCACCATCAGTCAAACTGCCTTCATCTCAATGAGCTCGGGGACTCCCAGGGAACTCTGTGGATGCTGACTCGTGCTTGCAGCCTCTAATTGTGTTCTAACAGATAATGGAGCATTTAAACTCGGGGAGGATGGATTAAACTTGTAAGGGGATCCCAAATCCCGGACAGAACCACAGCTCACAGGATTACTTCCTGGAAACATCCAGCTTAGAGGAAAGGCCCTCATCAACTGCCTGTTTCCCCAGGGCAAGGTTTTTTAAGTCTATTTTTTCAGCCCCCAAGGCTGTTTGCTCTGCTCTCCAACTGCAGCACGACTTTAGGATTTATTACATTGCCGGTCGAGTGTCTGGGTTGATGTTAAACCATCTGACCAGGCCAATGGCCACTTGACTTCTCAGACAGTCATAACAGTCAAATAAATTGAGGCTGAGGAGGGGAAATTGCTTTCCCAAGGGAAATTTTAAGTCCCTGTTCTACTATCAAGCAGCCTCTTAGCTGCACATTTGCCTTTTTTTCCTCACTACAAAGTTTCCCTTCCCTCCATAAAACCCAGGACCCTCATATATCCTGTTGGCAGCCTTAGGGTGAGGAGCAGGATGGAGTTCCCTGCTGTTGCCCCTGTGTCTTGCTGGTGACTCCCTCCCAGGCAGAGCAGCAGCAAGAGCACCTGCACCCTGAATTGAAATCCCAGCCCCCTTTTGGGGACAAGGAAATGTGACCAGCCAGGGCAGAAACCATGCCCCACAACTTCATAACCATAACTTCATAACCATTCCCACAGCTGAGAAGAAATCCTTCAGACTCTGAAATCACCCCAGGCACACAATATGTACCCAGAAACCTGTGGGGARAAAAGGTGAACCTACATTTTACAAAGCAGCGACAACGACCTCTGTGTGGTGGAAGAAGCAAACCCATAGAAGGCTGGGTTACAAACAACCAACAAACAAACCCACAYACAGTCTGGTTCTGCCCTGGTCTGTGCTTCTTTGCAGCCTCCAGCTCGTATTGCTGTAGCAGACACAGACCTACTGCAGTGATAAAAACCAGGCACGAACACAGGGAGCAAAGGAAAAGAGCTGGGAACGGGTGGAGAAAGCCTGGAAAATGGACTCTGCTGCAGCTCCCCCAAGAAAAATCCCACCTGAGGGCTGTGCTTTCGGGTGATGGCCAATTCATCATCCCCTGGTGGGAGGTGCTTGGCCAGAGCAGGGCTGACATCAGGCATTATACCATTATAGTCATTACTGCTCCATTAGCAGGGCTCCAGGCTGCTGAAATGACAGCCCAGCAGCCAAATTGTTGTTCTTTACTCCTCCAGCACAGCATTTAGCAGGATTCCAGGAGCTCGCAGGGTACTTTCAGACTCACATCCTGCCAGCATTCGAAGTTCTAACCAGATCTATGGGCAGGGCCGCCGACATCCACACCAGCTATTTCCGTGGCCGCTGAAGCGTCCCGGGTGCTCCCTCCGCACACAAACTSCTGTTCACCAAAGGCTTTCCATTTCCCAGAGCCTTTCTAACAGGAATGCTACCTTTTACTGGCGAGGACAAGGACATTCCCCATCCAGGAAGGAGCAATTGCTGACAAAAGCACACCCGTGCTTGACAAGGACAGAAAGCGAAAAAAGGCGAGGGTGTGACTCACGTAATGACACCTTCCCGCTGCCCTCCTCTTCCCATGCACCGCCGGCGYGTCAGACCCTTGTTTGAGAAAGAATTAACCCCACCGCGTTCACAGTGCCCTTTAGCCACCTATATACCTCTAAAAATCGGATACAAGTGCTTTTAACCAACGGCCACTATTCAGAACACTCTTTTTGCTGAAGTGCAACTGGTGCATTTTGCTTTCRGACGTACGTGTAAATTTTCCTCATAAAATAGGGTCGGTAAACAGTACCCAGTTTTGTCGGGATAGCTATGCTGACTGCAGTCTTGGAGTGAGAAAGGGTAAAATATGTTTTTCTACTCTAACTTACTCTTTAGTTTATCTCCTCACAATTTAAATTTTGGCCTAAATTTTTTAAACGTTTAAAACTATGGGGGTTTTTTTGGGACAGGGAGGAGTAGTCACATTAAAGCCATAAATAATGCTTAGGTCATTCTCTTTAAAAATGCATCATTTCAAGAACCAAACAACTGGTTTAGGAGGTGAGGATGGCAAGAACCTCTGTATAATTGGATGGGCAATTACTTCACAAGAATGAAATTTAATCATCATCAATGCAGTGCAGTAAATGATTACAGACCACTGCACATATATCAAAAGCAGCATTGACAGAAAACATATTATTTCTTCTTATTGCCACTTGTATCAGCTAATGATGAAGTCTAATTCCTTTTTATTAGGGTAAAAAACAACCTGAGGGTCATTCTTAACCTCAAGAACCGAAAACAACTTCAGCTTTTCTCTCACCTTGCTACCACTGGGTCACAGACTCACGAGGAGCTGTTAATTTAAACAGAAACCTTTCCCAGTGTAACTGTGCAGTCAAAATCTCCAGAGTTCCCAAAAGCCCTCCTCCATTTCTGAGCCATTTATCAGGTGTTCTGATGCAAACACTGGAGGGGAGTATGGTCCAGTGAACCAAGCTGAGCTGGGAAACCTCACACAAGCCACTTTGCCTTTCACCAAGGACCTTATGTTTTCTTCGCTTCAAGGTTAACCAGTATCAGAGGAGGAGATATTACTACTATTTCTCTATCAGATCAGGGCTCAGATCCTCATCTGGTGCAAATTGCTCAGATCCACTGACTTTTATCCAGTGATAACAATTCCTTCCCYTTCAGGCTGGAATCTGTAACACTGACATCCAGTTCACTGGATCCCACCTCTCCTCTTTGTCCATTAAGGAAAAACAATCTAATACTTGTTACCCCTTTATTGCAATTAATTCCTTTTGAACAGGGCCAAACCAGCCTCTTTATTTATTACTTGTGCAAAATGATTACTGAATGCAATAGAACCACAGAATGATGGAATCATCAGGGTTGGAAAAGATGTGACCAACATAAACGTGCAGTGCTCTGTGGAAAAGCACAGGAAATCCCTTCCTCTCCACAGCTTTCCTTCAATGGCCTAAGAACTCACACATGGAACAGCTGTCTGGAACAGATAAATCCACAACTGCACATTTCTGTTCAYTCCTAGATGGAAGCATAGGCTATACAACGGGAGTACATTCTCCTTGTGGCTTAGAGTCTCATTAATGCTAACAAATTAGGCCCATGCACCCAATAGATCTGCCAGACTTAAAAGTCCTATGCAATTTTCAAGTTCACAAGAGGGATTTACAAAAAGAGTGCAAATTGCCATGACTTGTCAAGAAGTTGTCACTGAATASGATACAGACATTCACGGTGTCAGTGAGCCTTGACCTTGACAYAGAGCTAAAAACTGAGTGCAAAGACTCTGTGATCATGGAACATTCATGGAAATTACCATCTTGGCCTCTTATTCCTGGCATTTCAGATTAGTAAAGCAAAAGGGCTTTTAAATCCAGCATATTTTAATTTTCCCCCTCTCCCTGCCCTGCTTTGCAGCTGCTGCCAGCTCCCAGACTCTGGGAACACCGAAGTGGGGGAGAACTGAGCTGGATTTCTGTCCCTGTGAGGAACAGGACAGACTTGCATGCATGGTTAAGATGCTCCCCTACAACTCCTTCTCTCCCTTCCATGGCTTTTCTGCCACAGAAAGATACAATATCTGGCCCATGAGACGAGTTTTAGTCTCACACTGATGGAAAAACCATTCATAAGAAAGCTCCAAGTACCTTGGGGCCCTTGCCATTTGCAGTGGAAAACACAGCCCTTCCAGGTCCTGTGTGCAAGCTTCTTCTGCTATTTAAGTATAAGGAGAGAGAACTGGCAGGGATTTCTCTTTACAGTCTCTGTGGGCTACAGAAAGACACCACCCCTGCCACCACCCAAAGACCCTGCWCGTGTCTCACTTACATCCATAAACTCCACGTTGGCTTTCGGACCGGTGGTCTCGTTAAGGATCTTAATGGCCACAGGAATCTTTACTGTCTCTCCCTCAGGGACCCAGATCCCCTAGAAAAAGAAGAAAAGGTGACAGAAGACTAATAAGACAACAACCATAAAAGCTTGACTCAGACTTACAGTTCTTTTCGACACATTCTGTCACGTTATGAACCTCAGAACCGGGCATACACAAAGTTATAAAATAATCAAAATCACATAAAACTGATTCTTACATCAAAAGTAAACTCTGATGCCAAATGAAACATTTTGTTATCAGTGAACATCCTTGATTTTCTTGTCCACAACAGGGTTTCTAAAGAGCAATGGCAGCATGGCCATGATGCACTTTTTCTACTGACTCAGATAAAATTCTGATACTGATTCAGATGAAATTAAACAAAAATCAGGATTTTCTGTCTGGATGCTGATGTTTAAATTTGAAGCTATCACTAAACTCCCAAAAGTGATTATCACCAGGTCATAACATCATGCAGGAACAGAACACCCTGAGAGTAATATATTTAGAGTGAAGCATTTAGGATCTGTTTGTCTGATTACTTGATACCTGAGAATTAAAAGCTTAGGTGGCTACAAAGGAAATCTAAAATTAAAATTCACAAACTGTGCGTGTGTCTTGGGCTACTTTTCCATCCTTCTTGACTATTGGTGTGTTCTTGTCAACCTCACGGCATCCATCTCTATCACCCTATTATCATCCAAGTATATTCTACCACCTTCATTTGGCAGGTTTGGGCTGCTCCCAAAGGGTTGGGGAACTGGTTTGACTTGCCCACTAAGACCTGCTTCATGCCTCTGAGGTTTGGAAAGGACCAACAGCTCTTAAAAAATCAATACATCTTTAACAGAAGTCCTTTTTCCGCTGTGGGTTCCGCTCTCACCTCGCAGTCGTTAAGGGGTGCCCTGACATAACTTGTATTTTCTATTTGAATGGAAGAAACAAGAAGTGTTAAGAGTTGAGGCAGWGACATTGTTTTACTAGGTATTGTTGCTATTACAAGACCCACATGACACTTGTGCAGTGAAAGATAACGTTCATCCAGCTTTCCAAAACTGCCCTGCTCTTAAGGAAGAGCAGAATGGCAAACCCTGGTGCTGCAGGACAGCCCAGCCCKTGCAGTCCTCTTGCACACAAAAATGATTGGGGCTGACATGCCTTTGCTCACCATTTGCATGCCTGATTGAAACTGAAGTCAGCACTTGAGCCCGAGGATGTGCTCCTTGCCCASGATTCCAGTGTCCTTCCTCTCCCAGGACAGGAGCCCACCCACGGGACAGGGGGCTTTGGCTGCTCCCAAGCGGAAAGAGGGGACTCGCGGCTGCGCGGGGAAGCCTCTCACCTTGTACACAGTCCCAAAGGCTCCGGAGCCGAGGACCTTGACCCGCTTGAGCTCCGTCTCCTTCAGGATGCGGAGCTGGGCCTGGTTGGGCGCCGTGCCGCTCGGGGTCAAGGGCTCCACCAGCTGCAGGGGAAAACCCAACAGTCTCAAACACTTCTGAGCACGAACACCCACCAGCAGCTCATGCTGGGAACAACCAATCCAGCTAAAACCTGGAAGGAGACTGGTGGGGGGGGTCTATCGACCACTGCCCTGCCAGCTCTTGGAGGGGGTTTTCATCTTCCAAAGCAAATGAGCAATGCCCCGAAACCAAGACAAAGCAAGTCCTCAGCCACACATGTAGCAATCCCCACCAGAAACTGCATGATGGAATTATGAACTGCAAATTGAATTGCTGTCAGAGTAACACGTCCAAGGACTTCCGATAATGAAGGCAGTATAAATATTTTCTACRTGACAGAAATATAGCATTTATTATCAGTGTACCACATCCTATTTTTGCCCATTTTAGTGTCTTTTAAGTTGGCTGTATTTCTTTCTAATGGCCTGGGCTAAATGGCTCATCAGGTTCTGACTCTGTTTTGAGGAAGGGACCGTTTTTCTGAACTCCTGTTTTACCACACAGGAAGACAGCTTCGGGGAGAAGACACCTTAGAGCAGACTACTAATTTGTAACAGCCACTAATTCGCTGCAATTAAACAATTTGCTCAAGATGTCCCAAGAAACTTTGTAAATGAGCCACAATGGCGCATTCAGTTAAAAATGCTCTCMGATCTCAATGTTAAAACACCTCTGCCAGAAAAACAAAGATTCTTTAAAAACAAATTAAGGATACACGAAGAGGACRATACTCCAAACAATGAAAAACATTCTGTTCCTTTACAGGATGAGGAAAATAATTCAGGGCTYCTCCTTCTCAAATTGGTTTGGAACCACTGCAGCATTTCAAAGCTGCCTGTTTACAAGGGTAAATGCAGTTTGAGAACTACTTCCATGGCTCTTTGAGCATCATGAACTGGTTAATTAGTTGACCAGACTAATTAGCTTTGTTCAGGTGAAAATACCAGTATCTGSAACTTAGGGGCTGATACAATGGCAATATTTATTCATCTAAAGGCACTGACTATTGTTAAGCTCTCCATACAGCTTAACAGTATTTAACAAGCAACACAAAGTCTAGCCAAACATGCAAGATACTTGTGCAGACAGACTGGGGATGCATAAATCATTTACTCCCGGGCTCTCCAGTGGAGATGAGTGGGAGCAGAACCCTTGGAACAGAAGAGCAGACAGCACTGTTAATAAAGCCTTGTCGAAGAGTCACTAGCTAACAGCATCCCCAACCTTTATGATCTTACAAAGGGGGATCCTAATTCAAAAATACCATCATTTGCAAAATATATCAAGTATAGGACCGAGGAGATGGCAGTAATCACCTTTGCAGTAGCTGAAAGATATCTATTTAATGTTATGTTTAAATATACTTCCTAGATTGACCCCGCCACCAGTGACACTTCAAAGAGCAGGTTGGAGTGCTCACAGCACTCTGCTATAGCTCTGCTACCTGTTTTTGTTTTTGCCAGTAGAACTGTGAACTCCAGTTGGTTAAGCTCTGGGAAGTAYCTTGGCTTAATAAAATACATTATTATTACTGATCATTACTACAGGCTTGGACAAAACGTGGACCACAACGGCATTGGGGGCACTGGGAACAACAGGAAGTTACAATCTCTGCACTCAAGCATCCTTGATGAGCCTAAGTTTGTACCGGAGCTTGCTGAAAGAACTTACTTTAGCCTTAAAAACCAACCTAAATAAGCACAGAATGAAACCCTGCCATATTTAAGCATGAGAGCTGCTAAACGTGCTGATGAACTGGGATGGAATTCCAGTGGAGAGCAGGATGGGGGTTCAGAAATCTGGTGGAGCACACCTTCCTGTGCTCATGGGGGAACTCCTTCCGGCCTTCAGAAGCCACGAATCTGCATTTGTACGGAAACCCAGCAGCCTGAAACAGCTTCCTTCTTTCCACCAGSCCAGTCTGCACGAGTCAGCCAAAGGACGTCCGCACCCCTCCCTGGTAACCGGACTGCAGACCCGACCGCCTTTGCYCCGAAATGCGGAGCGGCCCCGCCCGTCCTTCCCGTGAGAAGCAGCCCGGGCTCACCTCGGTCTCCAGGAACCTCCTCAGAGCTCTCTTCTTCTTGATGCTCTTGCGCCGCACGTAGACGGCGAAGGTCAGCCCCACGATGACGACGACGAAGAGCCCGCCGATGACTCCCGCAGCGATCAGGGGCGTCCTGGCAAGCACAACCACACGCGTCACCCTCAGGCAGGGGGAGAGGCCGCGGGAAGCTCGGGTGCGCACAACGCAATGGCCTGGGAAGCTCACGGACTGCCTCACGGACTGCCTCACGGCCGGGGTTCCCGCCCAAGCGGGAGGTCGGGCCAAACACGCTGACATAYGGCAGGACTTGGCTTGTTCTTAATCAATTTACCAATCCTGTTCGGTTTTGCAAACCACCGTGCACACGCGTGAGGAGTCGTGTGGGCAAGGAAACACAACGTGCACTCGGAGGGCAAAGGCAAATCTGCAGTGGCAAAGTGAGGACACAGTTCCCTGCGAGAGCTTTACCCATGCTGGCTTCGGCTCCGTCTGCATCAACTTGTGGGCTCRCACATTTAGGGCAAAACAAACCAATGAAAAATGCCCAAACTACCAATATAATGTGCCTTCCTGAGTAAGGACGAAGTGAGAGAGGACTTCATGGGCAAAATTTGGAGAAATCAAGCTCCCTCCAAAGAAAAACTCGAGGCAGTACCTTAAATTAGGCATTTTCCCAGCACACCAACATACCAACCTGAACACACTCAGAGCATTTAGCATCCCTCCAACAACGGCTGGACAGTTGCTGAAAAGATGGATAAAAAGACGGCATGACCACTGCAGAGTACAGATGGTGCTGAAACCACTGCCTGGTAAGCACAGGAAATAGGTGACGAGATTGTGGAAATATCACTGATATGCTCTAAAATCCTCCCTCAGCTACATCTGAATGATGATGAAAGGTACATTATGGCCTGCTAATAAAAACGTACCACACAGCTACTGAAAATTTCAAGGAGTCTCCCTCAGAAATACTCAACTGTTTTATCTGACCCTTTATTCTTCTTTTTACAACCTTTCCCAMAGCAGAGCAGTGGGAAGCAGTGCCCGCTAACCTGGTTTGGTGCACCAAGGGGTGTCTACATCACCTCTGACAAAGCCTCACACTCCAGTATTTAAAGCACCACTGGCACGTTTTCCCAGGGAACACACATTAACAGTGCAYGACACAAAGGCCTGTTGCAGGTCACAGACTTTGTGATGGAAACTCCAAAGCTTGCAAATACGGGAAGGGGAATGTTGTCTGGCTGGGAARTGGGTTATGATGTTTGGGGGGCACGAGTCCAGTACCACCTACTCCTCCTCCTGGCCCTTTCCAACCCCTCTGGTTACTCTGTGGTTTTGAGTGCAGAGCTTAAAGAATCTGGCAAATCCACCCAAAACAATGCTCCTCTTTGTTTGCACGTCTTTCTACACTGCTGATGCAAGGAACTCTTTAATAGGCAATTATGAAAAACCCTGGCCATCAAAAGACTTCTGTGGAGCTTGTACTGACTAATGCTCTTGAGCAGAGGAATTTTTTTAATTCATTTTTATGCTGTATGAGCAGTCATATAATTTTTARCAAACACCACCAAACCACTGACTAAACAGGCAGGAGAACCCTCAGCTTTAAAGTGCATATTAATAACTAGCATAACAGTTGTCAAAGTAAATAATTAGAGTTTTATAGTACCGGGCACTCTAAARAGGGTCTGAATAATATTTACATGATAGACCATAATAAGGAAATGGTTCTAAAGGGGACATAACAAGTAGTGAAGGAAATAAAATGAAGTTTGCAGCCCCTTTATTGGCACAGAGTTATGGAGTACAAGGGGGGTTCAAAATGGATTTTTATGGTTCACCATGTCAACTCTCACTGACTTTAAAAGAATGTCCTCATTTTTAGTAGGGAATTGAAAGAAAGGAAATAATCTTCAATGATTTCACCAAACAAGCATCTTAGCTGTTAACGTGAAATATGCTATATTATACCTGAGTTTTCAGGAGGTAGCACCTAAACACACTAAAAAAGAAGCGTGAAAGGAATAGTACAATGTGCAGAAAATAAACACATTTGAATGCTAAACGAATAAGTGAAATACAGGAAAAGCTCTATTTTCCACTCAAATAGTGATCAGTCGCCTTCACTCCCAAGTCCACTACCCTTGCATCAAATCCTGCCAGTGCCAAACATCCCAGCCTTGGATGTGGTCACACACTGAGAAGCTTCTCCTCCCTCTGCTGCTGAGCTAAGCCCCAAAGTCAACAGCCCTGTGGTTTATTTGCTCCAGGAGCAGGTGCCAAGTCCCTGCAGTCACAGCTCCCTGGTCTCCCTTCCCCACTGTTCCCAACCACCCGTGGATTATCTCCCAAGCCCAGTTTTCAGGGTGCCATCCCGTCACTGGTGGACACACAAATCACCTTATCTCTAGTGGCATTAAGGGCTTAATCCACTCACTTTTTTGTTACATTATGGTCCCACAGCCACCTCTGTGACTGCAGTTCCTGACGCTTGCCCACCTCAGACTACTGCCCACTTAAAACTAATTCCRTGAGTAATGCTGATGAAAAGACAAAAAATGCACTATCAAAAGCCCCCATCCTGTTAAAGTAATTTTTAAAAGCATGGAGGACTCATGATAAGGCTCAGAAAAGCTAAAGTCAAGTCAGGAGAGGCAGTTCCATGTCAGTCCTGCCTGTCCAGCATAATCAATAGACAGCCAAAAGTCAATCCTAGCTCACATTTCTTACAGCTTCACCACAAAACCACCAACAGGAAACTCCTGATACAGCCACTGCTTTSCTTTGCACACTGGAGATCCACTCCAGAGGATGGAAACAATCTCTGCCAGGTGTTTCTGGATTTTCATGCTCATCAAAACAGACTTAGCAGTCCAAGAAACATGGCCCTGAATCATAATTCAACCCCGTGTAATTAATTTGCTATCCCCCCATCTCTCCCTCAGCTGAGGACAGAATACCCAATTAATAAGTGGAAAAGGCTTCAGCCTTTGTGGGAGGAAAAGAAAAATCACAACGTGAGAATCCTGCCTCTTGAATTAGAAACTGAGTATCTGGGGCTACAAGTTGAAAGAAAGATTCCAGCATTCCTTTAGGAGAAATGAATWATATATATATATATATGTATTTCTTTATAAATATGTGCTGTGTTTTCACATTTAGAMCCATGTAAGACGCACGCCCACACAGCACAACTGAGGCTGAGTTGAAAGCCAGTGTTCCAGGGTGGACAGGGATGCTCAGGGCGGGGCTCCTCTCATCCCACCCAAATCACCAGGACATCTGCAATCCCCACAGTGCCCCRAGACCGGGTATTAGAGCCTAATTGCTGGTTTAGATGAGTGCACAGCCTCACACCCTCGACTGGAGAGTGCAGCAGAGAGGGGCGAGGGAACGGAGCCGCGGCCCGTGGAGCAAAGCTTGCAAACACCACCTGTTTCCCCATCCTTGGCACCGACCCACCTGCTCTGAGACGCACAGAAACCGAGCTTTGAAGCCAAGCTGTTAGACAGCCTTCCCCTCCTTGGAGTTTGTATCTCTACATCCAAACAGGATTCATCACAACCTTGAGTGTTCGCTAAGCCGTTCCTTCTCGTAAATCCCTGTCGTCGAGGCGTTGTTTTTTCCTGATGGATGCTCCCCACGTCCTGCGTTCCTCACCCCCTCCATCGGTGGGGGGTTCAGCCAGCTTTGAAGCTGCGCTTTCAGAGATCCTGCTAATCCTGGGATGATAATTTCRGTATTTAAAACATACCAGATAAACAACCAGGCTGGGAAGCAAATTTGTGGATGTTTCAGTAGCCTCTCTCTGCTGCGCAAAGCTCCACAGCCACAACTTCCAGAGTTGTTCCCTGCTCCCCAGGGGTGGCAAGGATTCATCTGGTGTTATTCACACCAAGACTGTGCTTTGCTTTATATTCTTCTTTTTGAGGAACAAGGCGCCCTTCCCCCTCTCTCCTCCTGATCCGAGGGTGCTGGAATGCTGACAAATGGCCCCATTTATGGGCAGATTAGGAGTTTTTATCACAGGCAAACACAAATTTGAACTCACAGCTGATCTCACAGTTGCATAGTTACTACCAATTCCACATTTAATCCAGAGCTGGGCAGACTGTCAAGGAGCCACAGCTTTTCAACATGCAGAATGACCTCAGGGTTGCACTCTGTGTCTGGGTCCACTCGGCACTTAAACATCACTAAAGGGCAAACACAGCTTTCCTTTTGGCCAAGGCTCGTGTGGATATAACAGGTACCTATCCACAAAGCTGCTTTTTCCTTACCCACACTGCTTCTTACATCAATGTCTGTAAAARGTATGTTCTACTCATGCCTATTTTTTTATTTTTAAGGAGGTAGGAGTCCCCATTTCACTCAGCAAAGTAAATGAGGATAAAGAAAAAAAGGATTAAGTATGGCTTTGAAAATTAAGACAACCTAACATTCTAGACATTAATAYGTATGGATTAAAAATCTATGGAATCTTTATTATCATTAAGCACACACAGTGCAGAACGGATTTCTTTAAAACCAGTTTTAAATCTAAATGGCACAATTTAGAACCACCACTCTGTTACGTTTTCACTGCAAATTACTCAGAACTCTCAATTCGAACTCCCTGTTAATACATCTGGCTGGGAATAAGCACTGAAATCTCTGGGAYTACAGCACCAATATGAAGGCTTTTTATGGGCTCCTCCTCCTCTAAAACTGAAAAGGCCAAATAAAGTCTCTTGCACCCCTGCTGTTTTTAGGCTGAGATTTTTCTTTTYGGCCTGTAGGATCCAGGAGTGCCACGGAGCAGTGCCTGTTACATCCCTTGAGAAGCACGTGGCAGGGCCCACATTAAATCTGTGGGTACCACAGCATTCAGTGGGAGCCGGGTCACACCGAGAATCATACAAATTGCAGCACAAAACTGGAATATTTTGCTCTGCAAGAGGTGTCCGTGGCAGATTTTTATAAACATAAAGAATACAGAAAATGAAGGAATGTTCAGGAGTATTTTAAATAACCATCAGGAGAAAAACTGCTTGAATATTGTGCTCTTCCTTAATCTTTTTTTTTTTTTAAACACTTTCCAAACTCCACTGGTGGAAAGTGCTTGTGAGTTCCAGTTAAGTGTTTGCTGAAGTTGAGCTGTTCACCATAAGAAATATCCAAACTTTTACTTTACTTCCCAAATCATCATCTTTCTTCAGAAAATGCACTGAACTCTCCTTTTACACCTGCCTCTTTGGACTGTTTTTTGGAGTGCCAGTCTTTCCTGAGAGTAAGAACTCAGGAGATTTAAGGAGCACAGAGGAGATATTTTGTTTAAGTGGCTGAGAACACTGGACCCTTTCCTGTTCCAGCTTCGAATCATTCGGGGCAGCAAGAATTTCCTTTCACAAGCTGCAGGAGCATTTCACAGCAGAGACCCTTCAAGGACTGTATTTGGGGAGCAAGTCTGACATTCTGAACCAGATCCCCTTCTCTGAAGTTTTTGTGGCTTTACATTTCTCCTTTATGAAAACAAATTCTGTGCATTAGAGAGAGCCCCAACCTCTCCAAGGGGAAGAAGCCCCTGGCCCTGGCACAGGTTGCCCMGAGAAGCTGTGGCTGCCCCATCCCTGGAAGTGTCCAAGGCCAGGTTGGACAGGGCTTGGAGCAACCTGGGATAGTGGAAGGTGTCCCTGCCCATGGCAAGGGGTGGAATGAGATGATCTCTTAAGCTCCTTCCAACCCAAACCATTCTCTGATTCTATGAAAACAAAATGGGACAAGATAAACAGATGAAAACAGAACTGTCACACTGTGTTCCCAACCTTAGAGTTTCTTGTCATTTCCAATCATTTGTCCTGTAATAAGAGCTTACGTGGGTTTGAAAACCTAAATCAARATAGCAACCCTTCCTTCTGCACTGGCATAAATGTTTCTACAAATACAGCATTTGAGACATTTATTAGAACACTAGTAATGGCCACGATGCTGTTAAGCACAACATAGAGTTTAGCTACTCATCACTTGAGTTCTAAATATGCAGAATTTATCTTTGTGGAGCATAGCAGGCAATAAATGCAGCCAGTGCTCATAAATATGAAGGAAAATCGAAGGCAGATAAAGAGCAGGGTATAAGGAATTTCTTTGAGTATGCCTGATGCTCCTTTTGGATTTATCACTATTATTTCACAGGGATAGCATCCTGTCTAAACATCCCACACAAATCATATCAATCATTAGAAAATCCCATTTGATTACTGGGGAAAAAACTCACATAAAACCGATATCCTGTTTCTGACACAGGTTTATCGTCTCCTATGCAATACTATGCCCAAAAATTCTTCTATGCTAATAACTTATCAATCATCTCCCAGTGATTTTTATATTACCAGGTGAAGCAGAGAGAAACCCTGGAATATCTTGCAACTCCTCTTAATTTCACTCATCACCCACTGCCAGCATGTCCCCAGAGGCCATCCTGAGGGCAAGAGTTCAGCACAGAAGCCCTGAACTAATCCCAGAACGGAGCAGGCCAAGCATCTGAGGAAATTGTGACCCAGCTTAAAAATCTCTTTTTCCTCTGTCCGTCACAACCCCCTTCCTTTCCCCCTGTCACCAGATCCCAAAACCTAAGCACCAGGACTCTGGCAGGTAGTGGATCCTGCTGACTTTCCATGCCTTTTAGGGCTCACAGCTTCTGAAGCTCATTGGGGGTCAAAAAGACAAAAAGGAGGGAGAAGCCTTCAATAYCTTTTTTTCCCCCCTGCCTCTGTCATGAGAGAGAGAGGGATTGCTTCTCATCCCACTTCAAAAATATGTGCATTTGAAGTGTTTAAGTCATCAGCAGCACTAAAAGGCTGATGAAACCTTGAGAGATAGATACAAACAYACTGATACAGCTGTAGGTTTGGGCTTGCTTTCTTAGTGACGCCCTTTTCCTCACGGCAAGTTTACTGGAAACTGCTCCCCTGTTTTAAAAATCCATTGGTTAAAAGCTGACTCAGACATCCCAAAGTTTGGAATTTGCAGCCCTGACCCACTGGTTGATCCAGGAAACCAGAGCAGAGAGAATTCACCCCGAGCTGAAGCGAGACAGCACTGAACTCAGCCTGCATCCAAGTTATTCACCTGCAGAGAGTACCAGAGCCAGGAGGGAGGGAACAGCACATCCACRGGAGATGGGACTGTTTTAAAGCAAGGATATTACCTCCTCAATCTGCTCTTTGTCTATTATCCCTCCTGTGATTGAGACCACGCATGTTAACAACCAGTGGTCCATTTTAACGCAGGAATAATTTTACCTTTTCATTTTTCCGCCTTCATCGGTCCATTAGGGGCAGGGAAAGGTGTAATTTCGTTCTGAAATCTGCACATTTTCTTAGAGAAAGGCTATTCACTCAAGCAAAGCAGTGCCCACGGACACAGAGCCCACTGACATGGACTGAAAATATCCCCTGGGCTGATTCAAGCCTGCTGGGAACGTAGAGGACATGGGTKTGGCCACTGCCAACCAGCTGACCAACCAACCCACAGGATCTGCATATCCTGGTCCATGTTCCCAGCATTATCAGGTTTACTATGAGTAGGGAAGTATGAGTTAAAATGGAACAGTGAGTGCAATAAGAACATGTGACCAAAATCCAAGTGAGCATTTTTGAGAGGCATCCAACACTGGTGTACTGCTTGGAAATCCCATGTTTCCAAAGGACACACTGTACAAAGGCAGGGTATTGCTAGTCTAAGACAAATAGTTTGAGGAAAAAGTTCACACTTCTTATTAAAAAGGCTGATTGCATTTCAGGCAGTTTTYCTTTAGGCATTACTAGAAAAACCTCGTATCACTGACAAATCAGGGATTACATCATGACCAGACCAGGTTTAACCAAAGCCTGGTCTTTGTCCTGATGATGAGGTTGTATTTGTTCCCAGATTTCTGCATAAATGCCACAGCTCTTCAGCGTGAGAGACTACCAGCTCTGGTGAGAAATGTACCACACCAGGCAAACACACACCTTACAACCCTCTGGCAAAGAAGAGCTCTCTGAGAACCAGCCAGCACCTGCTCTTCACATTATCCCCTAATCTCTCCTTGCCTGTTTWATCATTTGCTCAATCTCAGATAACTACAGAAATGATTTTCGACATTATCTCCTATTGATGAAACAGCCAATATGTCTGCAAAAGAGCTTGTTCCCCAGCAAGTGGAGATGGTGTCATTAAAAATTTACATCAGACCAAAAAAAAATGTGAAGCTTTTTGACGAAAGTGCAGGTAAGATCTGAACGAGTTTCTCGTCTCTCCTAGCAAAGGACAGTCTGAAAACCCAGAATTTCATCTGACCTCGCTGCTAATGAAAATAAGCTTTAGCTGTTTGAGTTCCTAAACTTCACTCCAAGACACAAGGTATATTCCCAGTGGCTCTCCTCCAAAGCCTCTCCAGCACGCATTCCTGGGAAAACAGTCACTCTCTGAAGGTGCAGGGTCCGCATTCTTGTTCAGCTCTATCCACTTCCACGAGGGAGAAAAGAGACAAAACACCTCTGCTTTACAGAAAGGAGATGCAAAGGAAGCTGAACTAACAGAGAGAGGGCATGGCATGGGAAATGAGTTTGGTGTTAGCACTCCTTCRCCACTACAATTTGAATTTAGTTATTTGAAACTATTTCCTGAAGGTACAGATAATTTACATGACATTTTCCCACTCCATTACTTTACAGCATGGAAAAAAAATTATAGTAAGATTAAGTAATTTGGTCWGATGGCTTGATTTACCCGTGCTCTCTTCCTGCATGGCTGCTGGTGTGTGTGGTAATGCTTCCTCCACCTTTGGTAAATGCTGCGGTACAACTTGCCACACAGAGCACCAAAGCCGGGAGTTTTTTAAKTCCTTGAAACCTAGAGCTTGTTTAATTATTTTAACTAGTTTGCCATCGTGTTTGCAGGCTGCACACCAGTAAAGTATCAGATGGAACACTGCTATTTCCATTTCTGCGAAAAAGAATGAAACAGACTGACAGACGAGTGTGCTCTCATCATTAACAAGTTACCTGCTAGTTTTGATCCAGTGCTGGGAAAACTGCAGTCGAACTGAGAAGCAGAAGACACATTTTGGTGTGTAAAACAAAGAATCACAGATTTCAAAGGCAAATTCTCATCTGCATCACGTGTTCTCCACTCCATCATCCCAGCAAGCTGGTGTGAAACAGGCAATGAAAAGGGAGCACGGGGGGCATGTGGTGCTCTAAAGAACCCCAGCCAAGAGCTTCCCGTTCCATGCAGCTCCTTCATCACCCRAGGAAGGTCACCAGGAGCAAGCCAGAATGCAGAGAATTAATTCTGGGCTAGACTCTCGAGTCAAATACATTTGTCATGTAAATTTCTCTAAATAAGAAAGAGCAAAAAATCCTACACTGCACAGGTAGATTGGAAGTAAGACCACAAGCTTTAGTTTTGATTTATTATATGTTAAATATTAATGAATTATTAAGAAACCATTCAMTGAGGTTTAAACAACCCTACCTCTTACATATTCCTAAAGCTCTACAAATGTATATTTAATAATAGATCATTAATTTATAGCAACGTTAAATCTAAATTAAATCCTCATTTCCAGCCATGAGAGAAGCCCATTGGAGAGTGGTGAGATATATACTGTGGCTTTATAATAAAGTCACTTCTCCACGGCACAACTTTATTGCTGCGTCCCAAATTATCGGTGTAGCCAAACCAGCACAGACACCCGACACAAGGGTGATGAGAAACAAAATGCTTTCCGTTCTAACAAACCATTTATTCATTTGGATTTCCTACTGCTTCTTTTCTTTCAGCAGTGAACTATCACATTTGGCCTAAGTACTCATTTTTTTCTTCTCATGGTGTCAGTAAAGATAACTTAGTCAGTTTTCCAAACAAAGGGTTTTCCCATCAAACCAGGACAGATGCTGAGAAAGTTGGTCGATGAGTACCAACAGCCTCGAGATCCTGCAAGAGTTTTTTGCTCACATTCCACTCCTTGTATAACAAAGTTCTAGAAACATCAGGTTCCTGGCCTTATTCCCTCCTGGGCTCTCTCAACAGGATCCTCAAACTGGTGGAGCCACAAAACAGATTTCAAACAGCACTGTGGGAGAATTGCTCCTTTCACTTGGGAGAGTTCTTTCACTCTCCCAACCTCAGCAGTTTATTTCTCTCTACAGAAGCAGACCCTACTGAATCCTTCCACGCTGAGACCACACCAGCCACCCCTGCTGAGCAAAGCAGACGAGGCACAAACCCTCACGGATCACAGACAAATCTTCCTGAAAGTGGTACAGAAGAGAAGCTTTAACACAATGAGAGGTTTATTAACTGTGGTCAGACCTCGCAGTGAGAGAGGGGAAATTTAGATCAGATGTTAGGAAGAAATTCTTCCTTGTGAGGGGGGTGAGGCCCCGGCACAGGTTGTCCAGGGAATCTGTGGCTGCCCCATCCCTGGGAGTGTCCAAGGCCAGGCTGGATGGGGCTTGGAGCAAGCTGGGATAGTGGAAGCTGTCCCTGCCCATGGCAGGGGGTGGCACTGGATGGGCTTTAAGGTCCCTTCCAACCCAAACCACTCCAGGATTCTATCTGTACAGCAGGAAAGAAGGAATACCCACCTACTCCCTTTCCCAAATAGACCAGTCCTAGAAAGTGGAAGTGGTAAAGAGTGGAGGAGCTCACGAGGTCACTGCAGTGACTTTAATTCATGTCACAGGGGCACTCCAAATGTATTCCTCCTACAGCTCCAGGCAGGGAAATGCTGTGGCAACAATAAAAGTTCTCTTGGCAAAGGCCTGGCCTGAGAACAAGTTCAGCAGAGGCAAGTTCCCACACAGAACTGGGATTTCTCTGTCAATCTCTCTCATGAACCTGACAGGAGGGTACAGCCAGTTGGGGTCGGTCTCTTGTCCCAGGCAACAGCGACAGGACAAGAGGACACGGCCCTAAACTCTGCCAGGGGAGGTTTAGGCTGGACATGAGGAACAATTTCTTCACAGAAAGGGTGATTGGGCATTGGAATGGGCTGCCCAGGGAGGTGGTGGAGTCCCCATCCCTGGAGGTGTTTAAGGAAAGCCTGGATGTGGCACTCGGTGCCATGGTCTGGGTGACAGGGTAGTGTCGGGTCATAGGTTGGACTTGATGACCCCAAAGGTCTTTTCCCACCTAGCTGATCCTGTGATTCTGTGATTCTGTCCGAAGCAGATCATGTGCCAGCTCTATCCAACCCACAGAGGCAGGATCTGAAACTAACTGTTCTTCTAGTCTGGATTCTTAAAAAACAAATCCGTTTCTTCAACTGCCCTGTCCTGATACAGCTTCAGAAAGCTCCATATTAAGGGTATCTCGAGAGCAGCATCTTTTACAAACTGAGTAAGGCAGCTTAGCTGGTACTCACGGACCTTATTTTCCCTCTTATTGTAATGCAGAGGTCCTCTGCCCCTCTAGAACTACTGTAATTATCCCATAAAAACGCAGAGCACACGGAGCTCTCCGCCCCAAGCCCGGGAGCCAAGCACTTCCTCAGAGGTGCTTTCCCTTCCCCACCAGCCTCTGAGAGCTGCTGGGGAATTCTGCTGGAGCCCTGCTGTGCCCGGGTACAAAACAGCTATGAAGGGATTTGCCTGCATTACACAGGGTTTACTGCTAATTAGCTCTTGTACACACACACAGGACGTAAACCCAGCTCTGCTTTTTGCTGGGGAAGCGATGATTTGTTGAGAGGATGCTCTCTTTGGATACAAAGCCTGCAACAGGATTGTAATTCGGGTTAACATCTCCACAGCATTCTATTCAAGCACTTGACAATGGTGGGCCTGGCTAATTAGTTTCCGTTAGTTAAAAGGGAAATGTAAATGAGGTTTTCTCGGGGCATAAATAGAGAGAGCAGGAACATCAGGGTGCTGGTTCTTTCCTTTCCTATCATCACACCCACCGCGTGCTCCTGATCACATCCTTAGGTTCACAGTCTCACACGCACCAGAAAACAGAAGCTTCCCTCCTCCTCTGACGATCTCTTCTCTCCTAGTACTGAGGTGGATGAAGCGTAGGAAGCATTAACACATTAAAATTCATACTTGAAGTAAAAACTTTGCTCRCAGTCTCACTCCAACAACTGCACTAGCCAAGCTCTTCTGGTGGGCTCCGGAGCAGGGGAGTGCAGAGGAACCAGCCTCTCCTGACTGCCTAGGGTATTTTCTTAATGAACAGCAGAGCATTGTTTTGACAGTTTTTGAGTGTTCCTTTTAGACAACAGCTATCCCAGTCTTGGGAGCAGGCAGACTCCTCATTTTGCTATTTGTTCCAGAATCTGCTGGAACATCCTCTTGTGTGCTATTCCAACCACAAAAACCACTGACTGCAATTGCCAGAAGGGAGCAAGAGGAGGAGTGGCACTGTAATAAAAGGCAGGAAAGGAGGATGGAAAATTCCTTTGGGCATCCTGGGAAATTCCAGCCTTCATCTGCTTTCAATCTTTGCTTTGGTGACTTCTAGGAAAGGCTGGTGTGGAAGGTGGAACCAAAACCAAAGCCGTACAGGAACAACCCATCCAGGAAGCTGCATGAGGAGCTGCTCTTTGGTACAGAACTCTCTTGAATCTAAAGGTTAAAAAAACCCAAACCCAAACCGTGCGGAAAGAAATGCACTGCCAAAAGTGAGGTTGTCTTCCCCCAAGGTTGAAGGCACTAAAGATGAGCAGAAGAGCTGAAGCTTCAGGAGTCATTTGGAGAACGGGCCACGTGGTGCACATCCGATTCATCTTTATTAAACACGACAGAACGAATCCCTTTGCTATTCCACCAGGCTCTTACAAGAGCCCTCAAGTCAATGGATCATGGCATAAACAATTTGCAAACTAAAAAACTGGAAAGAAAAGCAACACTGCCATGAAAATGGAAATAGGAGCAGATGAGGAATATCTCCTTGTTTGGGTTAAAGCCCTGCTCTCACTTTCAGCTGCTTGAACAGCAGAAGACTCTGTCCACTTCAACTCACTGGTAATAAACATCAATGGAACAAACTCAAATCAATTGATAAGGGTCAAACTCATAATTAATTTAAGATTTATAAGCCTCAGGAGGGTGCTCAATTGTTAAAGGGACGCGAAGAAGGTTCGATCTGAAGTTAAACACATCCATTTTTGATTTACAACCTTACTCTAATAAAAGTGTACTGTAACTGTCACTTTGCCAGTGCAGTTTTGCCCGTTTTTAGCCCAAACAGAATGAACCATTTTCACAAAAAAAATAAGAAGCACAATATCACAAATCTAATACGGAGGTACGAAATTTCCTTCTTTGCCTTGAAAGGGGAAGAATACACACTGACACTTAAACACAGTGCAGTAATTTTCCTAAAATAAATTCAGCAAGTTTGGAACAAACAAACAAAAAAAATCCATCAGATCTAAAAGAAACAGGAAACATTTGAGGGCCTTCCCCCTCAGACTGAATGGAGTAGAACAGCTGAGCGGGGTAAATCAATTGCTTTCACTTCTCCAGTTTGGTAAGGCCCTTAAACTTTTGCAAATAATTACACATTTTCTGCATTTGTGCTTTGGGTAAAGTCGATGAAACTGGGACCTTTAAAACCGGGGCAGCTCTGTTTGGATGAGTCCATCTGAAAATGAGGCCCCACAGAGGTATCTCAAATTGGATATCTCAGATCAGAATGATTAAAACAAAACATTGAGATACTGAAAAACTCATTCGTTTTCCGTTGCTGATTCATTGGTTAACGAATTAAGTCAGAACTGATATTGATTTAATAAACAAATAAACCATTTGATAGCATTTATACTGCACTGTTTTTCAAGTCCAAATATGTTCTCCCTCATAAGCTAGAAGTAGGAATGTTCACATTAGGTACACAACTAGGAAGGACAGGCAACCTTAGAATCTTTTTTAAAAAAAAAACAAGAAAAAAACCTCAAAGTGAAATCCTTAATAAGGTGGGTTTGATTGAAATTATGCATTTTTCATCTAGTCTTAGCTCAGGAGAGTAATCCCAAAGCCTAGGAGTCACACTAACCAGTTTGAATTTCAAAATGAACAAACTCAGCAGCAATGCAGGGCTTTCACGGAAAAAGAAGGCAGAGTAAAAAACCTACATTAATTTGTTTCCGTTGTCATTACTGAAAAATAAAATGGCTGCGAGGTTACAAAAAAAACCAAATAATAGTGTAATGTGAATCGAGGAAGAAATTTGGTTTGGCTAAATCATTCACCTCTTCAAGAGAAGGTGTATGGAAGAAAGAGGTTCATTTGCTTTTAAACTCTGTCTTAAACAAAAAAAGCCCAACAAAAAACAACTAACAGGAAACAAGTAAATTTCAATTTAACCAGAGTTCTCGCCATCTAATAAAATTTTGTCAAGAAACACGCATGTCTGCAGGAAATTTCAGCATTTGCTCCTCATTGGTTTAAGCTAAAAAAATAAAACCGACACGAAAAGGCATTTTGGAGCGAAATACTGAATTGGCTTTAACTGGCAAATTTGGGTGTGGAGAGGCAGATCTCAGCGAAAGCCAAGCCGTATTCCCCCCCCACCCCGTCAGGTGTTTTCTGGACAAACTGGGTAGTGTGAGAGCCCCGTGGGGGCGGGGGGCCGGGGTCGGGGGGTGTTACCTAGCGTGCCGTGGCAGCGCGGACTGCCGCGTCCAGGGGTACAAAATGCAGTCCTGACTAGCGGGGCCTCTACACCTGCGGGCAACCACAGAACAACACCGCGTCATGGCCGCGGCCCGGCACATGCACAGGCATCCACGCGTGCGGGACGGAGGCGCTAGCCATGTACCTATCCGTGAGCCCCACGCAGTCCTCCAGGTGAGGCCCTATGCACCTGCAGCACAGCCGCGGCGGGGACGGGGAGAGAAAGAGAGACAGACACACGTTATTTGCGCGCCCGGAAAGCAGCGATCCCCCCCCCCCCGCGCTGGGAATTCTGGCTCTGAAGAGACACCCAAGGCACCACGGAATTAGAGCCTGTGACTTATTGTCGTTCCGTGTACATAGGGAACAATAACACAACAACRGGAACGGCAGCGCTCCGGGGCGGGTTCCACCTGTGGCAGCCCTGGCAGCAGAGTTGCTTTCTCCTGCCTGTTTTTCCCAGTCGTCAAAGCGGTGATCCCTGCACAAAAGCCGTTCGTTTGCAAGAAGAGACCTCCGGGAGCACARCGCAGCACTTGCTTTTTCTCTCTGTCATTGATGCAGTTGTTCATTCCGTTCCAAGCTCCCAGCCAGGCCAACTGCAGAAGTGGTTTGGAAGCTGACTATACTTTTTCAACAGGGAAGCTGAAGGATCAACTTCCAGCAACAAAAAAACCATGGCAAAATGGTGTCTGCTGAGTCAGGCGTTTTATTCTGCTTTCCTTGGATGCTGCCCAAAGCCCTCCACCTGCACGTGGATCAGCAGGTCCTCACCAAAGGCAATGGGAATGCAGGGAATCACTAAGTGGAGCACCACTGAAACACAACCATTTTGTGGAAAGGGTTTGCAGAACGTGGGCATGTGTGGACTTCCCTTGTCCCCACCAAGAGCAGGGCTGGTGTCCTGGTCCCCTGCATTCAATTATACACTTACACAGCACTCAGGGTTCTCAGAGACCCAAARTTAAGCTTTTAGGGGTTAAAACAGCCTGACCCCCTCCAGCGCTGCATGCCCAGCCAGGCCCTCCAGCCACAGGGAGTGTCTCGCCCTTGGCATTTGAGGAAACCAAACCATTTATTTCAACTCTTTAACAAGATCTCAGAGCCATTTTAGAACAGGCCCTTTGGCTGCTCGTCTACTACAGGCAGGAGAGGTGATCTGATACATCAATGGTCTGTAACTCACTTCTGTTGAGGCATTTTAAATTTGAGGTGTGATCCTCAACTCTTTTAATGTTTGCTGCTTTCAGATTGGCTTTGATGGAAGGATATGCATGTCAAAAAAATCTGAAAGAGTTCAAATATGCTCCCAGGAGATCTTCTTTCTGTTTCGCCATCGCTTGCCACTCATCAGCTTTTGCTGCATTTAAATTGGTATCACTCTGCCACTACAAAATGAAGTCAGTGAATTTAGTTTCCTGCTCACCAGGGAGAGCAGACCAAGTAAACCTTACCCCTTGTTTGTTTACTTGAATTTTTATTTTTACGCAAGAACTCTGACCTGCAAACACAAGCTGGGAGGATTTCCTCAATGATTGCTTCCTCTGGCATATGTGCAGCCTTAAAAAGGATTCATTAAATATCCAGATTAGGCAGAAACTCAAGGGGTTGATTTAAACACAGTTCAAAAACCTAATAGAGAGAACTCTTGAAATGTCAGCTGTCCTGGGCATCAGGACTTCAGAATCCAGGACTGCCTGAACTCTAACCCATCTCAAACACATCCAGTGTTTCTTCCTTTCRTGGCACTCTCAGCAATTCACAGAAAACAAGTTCAGCAATGAAGGAGGCCGAAAAACTGCTCAGATCTTCCATTTCCTAGCATGGCAAGAAAACCTGAGCTCAGACTCTTGCTATAAATAAAAAAAGGGGCATCTTCCAATTAGAGATGTGAGAGCCTGTTCCTAGTTCAGAGAACTGCAGTTCAGGCTGACATGCAGAGCCTGTTGTCTCGGAGTCACTTCACCTGCACACTTGGAGAGCAGGATTGAATCCAAGAAGAGAGAGCTGTTTGGACCTCACCCACTCCAAGCTGAAATACCATTAATTTTTATTTCAAACAGTTATCTTCTCCAGTGAACTTCTCCAAAGAGCAAACTCTGTCCAGGTGCAATTCCATTACTCCCAGCCACGCTGAGCAGCTCCCAGTTTCCTCCCTGGGTGGCTGTCCTGATTCCAAGCAGGGAAGTACAACACTGTGTGAGTCATGGCAGTGTTTATTAGCAGGGTATTTTGCACCACCAGGCCATCAGTTGTTTCTCCTTGGGAAGGAACTCTCTGGTTTCAGGCTTTTTGACACATCTAAGCACAGGCATGACACAATCATACATCACACTGCTACCCCGCTCACTCCCAGGGCTCCTTCTGCTGGGAGTCTGGATGGAATTTTCTTTTCCAAGTTCTCTCTGTAAAAMGAACTGGTTAATTGATACGTGCCAATTTATTAATGATATATTCAGTACCTTACAACAGTTCAGAACAGCTTATCCAGAAAATTACACTTGGAGCTCATCCTAGCTTTACAGATAATCATCCTCTGCAAGGAAATGTGGGGGTTTGAAAAYTGCAGTAACAACCAGGTTTTTTTTTCCCAGAAACAATCCAGGAATATTGTCTTTTATCAACTTTCCTTAAGATTRAAACGTGGGGTCTAAACTGCACAGATGTGGGGTAGCAGAGCCAGATGAATTCTCAAAAATCTTTGTCACTGGAGACAAACAAAACTGATTTTTACAATGGTGTAAKTGGATTGTCTCTGGGCAGGAGAAAACCTTAGTTGTGGTGGTCATCCAACTGTTGTTATGGATGTTAAAGCCAGACAACTCCCCCCAGGGGCTGCTGAGCTAACAGGGAGTGTCTCACTCGTGGTGAGAGGAACAAAGTTGAACTGGGGCAAGGGGTAGGAGGAAATTTTGCAAAAGAAAAGAGTAAGAGTTTCTTTCTCAGAGCTGGTTTGCAATCTTATTTCATCTGGAATTCAAACTGTGTTCCTAAAAATACACGCAAACTTTAGAGGCAACAGGGTGCTTCTGCCCTCAAACCCCTTCAGGGCCACTCACTGTTGCTGGAGCTCCCCTGACTTCTCTGGTCSTGGCTTAGAAGGAGCAGAGCATTTTGGTGAGGAGCAAAGCACTCCCTTCAAAAAGCTGTGTGACAAAATCTGTTTGTGTGACGAGGGGAGGTGTCCAGTGAGATCTCCCTCTTGTGTCCTGCCCAGAAAGGGAGCAGACTGTCCCTTGCTGTTGTGTAATTAGTGCTTTATCCCCGTGGAAGTGTTCCACTTTGGCTAGCTCTGCAAGAGGAGGTGCCAAGTGCTTTCCAGCTCCCCGGAATTAAGTGGGATAGCTGTCCCACRTGCCTCAGACCTGCTCCAAACTGGCTCCAAGTAGCTGATGCTTATCACRGGGATGCAAGGCCAGGAGCACGGTTGTGGCACTCAAGGAAGTCACTGCCTTACAGGTCTCCTGGTCCGTGCAAGTTCATTAACAGGGCTGGATAATTACACACCTATTAAGAGAAGCAGTTGTGACACTTGAATAAGGGAGGAGAATGGTGCTGTTGAACCCCTCTGCACGTGCCATGATGGAATTGTGGCAGGACACAGGAAASAGAGGTGGGACAGATCCTTCCTCGGTGGGGATGACTAGGAACAGCAGGTGAGGACCAACCACCCGTTTTATCAAGCAGCCTCACTGCAGGAAGGAGATACCAGCACCCTGGGAGTGCTGCTCTGCAGCAGCTCAGCCCTTTTTGATGGGTGTCCAGGCTGTACTGAGGGGGCACTGGTTTTATTCCAGCGCTTGATCCGACAGCCAGGAGAGCAGACGTGCGGGATGGAGCAGAATTACGTTCGCTCTCTRCCTTTCAGTCACGAGCCAAAGAGCAAGATGTGTTCTGTCCGCAACCTGTTTCACTGAGGAATCAGGACAGAGGGGAATTTGGATATTACTTTCTAAAGGAAGGGTGTGAAACTAGAGAATTCAGCCTTGAAGGAGGAAAGGAGAGAGTAACTGGTTTCTCTTCCCTCTGTGGGCACATTCAGCCCCTGGCAATGTTGGCGACAAGATGGACAACCTGTAAACCCCCAAACATCCTGGACAGTCATTAGCAGCTTCATTAACATAMTCACATGCCACAAAGCCTTTAGGAACACTAGAAAAGAACAGCCATGCTTATCCAGACTTGGGAGGGGAGAGCATTGTTTTTATAAGGGGTAAAAAATACCTAAGAATAGACACATTAACTCTTTAATAAGAGGATGAAGACTTCCACAGGGAGTAGTATTGGAGGATAGCTCCTCATCTGGGAGATAACCGCACCTTTGTGTATGTAACTGGGGGAAAGGAGGGAATAGGAAGCAGTACTGCTTCCTGGAGGCCAGGAGAGCTGCAAGGCACTTCCTGTGCTGGGCAGGCAGAAAATCCATCACACATCCTTGGTCTTGGCAGGTTAGATCAGCATTGGCACCTCCTCCTTCTCTGAAAGCCAGGACCAGAGCTCCTGGAGTGAGCTCATCTYTTCAAATCGTTTCTCCTTACACTCTTCTTCCACACTAGCAGCAGTTTTCGTGTTGCATAACTGATTTAAAGGGTCTGAGGGGGAGACAAATGTGTAACAGATCYCGGCTGTGTCTCTGCGATCTCCCCCTCATTTCCCTAATGGCTCTATTGTAATTAGATTTGCAAAACCAGCAAAAGGTCTCATTTTGAATGGCAACAGCTGTTGACATCAAGATTACATTGAATAATTTACTGGTTTAATTTTAGCTGCTAAACAATGAGAGCCTCTTGTCGAAGATTATTTCACTGGCTGATGTTTTCTCTTCTTCCCCTGGCTGCCTCCCCCTTCCTTTGTGTGCTGGACACTACCAACTGTCCCATGGAAAAGGCAGTGATAACTTAATTGGCCCGAGCAAAACTATAGGTGTGCGTGTGACTATTGTTATTTTGTGGCACAGGTTCTTAACTCTGGCTCAGATACAGGGGTTGTTATTATTCCAAATGTAAAAACTTATTCTGGGCACTTAGGACTTGAGAAATTGCTGCTCAGACTCCTGTACAAAGTCTGGTTTCCAACTCTGTGCACCAGTCCCTGTAGGGAAAAGAGAGCAGCAACGCTTTGGTCTCACAGTAGCGCTGCTGGCTTAGCTCACCAATACCGAGTGGCAGAGACTCTCCCAACAAGCAAATACTAAAAATGAAGTCATTTTACAGGCCTAAAACTGAGTGCAAGGGCAGCACTTGCTACAAAGCAGCGTAGAAGGAAAGCTGAGAGTATTTGCTGTGGAAAGTTCTCTACGGTCTTCAAAAGGGGTTTTTTTGTGATAAGCTGGACTAAAACCTGAATGTCGCGAGAGACCTGAAAATCACAGGTTAAATTGCTGCTGCGCTCTTCTCTCCTCAGGAGCGGGGCAAGTGCTCTGCTGAGCCAAGCTGCATGCAAACCCCCCCCGTGCTCCGCGYGGGACGCGGCTGGGACGGCTCCCGGCGCGGAGCCCGCGCTTACCCCTGCGTGCAGTTGGGGTGGCACGGGTGGCACTCCCGGTCCTCGTCGGCGTACTTGAAGATGAAGCTGCTGGCCCCCTGCAAGCCGTCGGGACACTTCTCCACGCAGTTTGGACCGTCCTTGAAATGGAAGCACTTGGTGCAGTGGTCAGGCCCCTGGAGAGCGTGGGAGGAAGAAGAAGGGCAGAGCATTCAGGTTACTCTGTCTTCCCCTGCCGCGCCAGGGTTGCCTTGGCACACGCTCGGCAGCAACTGCAGCATCTCCTGCTCCCCGTGAGCACTGAAATACCTGCACGGCTCCAGGCTCTGTTAAGGAGCAGCAGGCATAAATCCTGCTGCTTTTGGCCATTAACTCATTCCGTARAGTGCCAGACTAAACACCGCCTTCTAAACGGGCTTCTGAATATTGTTGGTGTGCTTAAAGAAGTCTGTGCCTGCTTTGATGCTGAGAAACTTCCYGCAACATTGCTCAGTACTGGAGCACCTTTGCAAAGCCACTGCAATGGCCCCTCTGTGGGACCTCCTGCCTCTGCACTCCAGAACTATTTTCCACAAGCATTCTGCACGTGGCATCTGGTCACAGCAGCACTGAAGGACTGCAAGGTCTCCCTCTTCTTAAAACGCATAAAGACCAAATTGTGAAGAACGACAAACCAAGACTCCTGGACAATGTAAAASTAAAATTTTAGAGCTGTGCTGGTGAGCCAGTGTATAACTAAATCTGGTGTTCAGGTGGAGCATTGGCCTAGGATTTTATGTCCATAAGCCTTGCTACAAATACAAATTTCCCTCATGGGTTGAACCCTCGAAACATTAGCTTCTTGCTTTATGGCTGTATTGCAGGAAAACACAGTGTTGTAAGAAAAATGATGATGCCTTTTTTTTTTCCATTCAGTAAGCCAGTCACAGAAATAAGGAAATAAACTATGGGTTAAATTTTCTCAATTACGAAGACCCTAAAATACAGGTCCTCATTCCCAGCATACTTGTGACTTTTAATTTTGGCAATACACAGAAAAGTAGAAGAAAGGRCCAACTTCTATCTCACAAAGAGCAATAATGTTTGAAAGAAAAGTTACTGGCCATTATAAAGGTGAGAGAGAGTTTCTGGATTTAGGATGCCCAAAAAAAATTATCTATCAAGAGAACTTAAAGGCTATCTAAGTACAAAAAACTTCCCAGCATGTTGTTCAAACTGAGAGAGTGAGACAAATTCCCTCACTTTTTTGAGGGGGAAACCAGGACAGAACTGAGTATAAAGAATGAAAACAGGGATAAAAGAGGGCACTCAAATCACAACTGCATGTTTTCTGTCTGTAAAAATTGTGTGCATCTGTACCACTAAAGCACTAAGAGAACTCAAGAGAGAAAAGGGAAACTTCTAAAACCACTTCCTTAAGGAGACTGATCCAAGGAAGTTTATTCCTAGCACCAATTTAGCACAGGGAGGGTTCTTTCCCCACGTGCAGAACTTGTGTATTTTCTGCTTTGGTTAGCACTGATTTGAAGTCGCTGCTTTAAAATCTGTGAGCAGGAGGAGCCTGTGCTTCAGCACACTTTGACAAGGTGCCCTGACCATAACAAACACGACAAAACCCAACGAACACAACAAAACCCTACAAACAAACCCAAAAGGTGTCCTTACCGTACCCTGACCACAACAAACACAACAAAACCCAACAAACAAACCCCAAAATGTGTCTTTACCGTACCCTGACTATAACAAACACAACAAACCCCAACGAACAAAGCAAAACCCATCCTTACCGGCCCGTAGCAGGTGATCATGTTCTCCTCCATCTTCTCGCACTGCGGGTCGCACTCCACGCACACGGAGCCGTTCGCAAACTCCCGGAATTCCCTGCGGGAATGTCGCACAGGCAGGTTAGGAGAAAGCCACTCCAGCCCCAAACTGAGCCCACCTGGCTGGGGCTTCCCCTGATGGAACTTGTCTGAGGCCACTGCCTCACTCACAGCCAGGTGAGGCAGAGACATCTTCTTCACCAGTATAAAGCCATAGTGSGGTTCTCCCCCTCTTTCCTTCAGAAACACAGACTCCATGAGCAGGGAAAAGTTGCTCATTCCTTGGTTTTCACCTACAGGGTTGTCACTCGTGGCTCAGGGTCAGGAAGCCACTTGYCACACGTGAGCTTGTTGCAGGTCAGTCTCTTTGAACACCTCTTTTAAAGCCAAAAAGGCTCAAAAAGCTTTCAACAACAATTCTAGACTGAGGGCTGATTCTGTAAAACGTCAGAACAAATCCTTTTGCTCATTTATGTCACGTGTCCACAAGAAACTACCACCCAAGCGACTTTATTTTTATTAACCACTTAAAAGGAGAGGAAAAAAAAGTAGCGATGGGAACTTGAATTTCTTCCTTCAGCCATTTCAGCTGCCTGTTGCCCTTCACCACAAACCTCCAGCACCCCCTCAACATAATTCACGTCATTTTCTTCATGAACTCCCATCTGAGCAGGTTGTTTCTTCTCCACTAAAGACAGGCAGAGTCTTTGTAGCTGGCTCAGAGTGGGACAACCTAAGCTCTGCAGGTGGATCCCACCTTGCAGCATGAACCAGCCACAACATTTGCATGAACCAGTCACAATATTTGCATGAACCAGTTCAAGATGTGCTGCACACTCATATTATAAGGCTCTGGTAGCAGCCAGGTAAAGGGTGAAGGCTCTGAGCTCAGCTGGTCGCTGCTCCCCCTCCATTCCTCCACAGCCATTAGGATCTGCTGAGGACACCAGGACCGAGCTGAGGAAAAGCTCACCCGAGGGCTGTTAGGGTGATCACCCTTCCCTGGCTTTGGGAGTGGATTTTTCCTGCTGAGGACTAACAGAGATGTCACATACAGCTGACCCCACCCTGAAGAAGTGTTGCTGCCCTACAACATGAGCCCGCAGAGCTCTCCAACGATCAAAAAACTCCTCAAGGCCAGGTTACAAATATTTTCACGTATTTAGGACRAAACTGAGCCTGTGGAAAGTGTAAACTCCATCTCTGCAGAACAGAACACCCTGGCTGAGTCTCCTCATGCTGTTACTGTGACAGGCTCCAGGGCAGCAAGCACCAACCAAGGGTGGACCAACTTATTCCAGTGCACTGACAACACAACTGAGGTCTGCAACTCTTCTTGTGGGAGGGTGAGGGGGCGGGAAGAGGAGCTGTGAAGTCCATAAAACTGTACCCTGACAAGGTATTTTTTGCATGCATTCTCCAGATAGAAGAGCTGAGAATATTTTCATGCATATGTGGGAGTTCATTCGGTTCAGTTTGGCTTTATCTTCCTGTYCTAAGGCAGTCAACCCCCTTGTGCTGTGCAGGTATTCCCCCAGCACAAGCAGCAGAAGGACAAGGGGGAAGAACTCATGCTGGGCTTTATTATTTATATTTGTGTGTGCAATTACACAGTGCATTACAAAAAAAAGAGAGTTTTTCTACTTTGGGGTCCTTATTCAGAGAATTCCTTCACCACATGCCTGAATCCAACTCACCTGAAAGAACATAACTGTGTGATTCTGAATAGGGGTATCAAGGAAGGATAAATGGTGAGGGGTTTTGGTAACTCTTCACCTCAGTCAAAGTGTTCACGTTACCAGCAATGCAAAAGGTGCAAGGTGACGATGCTGCATCAAAATTTGAGTCAGCAGAACACCAGGGAAAGCTTTCCACACAAGCTCAGGTTCAGAAATCCTTAAATCCCGCCCCACACCACCTTTCACTCAAAATCAGTAACACTGGCAATGGAGCCAGACACTGATTGATGCAAACCCGACATGACTGGCTCATTAAAGTCCCCCACAAGGTCAATTAGCAGCTCCAGGGAGAAGGGCAAGGGGAACGCCTTACCCATCGTAGAGGTTGCAGGAGTCGATGCAGGTCCTGCCCCTGATGAAGCGCTTGCAGGACAGGCACTGGTCCGGCCCCGGCCCCCAGCAGCCGTCACTGGAGCACAGCTCGTTGCACACCATCCCATCAGCAGCTGCACACAGAGGGGACGCTGTCAGCAGAGCACACGAACCCCCCAAACCCAGGGAAAAACATCCCACCGGCACCCGCCGCGCGCGGGAACGCGAACGGAACGGCCCCGTTTTCCAGGGAAAAATAGCATAAAATTACCACCCTGCCACGACACAAACACACAGAGCACTCAGCTGGAGCGCTGGGCACGCTCCTGGCCCGCTCCCCTCGGGAAAAACAGCGCGGGGAAAAGATGGGAGAGCGTGCTGCAAGGATGATCAGAGCCAGGGGAGAGCTCCTAAAGCGGGAACGGACAGAGGAGCCGCCCTGGACGTGGAGGAGGAAGGACATGAGAAAGGCTTCTAAAACCCTGAATGGCAAGGAGGAGGTAAGCAAGCATGAAACGATTGCTCACTGCTTCCTCGTGGGCATTCAAAGAGACAGGAATCCAATAGGGTTCAAAACTGAGATTTTTCTCCGCAGGAAGTAAAGATCAACCTGCAGAATTCCCTGACACAGGACGTGGTAAACGCCAAAAATTTAAAGGATTCAAAAAATCAATTGTCCGAGTCCACAGAAGTTCTATTAAACTACAATATAAAACACTACCTGTGAATTGAGGAGTCCCTGAAATAAAACTTGTGGACAGAGGGGGAAAAGTTGAAGGAAAGACACCATTAATTGGGATTTTTAAATTATTTATTGCAAAAGCACGTGAAAAGCCAAAGAGCCTTTATGTTAAAGCCCTCAAGCCCACATCAAAACAAACAACGAACAAAGGGTGAGAGGGAAAGTTTGTTTCCAACAGYGTGAGTCTGTATTTTTATTTTATATAAATCCTTCTCTATGTAAACATCTAGATGATRTGACAGATGGAGAAAATCAGCAAAGAGCAAAAGGAACCACGTTATCCTTCCGGCATCTGAAGAAAATCTGGGTGCAGCTTCAGCCTAACCCCAAAAGGACAGAATTAAGTCGAATTTACTTTCGCACAATGGAATGTTTTCCACAAGTGGAGTAAATTAAAACCAGCAAGGACCTGAAATGTCAGAGATGGCAACAATACAGACACCTGTTTGCTTTTTAAACCATTGGAAACAACTTGAGGGAAATAATAAATGAAAAGTAAGTGTGCTGGTTGAATTCTACCACCCCCTCCAACACTATCTTATTCAATACACCACAAATAACCTCAGGCATGAGAAGTCTGCACATGTTTTATCAAGGTTGGAATTTAATTTTTTTTTTCTTTCCAACATCCAACATCCAAAAGGTACTCAGAAGTATCTTTTTTGGTTTTTCTTCAGCATCAAAGCTGAAATGAGGTACAGCCAAACATAAAATGACTAAATCTAGRAGTCATTCCAGGGGCTCACTCAATATGCTTTAAAGGGTATTAATTATCCCAGATTGCAGCACAGCAAGAGGGACCCAGGAGGGCATTTCAGAGAGATGCCTTGTCCTCCTTCCCTGAGCTCTGCAGCCAAATGAGCCACAGCAGCACAGCCAGGATGAGCAGAGACACAAAATTCAGCTTCTCATTACTGCCCTGACCCTGCCTCCTTTTAAGTGCAGCAACGTTTTTATAGCAACTCCCAGATGTCAGCGGTTCCACTGCGCTGCCACTGCCTGAACCTGCAAATAAAAACAAAAGGGAAAACACAGACCCAGAAGCGACCCTGGTTCCAATTAAGCCAACTTTTCAGATAGTTTTATATGGGTCTTGTTTTCTAATCAACGAGTCACTTTAAGTCATTGTCACGCATCAAAAAAACCCTCAACCCGGTTTGGAGATCCCTTTGTTCTCAGTTTCAATTTTAAGAGTATTGGTAACTCTTCTGATTTTGTTTTCCACGCTCATCACAGAAAGGCAGTTTCCTCTTTGCTTTCTCACCTTTTTTTTTTGTAACTTGAACTTGTGATTTATTACTTTTGATTTCCTTTCTTTTCATTTTTCTCAGCTGTCAGACTACTCTGGGATCGGAATTTATTTGCACACACTGAGTGTTGCACTAAAATATTCCTTCAAAGGACAAGGGATACTATTACAAGATAGCTCAGAAAATACACCGAGTAACTTTATACAAATAAAGAGAGAGCTTTTCAATACAGAAAATCATGATTAACCCTACTGAAATCTAGCCAACACAGTGCCTGTAGTCTATGAAAAATCCAACAGAAACAACAAAATCACCATTTCCTCCTGGAATGTTTTCATAAATGAATCGTGGCAAGAAGGGAGTGGTTGTTTTGACAACTTATAACAACTCATTTTGCTTGTCTTCCTCTTCTTTAATTATGGGGATGGCCAAAGAAATGTTTCCATTTTTGACACATTATTTGGCATTTCCATGGGCTGAGCATGTCCTGCAGCTCCAGCACATCACAGGGCCATATGTGGAAGGAAAGAACAATAATGTTCCTGACAGGAACTCGTTTTTGTCAGGAGTTTCAGAAGAAGGGCTCATTCCTTATTAATGGGGTCACACGGGTTAGAAGCAGAAAGGTTCAATGTTTTCCCCCAACCTAAACAGAACACAGGAAAATTAGCTACTAAAAAAAGAAAAGCTCATGTTATTTGGCCATACACTTCTGGGCCTGATCCAAAGATCCATGAACTGAACAGAAAAGCTCCTGCAGACTCCAATTAGCTTTACATCATGGCCCATAATGAATGTAATCATTTATTCAAGTGGCWAATTGGTGCCCAGATTGATGTCGTTCATAACAATCCCATTTGTAACAACCTTTGCCTAGAAAGGTTTCACCTTACACTGCAGGTGTCACTAAAGCTGAGAGAATTGTTTAAGTAACTTTGGATAAAAGAACATTTTTGTCTGCATTTATTTTGTGTGCGCTCATATTTCACATTAGTCACCTCTGACTGTTCCATAAAAAAACCCACCCATGCTGGGRAAAAAAAAAGGCAGACTCTTCACTTCAGCACAGAGCAAGGGTAAAATCTGCCTACCCTTTCCATGGGGATTTCTTCTGTTGCCCATGTAAACAAGCTTGGATTCTGACGTTTCTATCCCTGAGTGTGTGTAGGGAAGTGGAGAAGAGAGAGGTCACATTCCCTCCATGTACAGCCCCTTTGGGGCCCTGCATGGCACAATYTGTATTTCCTCACTGATGCAGAGCCAGCTGAACACAGCATTAAATGGCATGGAAAAGATATCACCATAGAGGTCACTTAAATACAATGGTGACCAGAAGATCTTGGAAGCTCTGCCGTGCRTTTTCAGAAAAGCTACACGTGGACAGAAAAAGTTTGCTGTAATTTGCTTTAAGCCATTAACAATCACTGGGTAGAGAGGAAGACAAACCCAAGCTGATAGTGGCTCAAAATATACAAAGAAATAGTAATAAACGTGCCTGAGAGTGGCTGTAATAATTAACATGGTTTAGACTGGTGTCTTGACCAAAAATCATGTGACAAAGAAATTTTGGTGGATATTTTTATTAACGAGTCACACCCTGCTGGTTGCCATGCAAGCAGACAGACATCCTTTTCTGCCATACAGGATGGATCCTGGTCCTGCAGATATTTACTTAAACATGTCCTTCCCTGTTCTGGTGAGGCTCATTTGGCACTCCAGAGGCGTGGGCAAATGCCCAAACATCTGCAGGATCAGTGCCCAGAACAGGCAAAAGAAGGGAAAGGCAGAAATGGAAATCCTGGAGGCTTAGATCCCACAGATTCAGGCAGTGGAAGGTGCAGGGAAAACTCTCCTAAACCCCAGGCTGTCGGCCTATCCTGGCAATGACAGATGCTCCAGAGGATGCTGGAGAAGCACATCTGGCTCCATGGAGCAGTGCTGCCTTACTCCAAGTGACCCTGCAGGGCTTGGCTGGGCATCCAACCTGCAGCAGAACCCATGGAAGCCCAGAGAGYTGCCCACCGACAGGCAGAGCTGAAGGGGCAGCACAGCTCTTCTCAGCTCATGCTGACTCTCAAAAGGCCACGAAACATTAAATCAATTCACTCACAGAGACGTGCAGAGAGAGGAAACCACCATTCCTGTTAGGATTGCACTGCATCCCAACAGGAGTGCAGAAGCCCCTGTTCCTGTTAGGATTGCACTGCCTCCCGACTGGAGTCACTTGCCCCCTGGCCTGCGTTCATTATACACAGTCCATTTAATGAACACAGGTTAAAGTCCATTTTTAAAACGAGCCCCTTGGTACTGGAGCTTACACTGAGCCTTCTTAAAAGGATTTGTTTTCCTCTTTAAGATTCCCGCAGTGTTAAATCTCCTAAAATGTCTTTAGGAGTATTTTTCTTCCTGGAAAATGAGGAGTGTCTGCTATAATAAATCCTCACCGAGCTAGAAGTGAAATAAAGTTTAAATATTCCCTTTGTGTGCAAATGTAGTGACAAGACATCCAGTGTGAGAGGATGATGTGACAGCACATCCCAATTTCCATTTGCTCTGGAAGCCCGTGTCTCAGGAGTTGTGGCAGCTTCAGAGGGACCCAAGCTGAGTGATCCCAGGAAAGGGCAGAGAGGTATTTGACAAAGGAGCCCCGGCAACTAATGCAAGAAATGTTCCAAGCTGCTGTGTTCAGCTATGCCCAAAGCTCTCACAAACAGTGGAACAACTGGGACACTGTTCCACTAAGGGAAAATTCACCTCTGAGGGACCTCCCATTGTCTTCTAACACACATGGTCATCAAAACCTTGAGCTTCTTCGTTCTTCCGTTCTGTCAGCCCCAAAAAATTCCACATGGGAAATCTCAAACTCTAATTCTTCCTTCACGACACGCAGAACACACTTGTTCCTAGACCACTGGCACAGAACTGGGTGGTTCCTCACCCCGTGATCCCTGGCAGGGGAAGGCAAGGAGCAGTGCCCCTTCCCTGGGCAGGTATGATTCTCCTTCCTGGCAGCACCTCTGCTTTCCAGTCAATACTCTTATTTTTATAGCTGGCTTTCTGTGTGGGGGCAGAAAAAAACAACAAGCTGCACACTGGAACTGTTCAAACACTCTTCACCCTCACAAGGATGAAAAGCCTGGAGATGGAAAGAAGGAAAACCAGGAACGTGCCATGTGCAACACAAAGTTTGTGCCAGAGGATAAAGTATGGTGCAGCTTAAAAGTGGGCACTGCTCTGCTGGGGGATGAGACACAACCCTTCCCTCTACACCCTCAGGAACAATCACACTTAAACTGCCTGCAGTGACAGCATTTCCTTAACCTTCACTTCTTTAACTTGCATGTAAAGMAACAGCCTAATAATAAAATTAATAATAATAATAATGATAATGCCACACCACAAAACCACGGGGAGACCTACCAAGCCAGACTTGGTCCTTGCTGTGGCTCTCCCATGGCAGAAGAGATTAGAAAAGTAACTGAGCAGCAGAGCCAAAGCTACAGSTGTGCTCCACCTTACACTGAAGGTATACAGTGATGAGCACAGCCATTCACTCTTTCAAAAAACCAGAGCAGAACAGCACTTCAGAGGGAGGGGAGAGGAAAAAAAAAGCGACCAAAACCTCTCAAAAATAACAAAAAAAAAAAACCCAAACCCAATCCAAACAAAAAACCAACTAAAGTGCAAGTTGAAAATAGGACCACAGTTTGAAAAAACCTAAAGCAAAGATTTTTGGCTGGTCAGAGCACAAACCCCAGTGCTATCACTTAAACATACAGCAATTTAATGAATCTCCCATCTTGCAAGCAGTCTAACAGATGCTTACAATGAACTGTATTGCTGCTGCAGTATGCCTGTATTAATGCAATTTGCTGCCTGATTTCTATATAAACGAGTTGTTTTATCTGCTGCAGGGCTTTCTTTGGCTTCCCAGTACTATGATCTCAGCCTGGGTACAGGCATGTAAGCTTTCCTGAAGTTAAAAGTCGTATTTTTCATCAGATAGGTCAAATACAACACTCGGTGATCAGAAACAGTCCCCAAAGTGACCTTCCTGGATTAAGGCAGGGCCATTTAGGGGCAGGGGAAGCAGAAGGTGCTAACCCCACCCCCTAAGGAAAGGGCTGTAGTTTTTGAGCATGGAAAATCACGACCACTCCGCTCCCAGACTTTGGAATTTGTGACTCTGGACAATTCCCACCACAGCGAGGAAGCAGCGCGCTCTCTCCGACTCCCTTACAACCCTCCGTTTCCCTGCTCGGGGGCAGAAACCCCCGGGAGCTGTGAGTGCCCCCAGCCCCCCCAAGGCTGAGATTCCGGCGGGGAGCGGCGGGTACTCACTGCAGTTCTCCGCCCTTTTGTTGCGGTGGATGACCGTCTTCTGGCTGGGCGTGCTGAACAGGCTGCTCCAGTTGACGGTGTGGTAGTAGCACAGGTTGCTGTTGTCCGTGATGTAGATGTTGCCAGCGCTGATCTGCTTCAGCGACTGGAACTGCAGGGAGGTGATGCCTTGTTGCTTCAGGATGAGCAAGGAAAGGCCACTGGGATGAGAACGCAAGTAAGAGGGCAGGAATTAACTCCAGAAGGCACAGCTTGCTACAGCTGGCAGGGAAATACCCACGAGAATCAGTTCCTAGTGTCAAATCTTTCTGGCAAAGCTGGGAATTGTTCAGAAAACTTTTATTTTGTGGTGACACCGACATTTTATGAGTCAACAGCCAGTTCTGTCGCCTAGAAAATGATGAGCCCTGTCAGGAGTGACATACCACCAGCTGTGGTGCTCACAGCACTAGGCCAGCAGAACTCCTCAACCAGTTTAATTTCCCCCATTAACAGATTTTTTGAGATAATGTGCTGTTAGGAAAACTGAATAAAATTCAGATTTTTCTTTCAACAGCGTTCGTACCATGATAGTTTATACGCTAAGCAGAAAATGACAAAATCACGCAAAATGTATTAAAACATCTTCTACCAGGCATCAAATTAATGTCATTTAAAGTCATACAGGAAGAAATCGTTATTTTCAAGGAATTTTTCCCAGCCYACCTTCAGCACTTCATTTTTCTTTYGCTGCACTGTGTGGTTATCGCCTTCCTTCATCAGAGRCACAGTAAATGATTGTCTGTGCAGCACAAAAACGACTGCACATATTTTATGACTGAAGATTAGTGGAGACAATACCCAGTTTCTGGGCATCCTTTAAGTTATTGTATTTTAATGATGATAATTGTTTTCCAGCTGTTCCAAATAAAAATTGCTGCCTCGGAACAGCATGCTGGGCTGTAATTCAGCCTCAAGGTTTCCCTGCTATTCATATCCTGCTTGGGCTGCTGTTGAGGTGCCAGCAGARTCCCACTCCTGATTCACTCCATCTCCACAGTGGGGACCCAGGGGTTGCTGTATGTGTCACTCAGGTGCCTCCTTGTGCTTCCCCCAGTGTTTCTCACCACGCTGTCTTCCCTGCAGACCAATTTCTCCATCTGAGCTTTCACACAGAAATACTTCTGGTAAAAACAGCACTGCAGAGCTCCCCAACACCCCTCCTGTGAGGTGCCTCAGTGACTTCAGGGTTCTTCCATCTTTTACCTCCTCTCAAAASAACCTTGTTCTTTGGGCACATGGGCCTGCATGTCTAATCACAACCATACAAACTCCTAATAATGARGCGAAGTTCTGTCATTCATTCCTTTTAAACTATGTTTCTCCACAAGGTGTTTTAAACCATAAAATGTGAGCTCCAGACAAGGAGTTAACAGCTACAGCCACGAACCAAGGCTATTTTGTTTTCTAAATCATTATGTTCAGAAGGTATCACCCATTATAAACAGCTGATTAGCAAAGATACTGGTAATGAACACCTTGGTAACAGAGAAAAAAATGCATCCATTTACGGTGTCCTTGCCAAAGGATGCTGCATTCTGTGCTACTGAACAAAGAGTCACTGAACACTAATAAAGAACTATTCCATCACCTCACCTGTAGAGAGCTCTCCCACCGATGGTAACCAAGTTAGAAAACACCCTGAAGTCTGTCATRTTCTCAGGCCATGACTGAATGTTCAAATACCCTGAAGGAGGAAAAGGCAAACACGTGAACACCGGTGATTTCAGCCATGCATGAGTCAGGACGAGCCTAGCCGATAAAGGAAAGGCAGTGCCAGCTCGAGAAGAGGAAATAAATAAGGAAAGCTGCAGACTCTCAGGCTGCTCAGACCTCTCTCCTCCAGGAAAGCAGAGCAGAACCTGCCCTGGTTTCYGAGGTGGGGACTGCTCACTCTCTGCACAGGCTGCTCTGTGCTGCACAGACCCCCAGGGAGGGCAGTTCCCCACGACTGGGACTCAGCACTGGGCTGAAGTGCAGTACATAGGGCTGAGACAGTCAATTAGTGTGCTTAGGAACGGCAAATAACAGACACCCAGATGCCAGATTATCTTTGACATTAATCAGGAGGAGATTAAGAGTTGACTTCCATTTTTAATCCCACTGGTTTGCTGAATTACACAACTTTTGAGGGGTGAAGCATGCTGAGCTCCACCCAGCTGCAATCAAGCTGTGGTGCCCAAAGGTTTTTTTGAGGGTTTTTTTGTGCATGAAAYAGAATTTTTTTGCATTTCCCTACCCTCACACAATCAGCAATCAAATGAGAACTCAGAGGTGTGGTATCTGGTGAAACAASAAGAAGCAAGATGCAAGAAAACCAAGTACTGGATTCTAGTTCTATGACCCCACTGAAAGGCCACAAAAAATGGGACTCCAAGAGCAAACTTGCAGCAGCATCTTCTGTTAGACCAAGGCTGTAAAAGCAGCCTGGCACATTTCAGAKGCTTTCAGGTGAAGAAGACAATGGTTTCCCACATTTCAGCACCATTTTCCTCACGTTTCCCTCCCTTGCAACACTCGTCCTACTTTGCTGACGTGGGACCAAGATCCCTTGTCCACTTAGCAGTGAGGTCTTGGTACCCCAAACATAATGGGCATGCTGTGTCCATGAGCAAAGGACAACACACTTGTGGATATCAACCAATACTGAGGCTGTTCTGTGTTAAACTTTTATAAAAATTACAGAGTGATGAGCTCAAAGAAAACAAGTACCTTGTTTTCTTCAGAAAACCCAACACACAGCAACTATAAATGCAAAGTGAGGATTAATTCATTAATTCCTTAATTAATGCAGATCATGGGAGATGAGGAGTGTGTTACCTGTTATCTCTCTCACTGTCTGGAAGATGTTTAATTTCTCGGGATTGATGGCAGCGATTGTGTGATACGGGTCTCTGAAAATTAGAAACCACACCATTAAAACGTGATGCTCCAAGTAAGAGAAGATCAGGTCCTCAAAGCCACACCAYGTAGGAAACAGCATTAAGATGCTCAACACTTTGCTTTCAGGAGGATATGCACCAGATTTCTTCAGCCTGTTGTTCCTGCAGGTCTGTGTCTAATTACTCCTACATTATCTTGAAGGAAAATAAAGGTTCTAATAATTCATGTTTTAGCAAATATTTATGACATAGAAAATTAAGACATCCTAAACAATCATGGGTGGCCTCCCTAAGGGAAAGATGACTTTTCAATGTTTTTTCCAGGAATGGCACAGCTGGGATACTGGATAGCAGGACTAACAGAGCTGCTCCTGAAAGGAGTGACAAGCTACAAGCAGAGCAAAGCTAAGAGCAGGCCAGCAATTCCTGGACACATGTGTAGAACAAGGAACCTCTCAATGTACAGCTCCTTGCCAAGCAAGTGTGTCACACAAGAAACGAAATAACCTCCAACAATTAAAATTTTAGATATGCTCTAGCATAAAAAGATGAAGCTGACCTTGATTTTGAGAGTGCCATCATTTAGTGAATATGTCACTTTACTCCCCTAATTTTAAAGAAGTCAACTAGAAGCTTAAACCAAACAAAAATCCCTCTGCAACGCCACGTTGTGGTGTTTTTGTGGGGTTTCTGAGAGCGGAAACACCCCCAATAAATATGGAGCATGCAGTTCCCCCCTCTCCTCCTTCTGCTTTCCAGGACACGTCCTTCTTGGAATTGAAGGATGCAGGTGGATCCACGTGGCTGCCTTTGGGGACAGGCCTCAGGAGCCTATGGCGTGACAATTTATGGGGTCTCCCCCAACCACCCCAAGGTGACTCTGGCCCAGCAGCAACATAATGAGCTCTTGAACCTTAACAAAAGAGCCCAGTGGACCACAGAAGCATCAAACACATGTTATTGGAACAATTTGGGGCTCTCAGAAAACCAAATAACAAGTTTTGACTACCTAACAGAAAGGCAGCATTTTGCTTTCAAAGTGCATTACCATCAAAAAAGGAAAACCCTTGCCTGCAATAAACATGAGGCTGCTGAATTTCACCTCCAAATGCTGAAGATAAAATAGCTTTAAAGATGCAAATATACATTTAAACCTCTTAAACAGCCAAAATGTCTGATGTTTTATCAACATGKGAAACTGTAGAATAATGCATATCTAAATTATTATAACTAATTGTGTATAAAACAATTCATAATTACATAGATATATATTTTATACTAATTATTACAAATTCACAAAGAGCTAAAGTTCAAGTTCTCCAGAAAGAGAGAGGATACAGAACCACAGGACCAAAAAARAAAAGGACAGGATCAATTTTAACAGCACAGTTTCCAATGAACACAACAACAAMAAACACACTCTGCATCCTTCACTGAAATTATTCTCTGACACTATAAAAAGTCTTCCAACTCCCCAGAGAACCAGACTTTGAGTCCCTACACTGAAACATCTGAAACACTAAAAATTCATGCCTCTAAAAGCTGCAGTTCACTCTGAGTGAATGAATTTGTAACAAAAGTTAAGTAAAAGTTGGAGAGGAAGTATGCAAGGTTGTTGCTGCTCCATATTGCCCATTTATATAATAAACCACTTGTGCGGCTGGTGCCATTTTTTAAATTTCCCTTTCATATTGCTGATTTGCAAAATGCAATGGAAACTTTGAACCAAAAAGCTGTTCCAGAAATACAGCTGTTTTCATTCATTCTCAACTCCTCTTTTAACAGTTCTGGACCTATGGCAACGAGCAAAATTTAAACCAAAATACTGGATTCAAATACCAGTGAATTCTGTGTGTCTCTGCCATTGAAACTTCAATAGATTTTTCAAAACTGATGGACAAGAGGGTGTTGTGCACGTGTGTGCAGTGACACCGCCCAGACCACGACAAGCCATGCTAAGAGAGGCTGTTCCTCTGCATATTCTGCATAGAGAATACAAAATTTAAACAAACTCATGGAAGGGAACTTCCCTTTCTCCCTCCTATCCTCCAATCAGCCTTTATTGTAAGCCAGCATTTCAGCACCTCAGAAAGCAACCAAAGATCATAATTGTCGCTTCTCCTTTCAGTGCAAACAATTAATCCGTCCTTTCTCTTCCTAGAGGTTGAACCTCAGGAACCAAGGCAACGGTTTTCTCCACAAAGGCAGGCAGAAAACTAATTTATCCTGGATCTGCTATTCCAGGAAAGGAGCCTGCAGCCACCGGCAAGGGGTGGATGCGACTGGTTTCAGCTGGCACCACGACACGACGCCCGAACGTCCTGGAACATCTTGTGACTCACCCGTGGATGCCGGTGACGAGGAAGATGAGGTTGCCGTTGATCTTGGTGCAGTTGACGAACTTGTCGATGTTGCTGGAATCCACCGTCTGGGCCGACACCAAGCTCCCTGTCCCGATGCCGTCACACGCTGCCAAAACAGGGAGCTCGGGTAAAAGGGCTGGGGAAAACAGCTCCTGAGCCAGAGCAGGTTGGCCTTACGGACAGGAGCCTTCAGCTCACGCAGCAGAGAGGGGCTAAAGCAGCACCCCCGACCCGCATTCCCGAAGGAGCACGTGCCAAGTCATAAGTGTATTTTCCTGCATAAAACTATTCAACGACAACCACCAAAAAGAAGTTATTTACCAAATTAAGCCAGATGCGGCTTCCATTAGGACGGAAAAGTGGCACAAGCYCACGTGGGAAAGCTGCTGGGGCTTTGCTCCACAGACCTTCAAGCAGGGAGCAGAAAGTGTGGGGCAGCAACGTAACCTACAGATTTCAGTCTTCTCCACAGAACCATCCCTAGCCTATGTTTTAGAGTCTTAGAAAGGAGGTAGGAGATTCTGGGAAAGCAGAGGCAGAGGAAGTAAATGGAAACCTAATGTTGTATTGACAAATGTGAGGCATCCCACCCTTTGAAGTCAGGACTTTCTGTAGGGCCCCCTTTGGAATGACAAAAAGGACAACGCTAAAACACCTCCAGGAAATACTTGTCATTAAAATAACACAGTGAAGAACTCTTTCAGATTTCTCTAAAACCAACAGAGAAATCCCCTTCATTTGTATCTAATAAAAAGTAATTGGTTTGGTTATACTACCATTACAAGTTAATAAATTTTCACTCAATTGTGTATGCTTGACACACAACCTACATAGCTCAAAGTTTTGTGGGTATCCAAAGGCTGTTAATATTCCACAGCACACTCATGAAGGGCATCTCATGCCAAAATAACACCCTGTGTAGATTACATCCAAGAAAATTTATACTGAAGCACTGCCTACCTTTGGGACAAATGTCAGTGCAGGGCTTGCACATCTTAATACCATTTTCCTCAACCTCCATCTTGGAGCTCGGACACGCCCGGACACAGGAGCTGGAATCCACCACAAAGTTGTCTGGAAGGAAAAAGGAGAAAGTGGAAAAAAAAGAGTGAAAAATGCAGAAAGTGAATAAATGTTGGGACATATGTTCTTGGGCTCTGTGTCAGTACCTATTGTTACCTCAGCACTTTCCCAGTGACATTAACATTCAGTGTTCGGCGTTCTCAGAAACGTCTAAGCAAAGTGGGCACCTTATCAGAGATTTATGAGAATGCAGTAGTTGTCAGGCCTGATCCCTCTTTCTCCCCCAGTTTGGCTTTATCAGTATTTGTAGGGAAAAAAAAAAGCTACAGTAACTGGAGGGAAATAAACCAAGATGCTCTGTCCTGTCTTTTTCATGCACACACAAAAATATCCATGTGGAATAAAACAGTGCACAAGGCAATGACAAGTATTTCAATTTTTTTCCCTGTAAAACCACCAAAGGGAATATAGACTGATCCTACCTAGTTAAAAGCTTAATACTGATAAGAAAGGGGGRAAAAAAAAAAAGAAAAAAGTTCAATGAGGTGTTTGGGCAAAGAATTATATCCCTTACAGTGCATGACATATCAGGTTCTTAACAAACCAATCTTGCTTCAACACACCCACCACCATCACAGGCAGAACAAAGCCCTGGTGGTCACAGCCTCTGCCTGCTGTCAGCCCTCCACAGAGACTCAAAACTGGCATTTGGGGTTGGGTTGAGTTATGGCTCCATTTATCATAGATCACCCATCCTTCTTACATATAATTTATGGATAAAGTAATTAATGCGCAACTGTAAACCGTCATGGAATGAAAGGGAGAGCAAGAATACTGTCTCCTTTATTATTCTTTCTAATTAAACCGGCAGACTCAGAGACTGTGTAAGTGATGACCCTATAATTTTTTCTGTTACTTGTCATCATCTGGCTGGTATCTCAGGAGCGTGTGGGTTTTACATGCATGGGATTCTTCCTTTTTTAACTCCCTCTTCCCCTCTATTTTTTACTCTGGAGTTTTAAGCCTGCGTCRCTGTCGGTATGACAAGTTTACTCCTCGCCGGGACAGAACTGCTCGGGGTAACTTTCTGCCAAACCACCATTGTATTTAATGCTCCTGAAAGGCCACCCCGGGTCCCCATTCCCACAGGGGAAGGCAGTGGCAGGGCAGGCAGCGGGGCGCTCGACTCACGCGGGCACTTCTTGACGCAGAAGGCGCCGTAGGTGTACTTGGCGTTGTGGTTGTGCTCCAGCTGGAAGGTGGTGGGGTTGTACACGAAGGTCTGCGGGCACTGGGTCACGCAGGCACCGCTGTCGTTGAAGTTCATGCAGGCCTGCCAAGCGAGGGACACAAGGAATTCAATCCTACAGCTGCTTTGGGGGTTTATTCCGTTTAAAAGACAGCCTCGATTGCTCAGGCTTGCTGTGACAGTGAGGAATGCGGTATGGAGCTTTCCAACACTCGCTTTGGCCACTTGGATTTCTTGCTAGGATCCTGGCAAATATGTGGCTTTTCCAATTAGGGGCTTTGGTGAGCCCCCTTAATTGGCAACAGTTGCCCGTTACAACACTTCCTACAAAACCAAAACAGCCCTCTAATTTGTTTCATAACTCCTCACAACCAACCAATTCACGGCTTGATAGGACATTCTGAAAGTGCCAAGAGCCAGCAGCTATTTATCACCGTCTAAGCAAATGCTAATGGCTTTTTCAGGGGTCCAGCCTTTAGATTCCTTACAGCGTGAGCACATCGCCCAGCGGAAAACCGGAATTCCCAATGAGACAGCGAGAGGGATAAGGACTACTTTTGAAGCAGCACGGGAGGGGGCCCTTTGCCTAAGTGGCAAGTTTGACAAGGTCAGTCGCTTCACACACTGGGGAAAGAAAATGGGACTCTGTCCCACTTAGCATTCCGGCTCTGCCACGCACAGCCGACAGAGGCAGCGTGTGGATAACAAAAGCAGTGGGATGCAGGGAAAACAACTGACCGTGCAAGGCTGATAATTAGGAATAGAAAAGGCCCACCGATGTTGACATTCCTTATCAGCACGTATCATGTCTGTGGTTTTAACCACAGATTATAAGGAAACTGCTGGAGCGATTTCCACAGAGCATGCCATGAATGAAAAATTCCTATGAATACCAAAGCCGCAGCCTGGCTTGGATCCCTCCAGCAGTCTGAGCAGCCACTGTTACTGGGTAGTGCCTCCCCACTAACCTGTAATCCAGGCTGCTTTGGAAGTGTCACTCTGGGAATGAATCCCTCTGGTCTTTTCCCAGGTTGTTAAAATACAGATGGGTTTGTGTCYTTAAAGAGTCAACAAGCATAACAATAATACGTGTGTCCTGTCCCCTTCCCCCTAAGGGCTGGGACTGAGGGAGAAGAGGCAGATTCCCCTGTTCTGCCGATTTTACTATCAGTCCTTGTCTCCATTCGGAGCAGGACCAGCAGGACTCTGGGAGCTGTCACGTCAGAGGAGCTCAGAAAGGATAGGCTAATGATGTATCCAAGGGCAAAACCTGCTGCTGGAAGGGACAAGCAGGGAGATCCACAATGAAAGCACCGTCCTACATGGAGCATGTGCTGAGCAAAACTGCTGATCCTGCCTTTTCTGGTTCTTTAAAATGACTATTACAAAAACTGACATTTTTTTTCACTGAAAAAAATATTTTTTTGCCTTTCAAAGATAAACACTTTACTCAGAAGTGGATGGGAAGCCCACCCGAGGAATAGGGTGGTGCCACTTTTCTGGTTCCACCAGGCCCTCMACCAGGCCYTCAACCAGGCCCTCMACCAGGCCCTCCTGTGCATCTCAAGTTTCAGATCCAGTTTGAATCTGAGATGAGAACATCTGTGAAACTTTGCCTTAGCATGTTTGCCCGCATTTATGTCAGATGATGATTACTGTCTTGCTTTTGGAACTGAATATGCAAATGACTGGATGGCAGCATATGSGGGAGGATGGATGAATTTCATCCACAGATATTAAAACCATATTCAGAACAGGATGCTGTTGCAAGATGCCATAATGCTCCAAAGGATCTGTAATGCTTCATAAGCTGTACTTTTGCTTATTAATAAATACTAATTTAGTTTGTTTCCTCAACCCATTTCTTACATGTTGACTTAAAAGGTGCTCAATCATGCACATGGCAATTCTCTGATAACAGTTTAGCAAATGCACAAAGTAAAGCACACCAATACTCCTCGGAGATATGGCAGTTCTTGGGAAAAACTTTCAATTTATGACTGAAGTGTTGTATATACGTTTGTAATTGCCTCGATAACAYATGCAAATTTCTAGCATTTTGTGCTAAATGCTGCTAATTTGTGAATAAAAGCACAGGGAAATACACAGGGAAAAAACAAAGTTCTGTGTCTCAGCTGAGAGCTGAGCACAGTTGTCTATAGCCTAAAGGGTTACACTTTTCACCCACTGTGCCTAAGCAAGTAATGACTAGTCCTGAAAATTGCCAGACCCCTGCTGCATTTCTCTTACATTGCTCTGGGGCCAGGAGGGAATGAGAACAAACCCTGGGTGCTTCTCTGCTGGATCAGAACAAACATGCCAGYTGGTTTTTAGCATCCATATTTCCATGGCCGCCACAGTTCAGGAAGTGTAACTTGCAGGCTGCAGCATTACGCAACTTACGCTGCCAAAAACTTGTCCTTAACCTTTGCAAAACAGGCACCCATCAGCTCCGAGGAYGTGCCTCAACACCCATTTGGGAACAATAACTGCATTTTTCCCCTTCCCTTTTCCTATTTATATCTCACATGACACAAGAAAGAATGTTGTTTTCCCATCTCTCTAGTTCAAAGCTAACCCAGACCTTCCAGGGGGGTGTTGGATCAGCCCTACCGGATGTGCCGAGGATCTACTTGTGCACRGCCACGGAGAACAGCTTTAGTAAAACCTGTTGGTGGCTAAGTCAGGCCATCACTGCATTTCATCAGCAGCCCAGGAACAGCATCCAGAGTKTGGTTTTGAAGCACAGCACCTGCGACTGTCAAGCAGTCAGGGCCAGCCAGGGGAAGATTCATTTTTGCCAGTTCATTGCGAGCCACTTGCCCACGGTTTCAAAACATCTGCAGTTTTCCATACCCTCCTCCCAACCCTACCTATCAGTCAACTCCACAGGTATTTGTCTCTTCAGCCAGGTGGGTGCCTTTGGAAATCCACTTGCCTGTGCAGGTTCTACTTCTAGGCYTCTTTAGACCTAGGTTTGCCTCCCCATAAACCATTACCAAAACTTGTGTGATGAACTACACGTTTTTGAGATGAGTTTTGGGTTCTAAAGCTTCTAAAACTCTTAGAAATAATGGATTAGGAGCAAGACAGATTTGCCTAAAGGCCTGGATGTTTAGATTGTCTTTTTCTTTAAGGAAAAAGCCATTTCTCCTTTCCATCTGAAGCACACATAGTAACAGGCATTTGAGGGAGAGCGCTTTGGGAACCAGCTTTCCTTCCATCTCTACAAAGAAGCACGCCCAGTAAAAAAGCTGAATTTAAATTAAGCCTGGCAGAAACAGGGAACACCTTGCACAGAGAAGCTAAATTGTATTCTTGACTTTCATATGAAAAGCACACAGAGCAGTAATAAAAGCCATGCTCAAATGTAATGACAAACGCTTCTAAAAATTTGCTATCTCCTCTGAAAGCTAATTTTGGAAAAGAAAAAGATAAAAATCACAGAGATAGGCATATTAATGGCTCCCAATCTGTATTTACAAATCTCCTAGATCTGTTAATGGGCAATATTAAGCAGATAAATGACGGTAATAGAATACGAAAAACGCTAAATGCCGAAATCCGCATCCTAAATCCGTGAGCGTGCATTAGAAGGGACGAAACCRCGGATTCCGTGGCTGAAGGCATGAAGAGTGAAGGGTCTGCAGGGCGGCTGGCGGGCAGAGCAGAAAGGAGAGGCCTCACACGTACGAAGCAGTCGGTGTCCTTGGGGCCGGAGCAGCCGCCGGCGCACTCGCGGTGGCAGCAGTCGCTGACGTAGGGCCCGTAGCAGCGCCCGTCGCACTGCTCCGCGCACACCGTCTTGGTCACTGCGGGCGGCAAAGGGGACAGCGTCAGGGACAGCGCCGGACAGACAGCCCCCCGACGGCCCCCGCCGTGGAACACCCCACGGAGCGCCGGGAAAACCCCGCGGAGCGAGGCAACGGCCTCGATGGTGCTGGCGCTCGGATCTGGAATGCCTGCGGGACACCTGGATCCAGAATGCCTGTGGGACACCTGGATCCAGAATATCTGCAAGACACCTGTGTCCAGAATATCTGCACAACACCTATATCCAGAATGCTTGTAGGACACCTGTGTCCAGAATATCTGCAGGACACYTGGATGTGGAATATCTGCAGGACACCTGGATCCARAATGCCTGCAGGACACCTGTGTCCAGAATGCCTGCGGGACATCTGGATCCAGAATATCTGCAGGACACCTGGATCTGGAATATCTGCAGGACACCTGGATCCAGAATATCTGCACAATACCTGTATCCAGAATGCCTGCAAGACACCTGGATCTGGAATATCTGCAGGGCACCTGGATCCAGAATGCCTGCAGGACACCTGTGTCCAGAATATCTGCAGGACACCTGTGTCCAGAATGCCTGCGGGACATCTGGATCCAGAATATCTGCAGGACACCTGGATCCAGAATGCTTGCAGGACACCTGGATCTGGAATATCTGCAAGACACCTGGATCCAGAATGCCTGCAGGACACCTGTGTCCACAATGCCTACAGGACACCTGGATTCAAAATATCTGCAGGACACCCGTGCCCAGAATGCCTGCGGGACATCTGTGTCCAGAATGCTTGCAGGACACCTGTGTCCAGAATATCTGCAGGACACCTGTGCCCAGAATATCTGCAGGACACCTGTGTCCAGAATGCCTGCAGGACACCTGGATCTGGAATATCTGCAGGACACCTGGATCCAGAATATCTGCACAATATCTGTATCCAGAATGCCTGCAGGACACCTGTGTCCAGAATATCTGCAGGACACCTGGATCCAGAATGCCTGCACGATCCCCTCTTTAGGAACACACACGTTGCTCAAGGACCGTGCAGAAGGAATTTTTAAAGTGTGCCCTCTTACCTTTGAAAATTCACGTGGAATGTTACTTTCCAATCATTAGTTTTTGTCAACAGGATGTGAACCCCCCCCAGAAAATAACAGAGGAGCCCACGAGTTCCATGTGAGTTTTCCCCATGAAGAACAGCAACGGAGCAAATGGGTGAAATTCAGAGTGAAACCACCAATGTCASAGCCAAATGCTGCTCTTGATGGCAATCCATCTGACAAATGGGAACAGAACAGACTACAACCCTGGAACACATTTGGAAACACCACTTACTGTTCCTAACCAACACAATCCTGCCTTCATTCACAGAGAAACAACTGCATCTACCAGCTGGACTGGGGTTCCACGCCACTCAGGGCTTAGTCTTGTGCGAAGAACAGTCAATGAGTGGAACATCCACCCCCTCTCCCTCCCTCAGCTATAACCTTTATCTTTATTTTATGGAAAAATAAATCAGTATTATCCAAATGACTATACCACCACTGCCTACCGTGCTGTCAGCTGTCTGTGGATAAAAGCTGGGATGATGCACTCCTGTAATTAACCTWCAACATCTATTTTGTTAAAAGCATTTAACTACTTCTCTATGGAAAACAGTTTTCAGGAAGCGAGAGAACACAAAATTCCATCCAGCTTTCTGCTCGATTCTCCTACTTAATGTATAAGGTAACTCCTTTACCTAGAAGTCCCCTTTCCAGCACAATGCCTGAACTGGATGCCTTCAAAAAGCACCTTTTGCTTCTGATTAGGCACCAGCTCCATGAGGGTCTCTACCACGCTGCTCAGCATAGGGAACACTGTGAGGTTTCCCGAAGCAAARTTTATAATTACAGCAAAGGTTTGCCACTGTTCTTCCCCAGTGGTTTAGTTTGCAGGGAAAACAAACAATGCCAACAGAAATGCCAACTTGTGGAAGAGGCCAGAACACATCATATCTATCTCCTGCTTCATTGTATGCCATATTTGCATTATAGCTGCTATTGAAGGTCCAGGTCTGAGGAGAACCTGTCAGGTGCCTTCAGTGCCACCACACCAAGACAGAAAGGAGCTTAGTGGGCTCTGAATATTTTTAAGGACTCATATTTAAGACACTTCACAAGGAAGGTTTTTCCCCAAAACAAAGCAAACACAAGGCAGTTCTGTGTATTGTCTGAAGCCCTGATTGCTCAGATGCCAATAAACATTACTCACCAGCCCAGCTTCTTGCAATCATTCTCAGGGGGCAACCCCACAGAAAATAGATGTAGCTGCACTGGCTTGAAAAGATAACAAGGCTTTTTTCCCCCCAAACACTTTCCTCCACATGCAATCAATTGATTTTATAGCTGTAACTCAAGAGTGAAATATAAACATTACCCAAAATGTCAAACTCTCTGGCATTTCAGGTGCMAGGTGCTCCTATCTTCACCCAACACGACTGTGAGGAGAGCCTCACGACTCACAGCGGAGACCCCACGCTTCAAATCAGACCTTCTGGGGGCCAGCACAACTGCCTGCCTGGATTCCTGCTGATCCTGTGCGTGATCCCAAGAATTCAGAGGATTTGACCACACAGCACTGCCACAGTCAGGGCCAGAACCGAAGGACAAACACCAAAGTCCTGGAAAACTGTGGCATGCGTTGGGATGGATTTCTGGGGGAGACTGTCAGCCTCCACCAGTGTTTCACAGCAGTAAGGTGTGTTGGGGATGAGGGGAAACTACCACCTCATAGAGGTGTGCAAATCATCAGTCCCCTGTTTCCCCTCATCTTTGATTATGCCAGGACACCATAAATCCACGAAGGATAAAATGGGAAGTAACTGAAATCAATGAAACAGTGAGTTTGGCATCATTACGAACACACAAAGTTATTAGAGCAATGCAAGGGTTTTAATTACAGATGCTGGCTCCAAGCAGCAGTGCTGGGTATCCCTGATGGATCCAAGCTGCTGGATCAGCTCTTTCTCTCTGCCCCACCAGGCTCCTGTCTGCCTTTTGCTGCTCAATTTGGGCCCCTTCTCCTCAGCAACACCAAGGGCTGTATAAATACAGCTGTGCCCAGGCCAGACTCCTGTACACACACAGAGTCGTGGGGCGCTGGATATTTTCTAAATAGTTCATGTTTCATGTTTGATTTACAGGTTATTCGTCTTTTTGCATGCCCTTAGTTGGGTCTRTATTTTCATTTACATTGTTCTCTTCCCAGTTAGGTTCCTCTTGGACAAAGTGCATTAATCTGTCATTTTAAGAACGTATTCAATTGTAAAAGTTTAAATTTCCACGTGAAACTCTTAACAGATGTGAACAGCAAAAATTTTAAAAACCATAACCATAGATTTTCCAATTTGATTAGTACCTTCCAAAAGCACTTGCTATTATGATTTTATTTGAAGTGGTTTACATTCTATTCAGTGCATGCCCAATACTCTTTGAAAAACAGTCTTTTTAAAAGTATTTTCACATTAGCCTTTCCTGACACTGAAACAAATTRTATCATCTAGATTTCAAATTCTCCCTATTAACATCTACTAATAYTTTAATTATAAAAGAAAAATGGATTTTTAACTGTGTAAAACAGTACCCTGGAATCTCATCTTCTCCACCTCCTAACAGAACAGCTTGGCTTAAATTTCCTATTAATTGTCTTCTTAAATACATGAATTTTCCTGTCACATTGAGAGAGACATTAGAACAGAGTTAGATGCAGGTGGTGTTTCAGACAGGGTTACAAACAAAGACGTTGCTGGAAGGCAACAGAAGAGGCAGCCAGGTATATGATAATATTCATGAAAAAAACAAAGGGATTTAGATTTTTTTTCCATATGTAATTTGAAATGAAAGACACGGATTAAGATCTTTCATTTTTTTATCCTTTCCCAGGAAAATAATTTAAATCTTATCTTGGGAGGGGGGCTCATTAGAATATTTTGCTTCAATCCTCAATCCAAAAAAAAAAAAAGACGACATTATTGAAATGCAGCTCTGAGTTGTTTCTAGGATCACAATGGTTTGGCACTGGGATGGAGTGCTGCCGGAGGAGGTCTGTGACCTAAAACTCCTCCTGTCCCCCCCAGCAGCTGGTTTTGTCAAATAAACAGTCTTTTTCACTTTCCTCCGAGAAATTCTTAAGGGGGGGGAAGGGAGTTTTAGAACCTTATCTTAGAAGATTCTTCGAGTCTTCCTCCTAAATTTGTCCCAACCATGACAGGCCTGAATCAATCTACTCGTGTTTGGATGGATTGTGCAGGTTCTTACAAAGTTACTGGTTTTAATAGACAAACAAGCTTCTCGTTAGGACAGAGAAAAAACCCACATTCATTAATTCTAACCATGATACAAAATAATGTGGTCAGCCGGGGTTTAAGTCCCTTTCCATTATCCACCTCAGCACACAACCCTGAATCTGCTTCAGCTCCTGGAAAGAACACTGACTTCTTTGGGGCCTTCCTAGAGACTGCCAGCAAAGGAAGGAGACATCCCAGCTCCATTCAGACAAAGAATCTGCTCAGCATCACTGTACCTGGTTCCTACAGCCCGTCCTGAGGGGTTTGTAACCACACCTGCAGATGCAGCGCAGCATGAAGCAGTGACATAAGAACAGATTAAGTTCAGCAGAGCTGGAGCTGAGCAGCTCCCCCAGCAGCACCAGCCTTTGCTCCTGCAGCAACAGCAGCTCCTGGCAGGGTGGCACAGCCTCTGCAGGCGCCTGGCTTTGTCCCCTGGGCCAGCAGGGCAGCTTGGGTTTCCTGCTCTGACTCACCAGACATTCACCCCAGGCCGTCTGCCAGTGCTAACTCCCTCCCAGCTCTCTCTCCAAGCAGTCAAAAAACCCCAAACCTGTTCCTAGGCACTGTTCCTACCACGTCCCAGGAGAGAGGCAGATGGCACTGGGCTCTCCCCAGCTCAGAGCTTGGTCAGGGTGCTCGCCTGGGAGAGGCTCCTTGGCCACAGCCCTTCCTCCCATCCACAACCAGCCAAGGAGACAAGCACAAGCTGGAGAAGCAACCACTTCATCTCCCAGCAAGAGGGACTCCAGTAAAAGCAACTGGTTTTCATCCTCTTGCCAGGAGGAAAAAGAAAAAAAACTCATAGGGAAAGACAGTTCTCAATTTTCTCCTCTTTTATTATCTGCTAATATTGTGATTGTACTTCTACCTCTTTAGTGCCTATGTGAAGGAGCTGAAAGCACACGAGGAAGAAACTCATTTTAATGCCCTCTAAATTCAAGAGGACAGACAGACATTGTGAATAACCCTTCACTTACTACTCCTTTCACAAAAAAACTATTATTCTCTCTTTGAGTCTACGACTCAAATACATTCTGAAGTCATTATAAAGAGAACAATTCTGCAGGATAGCCAATATTCCCAGGCTCCCACTGAAATTAACAGGGTATTTTGGCATCAGAAACTTTGCAGTGTCAGGTCATCATTAGAGATCTCCAAATCTGCCTTGTAGCTTTTTTTCTATTCCTGCAGTACTCCTCTCAGTGTATTCTAAAATCACCATCAACATCCTCAAGAGCCATGCTCCATGTTGCCACCAAGAAGTGAAAAGAAAATTCAAGTTAACATAAGCAGTTTTACAAAGCACAAGAGAGGAAAGAAAAACATCATTCACACGGGTGGGAAAAAAAGCAGATTATCTGTTGGAAAAAAACATATGGAGAACAAAACCCCCGTATATTTTAGAGTTATACTGAACCCAGAGTTTATAGTATCCCTTCACACATCATTTTCCAGCCCTTTGTTTCTCACTCTTGCGCACTCACAGGTCTGGCAGTGATTCTCCGTGGGTCCCCAGCACCGGCCCGTGCAGGACTTGTGGCAGCGACCACCTGCAGGACAGACAGAAAGGGAGAGGTGAGGAACATGGCTCCCTTCCACCCCTTCAACGCCCAGCAGCTGCCCAAGAGGAGAGCCCAGCTTGTCTTTGGAAGGTTTTTGTGCTTCACCGAGGTTGAAACAGCGCCTGTGAAAAAGGCCCAGCTAAACAACCAGGGCTGGTGCCAAGCATGTATGAAATATAGGTACTTATCTAAATGCTTTATACCCTAAACACCTTTTTCTATGCATAATGACCGGGACATTTGAAAACAAAAAGAAGTATGAGCAAGTCTGGAGGACTGAGGGACAATTTCATCACTCAGTGCTGTCACTGTTGCTTTCTACAGCCCACGCAGGACCTGCTGATCCTCCACAGGAGAAGAGCTGGCTGTGCCAGAAAGGCTACACAGCCACCTACCCCGTGTCCAAATTCACCTGAACAGTGGGACAGTGCACTCAATGCCTTTGGTTAAAAGCCACTCCTCTTTCCCACAAAGTTGCGTGTCCAATATTATGGTGCCCTGTGCAACCACTTGACCCCGGTGACAGCAAAGCTCACAGGACCTTCTGTTTTCTGGCTGCTGGGTCTTTAGTTGCCCGTGGTTGTGCTTCTGAAGGAACCTTGTGCTCCTTCACCCCTTGGACGTGATGCTCTGCATCATCTTTCCACCTGCTGACAGGTTTAGTCCCTGAAGAAAAAGAACTGTGGGTGCTTTCCCTGTAAAATACGGCTGGAGGGGGAAGCGTTAGCAATGGCTTTGTGAGCTACCCTGTAATGAGTGACTGGAATCCACTGGGGCTGAAGTGGGAGCTGAGCTCACATGTCCATGCCACGGCAAATGCTGGCCCCTGCGAGTGGGAATGGCAAGCGAGAAGAGCTGGTGGCAGTCCCACACCGCTGGTGGCAGTCCCAGACCGCCGGTGGCAGTCCCAGACCAGTGGTGGCAGTCCCACACCGGTCTGGCTGCGAGGGAACGGAGCCCTCATCCCACGGCTCCCACGTGGACACAGCCAGGGTCCAGGCRCACCCCAGGAGTGGCAGTGCCTGAGGGGCAGGCAGCCAGGCCCTTCGCCCAGCCAGACCCGGCGGGATGAGCCGAGGAAGCCGGCGCAAAGCCCGTGGTAGGCCGTGCACGCTCCTCAGCGCTGCGCTGTCGACCGCGGGAACCCGGGCCTGTGTTTGATTAAACTTTTATCCATCGCTGCGTGCCGCTGAGACCGTGCTGAGTGAATCCCCCCTTTGAACCTGCTCCAGGTTCAATCCTTTCAGTCGTGTGTCAGCAGCTGCTGCTGTTAACACTGCTCCATTGCACTGCCTCGAACGCTTGCCGCGTGCCCTGACGGGAGACGGCGTCGGAGAAAGCGCAAAGTGTCTCCCATTTTGGATCGCTTTAGGATCGCCCTAAAGACGAACGCTCTGCCCGCAGTGTGCTCACACCTGCAGGGCGTTACAGAGCTGAGCAAACCCACCCTGATGGTCCTGGGGAGTCAGACTCGGTGCCACTAATTTTTCACAGGCAGCATTCCTCCCTCAGCGTTCCCGGTGCTATTGATGGTGCTGTCTGGTAATTACCACACCGAATGCTGACTACCTTGTTAAAACCACCGGCTCCTGGCTGCATTCATGTTCGTTCAAGGCAATTATACTCGGGGAAACATTGTTGCTGACATCACCGGCACATAATTTGCTGTCACGTTCTGCCATCTGTTTATTTAGACCACAAATGTGCTATAACTACATAATGCAAACTCATCCTGGCTGACAGGGGAGGGCACTCCATCTGGCATGAATAATGCAACTTTAATCAGTAATAACGATTATTATGATTATTAAGAGACTACTGGAACCTTGCACAGAAAGCAAATATAGCCACATTGATTTGTAAGAATGAAAGTTTAAGAAGGTGCAGTAAACAGAGAATTAAGGGAAGAATTTTAGCAGATGAGGCTTGATAAGATACAAGTTGAGGATGCTTCAGCATCCCTCCAAGTGATCCCTAACTAGAGAGTCCACCCACACTTCTGTGGAAGCTGCACTTAAAATACAAATCTTCGTCTCCAAAGCTCCGAGGTGCTGAGCTGATCCTCGGTACGCAGCCAGAAATTTATTCAGCCACCTCTATTCCTCCTGGAAATAAAAGCAATTCAGCATCTTCAAAACATCATTTTAAAAATTTTTTTTAACTTGCATGCCTGCTGCCTGGTACATGACTTTGTTTGGCAGTGTCAGATGATGATTTGCATTTAAATAGAGATATTTAACAATAAAGCAAGAAAAGGCTGCCAGTTCCCTTTTTTCTCACTGGGAACTCAAAAGTGTCTGTTTCATTGTTTTCACTTTTCTCAGCTGTACAGACACAACCAGGAGCTGAGCTTGTAGGCAGCACACCTCTGAATTGCATTCTTATGTGTCCTTTTGAAGGTCAGATATACTGAGAATTAAAAATAAAATGCAAACTCCCTCCAAATAGTGTGTCTATATTGGTTTGGTTGTTTAAAAAGGAAAATAACTTTCTTTGCCCTCAGTATGAACCGGTCCAGATTCTGCCCTCACATCCCTCTGTATTTCACCTGGTTTTCCCCACTAAGGGAAAATCTGTCCTATAATAAGGACAGATTCAAACCCACTAAAGCTAAGACAGAAATAGTCCTGTGGAAGTCAACACAAGCACTCAGCAGCATAAGGAGCATTCATGTGAGGAGCAGGCCCCACAATTCAATCTGTGTGTCAGGCTTAAATGATAATAAATTTATTTGCCCTAAGGTTGACAAGGCCCTTGGGGGAATTGTCCTACTACTCACAGATCTTCCTGTGTCTATTTCTGACGATTTTTAGATTGTGAGGCAATAACATTGGGAAAAAAAAGATTACGAGACAATTGTCTAAAATATTCTAAACCCCTCCAACATACAGAAGAAAGGGCTAAAAGTATTTGGCCAAAAACCCCCTCTGCAGGGCGTGACCTCGGCCCATTCCCTTGATTCTTGCACATTAGTGAAGGCACATGAGAAAAACCCCGTGTTTTCCTTTTCCAAGTGAGACAAGGAAGGGAAGAACCCAAGAAAGTCTCCTGCCCCATTCCAGATGGGACACTGGAGTACATTTCTGCCCCTGAACAGTAGCATTGTTTTGCACACACCATGACAGTTTAGAGGCTTCCATAATTTCCACAGGTTTTGTTATGCAATCTAGGTTAAGAAAGGGCAGGTTCCCACTGGAACACGAGAATTAATTCTGCTTTGGCAAATTGCACACAGAAAACCAGTGTTTTGTCTCCTGGGCTCTCTTCCCTTGGCCAGAACTACCACAACAGATCTTCACTCTGGACTCTGGGGCAGAGCACCTTCCTTGCAACTTCCAGGATGGAGTTTTACGTGTGGGAGACGCTGCTGCTTTCCCAGCCAGGGAATGTCACCAGCAGAAAACACTCACTCACTCGCTCGGGAAAGACCAAGGTTACTTCATCCTTGTGTTTCCCTGAGAATTGAGGAGGGCTTTCCTCTGACTCCAGACTGACTTTATTATTTCAGAAGCAGCAAAACCGCAAAGGATTAAGTTCCTGACAAGACAAGAAAAATGAAGTCCTCCTCTTAGCTCTAAGCTCAGTGTCATACAGAGAAGAAACTCCGCTTCTCCCTCACCAGCTCTGCCAGCTGCCTCGAGCAGAGCCCTCTCAGGAGGAGAAGGGAAGCAGAAATAAGAGAAGAAAATGTCTCACTTCGCACAAAACTTGCATTTGCAGATGCTTTCTATCAGGTTAATAAATCACTATTCAATGTTGGCGTATCTGCAACACGCTGATACTGAAGTGCAAATAAACACAGCCAAAATAAAGTGCCTCAGAGGGTTACAAGCCACAGGTTTAAGCAGCCTCTTTACTTATCTAACAGTCTAAAATAATTGATTAACTATCAAAACACTTATAAATAATTTATTAGCTTCTGTAAGGTGCTTGTAAACTCATCCTTTACCTAAAAAATTCACTCCTGAAAAACTGCTAGAGATGCCACAGTGATGTTTCTAGACATAACCAGCCCTAAGGTCCAAGAAATTCTGGGTATCCTCTGCAGTAAGAGTCCCAGGCTGTTCTTTGCGTGGCTTGGGTGGGACAGAAGGTTTAAACACGCCTGTATTTTGTGTTTCTAGGCAGCTAAACTCCCGAGTTCTATGTATGAATAGATAAAATCAAAATGTAATTYGAACACCTCAGCACGGCACTAAGGAGAATTAAAGGCACTATTGTTGTGATGGATTGTTCTGCCTTTATCAGGCCATAAAGCTTTCCCTGTCCTTGTCTGCCCGTTCCTATTGTCACTCGTTCATTCATTCCTTCACACTTCTTTGTTGGGTAAAAATCATTTTGCATTTCCTGCCCGCYCTGTGCTAGCCTTCAGATCTCTCCCACTGATGTGAAAGTTAATTACCTAAGAGAGTCTCACACCTCTCAGGATTTCCTTCCCTTATGGCGGGAGAGACACGTGTCGCGAGAGAAAGTAAAACTTTCTGTAAAAGAAGACAATGTGTTATAGAAATATCTGATGCTCGTTTTCTCTTCCTCTCTGTGGAAGCATTATGGGATACACAAACCCAAGGGTCAGTTCCTCCGCTGCTAACAAACTATGTGGCTTTCACTCGTGTCAGATGAATTCACCTTAGGATCCATCACCAAACAGTTTTGCAACATAGGATGAGTCCCATAAATTTCAGGCTTTTCTTTAACAAGCCGTACCTGCATTGGCATTGTTACTTTTACTGTGATAAGTGGCAGCACTTTACCTGACCTTTCCGTCTCCTCTCTGTATGTTTGCTTCTCCCCTGAAGTCTCCATGCCCCGCGGAGACACCCTGCACAAATATTAACGGGATCCCTTTTCGGGGAACACTCGCATAGGGATCATCAGTGAGCACTGACACCGTGGGAAAGCACAGCACCTTTTGTGGCTCCGTCCATCCATCCATCCATCCATCCATGAGCCAGTTACCTAGAGTCCACCCCCACCTGCCAGGAGGGTGCATCCATCCTGGAGCCCGGTAAGGGTGGAAGCAAACTCCTGCTCACGATTGCTTCCAGCAGGGACTTCCAGCTCTGCCAGTCAGCGCCTCTATCTGCCCCTCATCTTCCTCAGCAGATAAAGAAAGAGACAAACACAAATGGAGAGAGACTCGGGGACAGGCAGCTGAAAGGAAACCGGCCTGGGAAGCAGGGCCGGGAAATGAAAACGATCCAAGAGATCCGCCCTGAAAGACAGGCACGGGCAGAGATACGGGCACGGCACGAGGGAGAGCGGGGAGAGGGAGCAGAGATAAACCTCACCCAGCACTGAAGAAAACAAAAACCGAATGCCAAAGAGGGATGCATTTCCTTGAGTAATGTGGGACGGAGACAAGCCCGGCGTGCGCGCGGGGACCGGGCGTCCGCTGAGAGCCGCGGGATTGCAGAGCCCTGCCAGATACGCTGGTGGCAGACAGTTTTGATTTTCAGAGAGATTGGCCACCAGAGGTAAAGGAATAAATGGGAAGTCAAGAGGAGCGTGTCAGCRGCAGCGAGCGGGCTCGGGCTGGTGGATTCATATCTGTCGCTGACAGCTCTGAGCTGATAGGGAGCTCACTGTAACGGCACTGCAGCTGCTACAGAAAAATGTCTTCGGGCCACAGTAATGACTACAGAGAGGGACCTGAGGGGGGGTAATGAAGACACTGGTTATTTTTCTCTGTCTGGAGCAGACAGCACGGGTAAGGCTGTGTGACTCGACGCATTAATTGGGGGTTTAGTCATCGACACAAAACAAAAACCTTCACATATGACATAGTCTAAAACTTTACACTGATTAAGCAATTAGGAGCTATTAATTATCACTGCTTATAGCTGTTAGCGCAGAGCGATGTAAGTGAATTCCCCCCACTGCGATGGTGAATTAGTTCCAATCAGCATCAAATGCCTTCCTGAACACRCACACAGGGATGCTGAGCAAATGGGGAGACACAGCCAGAAGGCTGAAASGATAGGTCAAGTCATACCTGCTGCTTGGCAGGCTCATCAAGAACAACAAGCCCTCAGGAATCTTCCCTTGTAATCATTATTGTTAAAAAATTACCCACAGGTAACTGCCCATCCTCCCACAGCRCGGCAGGAGCAGCRGAGCAGCCCGGTCCCTGCTAGCACTGGGGTCAGAATGAAGCACCCCCCCTCAATAAACCACCCCAAAGCACTCAGATCACAGCCTCAGAGCCCTTCAAAACACTGGAGCAGCTCTTATTTTCCCTYTCCTCCGTGAGGAAGGAGAGGGTGCTATTCCACCCCTGTATGATAATGTTCACCCAAGATGTGGAATTACGTCTTCTCTCCTCTGCCTCCTATGATGAAGGCTCTCTCCTCCCAGGCCAGTAAGCCAAAAACTCAGAATTTCAACAGAAAGAGTAGAACAGACCCCAGCTAAGAGCAACCAGGGGCAGTTTCCACTGGGAGGTSAGAGACAGGATGCACGGATTGGAACGCCTTGATGCCAGGTGGGACACTGAACCCTGCTCCCCCACACCCTGAAGGACTCCTGAGCTGCTAACGTGGAGAAAAAGGGGAGCAAAGTCCTTCTTATTGAGGACATTTGAGTGTGAGCAGAAGACAGGTCTGTGAGGGGAAGGCACTGCAGATTCCAGCAGACAGTCCTAAAAAGCCAGCAGCTTCTACGCCTTCATAGTCACCTCAGCATTCCCCCTGCACGGGGCTGTCTGGAAGTGCCCACATTTCAGTGACTGCAGTGCCCAGCAGTGACACCTGTGCCCTTCCTTGCCCCAGGACACTGCCCACCGGCTCTCAGCCCCRGCACCTTCTTGGTATGACAGCAAAATTCCCGCACTGTTCAAGGAGATTTTCAAAAGAGGCTCTCATCACACTCAAACACACAGCTAGGGGTGTTCCTGTGTGTGTTTAACAGCAACTCCTCCACCCTCAGACAGATCAAATCAATACCACGTAAGTCCAAACACTGTCCTGTTATAATGTTCCTGCAACGCAGCCACAGCAGCAATAAAGCTCCAGCAGAGGGACATGCAGTCTTCATTTTTTAAACAAAGTAATAGCCTCAAAGAAAGGAAATCRGAAGTTGAAGTGGCTTTTAAAATTCATTTTACTCTTGCTCGGTGCCGTGTAGTATTCCTAGAGTCTGGCTGGGTGTGTTTGGAAGTGCTTAATGTTTTAATCAACTTTTGACTCAATTATATGGAAATACTAGAAAGGAATTCCCCATTCCCATGAAATCTACAGTCCAGTTTTAGGCAAAGTTGGGATAAGCCTCTTAATGTGCTTATTCAAAATGTATTTCTGGTTATTTGAAACAAAACTGATTATTACAAAATAATACTTGGACCACAGAAGGCCTTTCTCTGTTGGAAAACAATGGTTGGACATATACTCTGATACTCAGATTTAGTGTTTGCTATACACAAATATTGAACGGAAATAATCATACAAATTTCAAACTGCAGTTTCCTGGACAATGTTCAGCCATCAGAGATCTGTTCAGAGGTGAGGCTCTGGACAGGATGGGACTGTCATGTAGGTGTAACACTGCAGGAGGTGTGAAGGGATCAGAAAGAAGACCCTGAAGCTGTCCTGGGTTTGAGCAGACCTGTGGCCAGAGCCCTTCAGCCAGGCTGTCCACAGGACAGGAGCTCTCCTGACATCAGCTTCCAGGTCCTGCACACACTATTCAGCAGCTGATTTTTGTACTCTTTCCTTCCCTCCCCATTCCCCAAGCAGCTCTTGGAAGGCAGGTCTGAGAGCAGCTGAAGCTCGCTGTGAGAGACCAACCCCACCCACCCACTCGCTGCAAGTCTGGCAATTACCACGCAGTTAGGCTACTTTAAATATTGGCAGTATTCGGGGGCGGCTSCCTGCTTTCCAGAAACGCCGGTGCTGGTGATAAACAAGCTGCTTGTAATGGAGAGGAATGCTTTTCATTCACCCTGGAAGCCTCTCCCCTGTGCAATATTCTGCTTGAACACCAACCTGCCTATAAGCAGGTGGTGTGCAGTAATACACTATACACACACAGGTTGCCATTAGCAGATAAGCACTTGCCAACAGTGGCCACACACTTACTACTACGTGGAGCCCTACTTAAATTCTGTATCCCCAGAACCAGTGTAATATTTCATACATCAGCATGGTAACCTCTGCCACTGGGGGGGTGACTTTCACCCCACAGCTGCCAAAAGCAGGAAGGAAGGTGCTCAGCAAAACCTCTCAGCACTGTGGCAGGGACAGAGTTGGTTTTGCAGCTGGGTAATTTTTTTGTTTGTATTTTTGCAAAATACATTTTCTCAGCGCCAGGAGGTGCCCGGGCCAGAGGTTCCTCAGCAAGTGTCAATGCTGGCTTCCTCCACACCCTTCTCCCAAAGATCCACACTTTTGTAGCAGTTACTCTGCCAAGCTCTGGCAGCACGAGGAGTTCTGTCCCTCACAGCATTATTTATTCCTGTTTGTGTTAGTCACTTATTTTTTATTCAGTAACCGAGCTGCGAGAGGCGTCRCATTTCCATTAGATGCCGCGTCCGCTTGCTTTTCAAATCTGTTTCAAGGGCAGCCACCAATTGACAAATCCCTTCTGAAAATGCTGGCTGAAGGTATTTATTAGAAAGCTAAACTGATTCCCTTTATTCGAAACACACCGTTCTGGGGCGAGGAAAAACATTACAGGCAACTTCAAGCAGTTCAGCTTGCCATTCTAATGCAAAACGAGTTTATTGTACCTCTAGATTTCATGTATTCCTCAACCTTCAGGTACATCTGCTTGGCAAAAAACTATTCTTCAAAATCGAATTTTTCTGTGGCTGTATTTGTCCTTCAATTCCAGGTAAATAAATGAATTCTGCCTGGACTAGAGATTCCTTAATGGGAGGAAAAGCAGCATCTGTGTGTGCTGAGCAGAAGGCAGCTGTGGGACGTTCTGGCTGCCTGGTAGGAATTTCCTTCCCAACTGAGATGTCCACGAAGCCATAACTGCTGCTGAAGTGCAGAGCTGTAAGCCCACGAAGAGTATGCCATGGGGAAGGAGCTTTCACAGAACGGCTGAGGTGTTGGTGGCTTTTTATGGAAAAGAACAGCTTCTCCTCCTGGCTGTGCCGTGGAGGGAAYGTGTTCCGTACCCAGACCACCCGTCTGCCGAGGCCCCCGTTCGCTGCTCTCCAAACACGCATTTAAAATGTTAATTGAACTTCAAGTAATAACCCCAGTGAAAGGCTATAATTTAACAAACTCTGCAATAACAAACGTCTTCAGGGTACACTTTCTGCGATGCCATTTTCTCCGTAGGTAGTTTCCAATTTAGGTGTACACCAAAAATGATACACTAGCTGTGCTGAAAGGTGGCTTCGAGCGTGAATTAGTCACTTCCCTCTTTTCTTTTTCGCCAGCATACATAAATACACTGCTGTTACTCCGGCCTTCTGCAGAGCAAAATCCTCGTGCTTGGAAAAACCACAAAAAACCTTGCAGGAGTAAGGYTGGACAAAACGTGGTTACCTCGCCTGTGTCCTGGTTCTGAGGGCTGGGGTTTGGTTTACAAACACTTGTGATTTACATGTAATTGTCTCCTGTTGCAGAAGCACCCACTGGTCTGAAGGAAAGTTCTCCTTTTATTTGTATTTTCACTGCGTTCACCTCTCCTCGATCCTTACTAACCAATGGCTTTTTTACCCTTGAGGGGGAGGACTCCATCCTTTTCCTGCTCTGGTCCAAGACTCTGCATTTCACCAGTGTGGCTGTGGCTTCCCAAGGGCAGCAGGACTGGCCCTGTGCAGGAGTCTGGCTTGGGTGGCCCAGCTGAGAACACTGGTGTGCCCATGAGTAGCATGTTGTACCGTTTGGGCACAGCACACACTGGTGGAAGGTCAGGACCTTTGGGAGAGATTGCAAGGATCTGACAAACCCCTCTTCTTCACAGCTATAATTACCCTCGAGTTAAATAAATACCCAATGGTTTGACCTGAGTGTAAATTTCCAGATAAGTGGCTTTGTGTAAAAACGATCCTTTTCTAATATTGCAGGTACAAAAGCTGAGTTGCTGTGCTCTGTGAAGAATTACAAGGTCACCACTGAACATTAAATCAAGGGGCTGCCCACCTGTCAGGCCCCGCTCTGGAGCTGCGATAAACGGCTGGACACAAATTCAGCAACTCCAAACACAGATTCTTAGCACCCAAGGCAGACTATAAAGCCTTGATACCAAATTCCATGCAAATACCGACTCGTGCTTCTTGTGAAACACAGTACAAGAATATATTACATATGCTGAAAAGGATGTACCTATATCCATGTGGCTGATTTTCTCCTATAACAGTTTTAAGAAATGTAAGGAGCTTCTGGCCTTAAACTTGTTTGACATAGACATTTCAACTAAACAAAGTTTCGACCAAATTGTTCCAATTTCTGCAATATTTCGAAGAAGTATCTTTTCAGAAACCTTATTACTCCTTTTGCTAGCATGTGGAAAACCTGCAGGAGAATGTGGCCCAGCAAATGCTCAGTTACCAGGGCTGGTGGGGCAGGTTAACCTGAAAAAGAGACTCACAAAGACAGCATAACAGAGAAAATGAAGAAAGGAAAGAAGAAAGAAAAAAAATTACAGAGCCAGCGCTGACTCACATCAACCAAATCCAGGGATAAGTGTGTCCAACTGAGCTGTAATGCTTCCAAAGACACCTGCAACCAGGTAAGGTCACTGGCAGCCTGGGTTGCCAGGAGCACGGAGAGCTGACTTCATAAGCAGCCACCCAGCTGGCAAGTCCATTTTTTGTTCCTTTAATTAAAATGCAAAGCACTGGCTAAATGGTAAACATTTAATTAGATTTGTCTCTATGTTTCAATATTAATAAAACACATGAAAAATGCATTAAGAGCCAGCTAATTGGGGACTCTCCAAAAGTAGCTGTAAATGAGCAATTATAATACAATTGGGGTGTTGTTCCCCGGGGATCCCCCAGGACTGACACTTCTTAATATCCCAGACAAAGGTTTAGAAATTATTAAAATGTCCCAGGCAATGAAGTGTACAGCTGACAGGAAGAGTGAAATCCCAGCAAATTACAGGGAGGAGCAGCCAATATCAGGGAGTGAGCCAGGCTGGCGGGGAAGCTGGAGTCACTCACACCAAGTGACTTTCACAGAGCCAAACACAAGACTGCATAGTTCAGAGTAGAACACACAGGCTGCATTTTCAGATATCAGAACTGCCTCAACACCAGGCTCCTCACRTGAAGCTGAAACACAGAGGATGCAATTTTTACTTTTATGGGATATTGGTTATATCGGTGGCAAAATGCCACGCACGCTTTGGCTTCTACCTTCTAACAGCAAACCAAAAAATACACAGTTTACATTGATGAGCAAACAAAATTACCCTGGGGCTGGAAGGAAATTCCTCATTGTGAGAGGTGGGAGAGCCCCTACCTGTCTAGCTTTTGGAAGAATCCCAGGAGGTGAGCTGATGACCAGGGAGAAAAAGCCGCCTGGCAGAGCTCTTTGAGCAGAAACAGAAAGCAGGAGATGCGACATCTGTGATTTAAAACTGTGCTCAAATCAGAGACAAAGGCAGCTGGTATGATTCCTTTTAATGCTGGGAAGTAACCAACTTCTGGAGGGACAGCTGCACTTCTGCAAAGCTCCAGAGCAGTGCCAGGAGGGTGCACAGAGCACCAGAGCCCTGAGCTCACCCATCCCGTGCCCGTGAGGACCCCAAAGCCAGGTTGGAAGATGAGGTGTGGCCAGGGAAGCCACTGAGCTCCATCCTAGGCAAGCTGATGATACTTCAGGCCTCTGCATGAAGGAAATCAGAGCTCATCATGTTTCGAGGCTTCTTTTGCCCTTGGAAAAAAATCTCTGAATCAATGGGCAAAAAGAGATCTCACTGCGCCTCAGAGTCTGAGCAGAAACTTCAGGAAGACACTTTAAAATGGGCTTAATTTTCACAGAGTTCACCTTGCTCAACTCTGGGCACGTGCCAACATGCAGCCCTGCRTTTTTTTTAATAACTCCTTGAAAAGCAGCTTTTTTCCTTTTTTAAACTTGAAAATGGAAAGTCGTTTTTTGAATCTTTATTACCCAAACTGTTACCAGCTCTATCACGGGCACGCATCCACAGTTTCAGAATTTTTAAGAGCATTATTGACTGATTTGAAGGTATGCTATTGGCTGTGGAAGTGACCTCTATGCAACAATTCAAACTCTCCAAGCTTTTCTGTGAAACAAAAGCTCCAAGTAAATTTCCCCTGAAAACTGTGATTTAATACTGTGGTCTTTGTCAAATCTTGCAAAAGAGCTCACCTGACCAAATGAGAGGCTTGCCTCACAACAAMAACAACAACAACAACAAAACCTTGGAGGACAAAACCTTCTGCCAACAACAAAACCAAGGAGGACATTGAAGGCACGGATCCCAGCAGCCAGATTTTCACTGGACTCTCCCAAAAGCCGCTCAGAGAGCTCTACTAATCCTTAGTAGGCAAGAAGCCTGACTCTKATTTCCTGCTTGATTTCTTGCACCACTGCTGGGAGTTGCACCCTGGGTTTCTACCTCTGAAGGGCAGAGCTCCAGCTCCTCAGTTAAGGGGCTGAATCCAAAAAGCGGATGTGCTAACGGGAAGAGGCTCTTGCACAGCCAGGCTTCAGCACGCTGGGCTAATGCCTGAATTCGTGGCTGATTTTTGGAAGGAGAGAAACCAGATTTTCAGCCTTGCAGAAACAATTTCAGGGACACAAACCCAAAGGGAAAATTTTGTTCCTTGGGGAGTTCAGTGCTTTTGAGATTCCCACCGCAAGGTGCTCYGCTTAAGAACCCCAGGCCGGCAGCGCCGAATCCAGGTAAAGGGAAGAGAAGGCTGCTTTCAGCTCACAGCTAATTCCAAAAGCTCCAGCTCCAAGGTGCCAGCATGGGAAGGCTGTGCAAGCAGTAAACATGCCAGTGTGTGGGTCAAAATGCCAGGCACAGGGGCTGTGTCCCCRGAGAGCCGGGGCACCCGTGGTGCCTGGCGCGGGGTTTGTTTGTCCAAGCGCTGCGCCGGCACCTGAACGGTGACACCGTGTCACTCACGGGCCTCCACAGCACCTCTCCTGCAGGCACTCCAGCAGAGCTCGAAGGAGAAAGGAGGAGCAGCACTCAGGATTCGTGTGTCTGCAGTATTTCTGTCAGTGGTTAAGACACCGTGGCCTTTTCAAGCGGCTCCGTAGCACTGACGTGACAAYGAACGCCCGCGAAGAAGGGGCTCAGAAGGGCTTTATTCCCGGAGTTCRCTGGACAGATTCTCTTCTGTCTAGCACTGATGGAAATGAAGGCGAGTGCCAGAGCTGGCAGATCCAAGGTATGAAACAGCCACAGRGGCAGGGGACTGATTTTACTTCAGAGCATCTTCGTTTCACTCCGCCCTTTTGTCTTCCTCCTCTGCTGATTGCGTTGGAGAGGCAGGGAGGGTTCCAGTGAAATTATCCCTGAAGTCGGACCATTATCAGCTTTTCTGGCTGGSTGGGGCAGCTGCAGTGTGAGCTCCCTGGCAGGGCTGTGCCCTGAGCTCACACACACACTGGTGCCCAGGCGCCCCTGGTGTGACACTGCCCTCACACCAGCCTGCTGGAGTCACTCTGGCCATGGCCAAAGCCCTTTGGGTCTTCTCTGAAAGAAGACTTTCTTCTTGCTCTTTGGGACATGCAGACACCTCAGGGGAGGTTTTRTGTTTGCTGCTGGTGGTTGGAAACAAAGCCAGCGATGCCAAAGTGCCAAACTGTGTTTTGGGCTGTTCCTGCTGGAACAACAACGTACCAGATCCTGACACTCATGGCAGTTCACAGCCCCTGTCCCTGGAATTATCCTCTTCCAGGGACCACTGCTGAGGTGCTCTCAGTGGAACAGCCCTCACCATTCYTGGGGCATAAAGCTACCCACCACTCCTGTCAGTCAGGGCTAAACACGGCACAYGATGCTTCCAGCCAGGTCTTACAGGATCACACACTTCGACAGACTTCCCGAAATTCCTGCTGGTATGGACTTTGCTGAGCTCCACACAGCAGGTTTGGTTGGTTCACATTCCCTCTTGTAAAAGTTCGTAGATGAGCAGTAAAACCCAGTAATTCTTTTCAAAATATTCTGACATTGGAATCCTCTCGGTAATGCCAAGCGACRTGTACTTGTGTAGTTCCAATGGATTTAGCCAGGATTCCCATTGGATGGGAGACACCTGAGACTTAAACAGCAAATACAGACACATGCTGGATCCAGAAAAGCATGAGCCACGGTCTGTGCAGAAAAGAACTTTGTAATGCACTGAGCATCACTTGCAGCAGTGGGGAAAAAGCGAGGCYGGGCACAGCAGGTTATGAAAAGTGACACGTGAGCCAAAACTGAGAAGTATGTACCTTATTTAATGATATTCTATACCCGTTTCCGGGGTTATAATTCAATGTTCATTTCTCCAAGTCCTGTGTGTGTGCATAATACACGCATGCACCCACACACACACACAGGTATTTAATTATAGGCTATTTTAAATGGTGGTTTCTGTACCTGAGTCCTTTGTTACCCAAAGCCTTAAGACCTTTTTAAGCATTTGTTGGCTTTTGGTATAATGGGGTTTATAATTTCACCTATGTGAGCTGTGAAGACAGAAATGGTTTGGATTAGCTAATTTAATCAAATTTCACAGGGCTTGTGAATTGTATTGAGATGGGATCGAGTTTCTTGGAGCAGACTTCTGTTTATTAAATTAAACACAGTCCACTTGTGCACTGCTTCATCCCAAGTAAGGAAAAATAAAGTAAAATTTGGGTGGCTRTCTTAATGAAGCTGCCTAGCTCTCAATCATCATTGAAATAATGCTGTTCATCGTATTTATCCAGCACAAATGGCAAAGAACAAATCGTTCCCTCCATATGTTTCAAAACAACTCAAAAGGAATCCAAAAAACTTTGAGGAAAACTGGCCTTTGCTACATTCAATTCTTTCATCTAACTAATGATCTAATATGTGCCTTCTTTGCTTTCAGGGTGTGATTSCAAAAGTGCTCGGGACAGATCTTGTTCCGGTTCCTCTGGAGTCACCACTGAAACTTTCTTTAGCTCAAAAAGGTAGTATGGATATTGGTTGCTTTTTTTAAAAGAGCAGAAGCATTTGTCTTGAAGAACAGGGAAAGGTTAAAAGAAAACTCAATAATAGAAYGAAACAGAGTAAGAACCGAGTCTTGTTCTTGAAGCAGTGACTCACAAAAGGGTGCAGGCATTCCCTCACCTTCAGAGGTTTCATCAGTTCTGCCCAGAACTGATCATCAGCACTGATGAGGGGTTTTAAAATGCAGACGAGAGAGCTGGCTGCATTACAACTGTGCCAGGTTTGCAGCCAGAAGCGCTGAGCCTCAGCCCAGGAGCTGGGGCRCGGAGGAGCAGTGCAGCCTGGCAGGCTCCTGCAGGAAGCCTCATCTCCAGTGCCTGTGCTCTGGTATTGAGGGGAGCACATGAGATGTGCAAAAGCAAGTCAGCCTTCTGTAAAATCGATGATTTTACACCTGCTGAAATACAAGTTGCTGCTTAGAAATTATGGGGACTCCTCAAATGGGCCTTACACATGGTCTTACTTTTTTTTTTCCCCTGAGTTCCCAACGCACAACTGAAGAAATGAATTGTTTCTTGGCTGTGGTGAAAGCTGGAGAGGCAATCAGTCATTTATGCATTCTCCAGGGACACCTTCAGGGATGGAAAGCAATCCAGAATGTCCCTATATCCGGAATGCTCAGAACAGTATGTCTACTGAGGTGACACTTCTGACATCTGGTACAAACCTCTTCCCAGCCTACCTCTGGCTTTCAGTGTTGGCACATCCCGGTTAATAGCACAGCAGTCATCCCGAACGCACTTTACTCCATCATGGAATATTTTGCTTAAACACTCCGTGTCCCTGTCACCACCATTCCCTACAATTCATTACTGCTGCAAGAATCATAAAGAACCATCAAGCCACTGCTGAAGGTGAATGACTCCAGGGAAGGCAAACAGAGAAACTCTAAGTACACAGATATTTCAAGCTTGGAATCGAAAGCATTAAAATAAAGAGAAGGTAAGAAAACCAGGGAATTATTGGTTATATTGTGAAGAACACCTCATCCACACACAAGACAACAGCATAACTATTTCTTTGAGGCTCACTTCTCATCTCAAGTCAGAATATCCCTGAGCTTGTACCACAATTGCTCCAGCAGCTAATTATGATGCCACGGCCAGACCATTTTGAGTCAAGGACCAGCCTGAGCAGCAGGAACAAATGCAGAGCAAACGTGTGTGTGTTTCCACAGCACCACGGTGGCTTCAGCCATAAAGAGGAAAAAGAAGAGAGAAAACAGATGASAGAAAACTCAGGATGTTCACAAATACTCTCTACAGACACTGTGTTTTTAAGATGAGACYAAGTGATCCTCTCCAAGCAGCAAACAAACTTGAAAAAAATGCAGGGAACAATGAAAGGAAAATCCACCAATATAATTTTCTGGAACGGAGGATCAGGGAAAGCTTGTGGCCATATTTATCCTGCTTCATGCTGAGGGGATGACAGGGCCAAGAATAAGAGCAGTACTTACATCCTGAGCTGCCGTTGGTTGGAACCAGGGTGAAGTTGGAGGCCCAGGGGTTGCGCACGATGTCCTGCCAATGGATGGTGTCTGCGAAGCAGAGGAATTTGTTCTGGCCAACGTACACCCCTCCATTCAGTATTTCTGTCCAAAACAACAAGAGAACAGCACACTTGTAAGACTTGAGACAGCTGATTAAATCCATTGCTAAATGTGTGCTGCAGAGAGGCCATGAAATTCAAATGCAAAAAAAAAAAGTCTCGCTGTAATCTCACTTAATGATCTGAAACAAGTAGCTGACAGTATCTGTAAACAGGAACCCTTATTCTCATGCAGAAGAAACCTGATGGAGAYAGACACACAGTTGTTCACCTGTTGTTCCAGTGGGATCGTGTGCAGCACAGTTCTGTATTTTGTGGGTAAAACAACCTTCAACACTCAAATGGCTTTAAAAACACAAGCAATCAATCAYGCTGTACTGTGCAGAAATGCTTAAAACTTATCATAAAGTATGCTGGTACTTGACATGCCCTGCTGGGAGCTCTGCGTTAAAGGGACGTGGTTTCTAAGCAGGTGAAAGTTTGGGAGTTCTTAAGTTGTGAGGKTTTTGTGCGTTTTGTTGTTTTTTGGGGGTTTTCATTTTCATGCTTATAGCAGTTTGCTTAAAAAAACCGCTTTGTTGCCCTGTCTCTAAAGACTCGATTTGTCAAATCTCAGCATGAAAATGATCTTACAGTTGCTGGTTGCAGCACCAGGCTTTCCTCTGGGGTTTTTTTACCCTGTACGCTCTCATTCGAATTCACAATTCCTCCACTTAACCTGGCTCTTTCATTTCCAAAGCGGGAGGCTGATCCGTGTGACTTTCATTAAAGCTAACGGGAGCTGGGAGTCTAAAACCTTCCGTGTCAGAGACTCAAGCCTCAGCAGAGAGGTGTTGAAGGTGAGTTACCGATGGCACCTTGGGATGACATTAAGTGGTGCTGTACGGCCAGGAGTGCCACACTTCTCACAGAGACACGAGGAGTAATCCCTGTAGCAGTGATCAAGGTGGTCTGACAGCCCTCACTTCCCAGGAAAACCTTTAAAAGCTGTAGTGGGAATGTTAATATTCACACACACACACACCYCAAGGAAGGAATTACTGCCTTTTATTTCTTTTTGATATTTCAGGTTTTACAGGCCACAGCATGTAAACGAGGCAGCCTCCAATCAAGGAATGTATTAAACAAAGGATCATCTGGAAATACATCTTTCCACCATATTAATCAGTATTACTATTTCTTGGAAACCTCTGGTTTAAAGGCTTGGCTTTTCATTGAAAAGGGGCTTATAAATGAAAACAAGGATAATAATCTTATACAGAAAAGAGTCCAGATTAGAGATATAGCAATGATCTGTCTGTATGATATTCTTATGATCCCAGAAGATAAACATASAGCATCTGTTAACAATTTTGCTCTGGGGGAAAAGGGGGACTTRGGAGAACACTTGAAATCATGACACTGGACAACCTAATCCATTATGGCCCAGATTTTGATTAAAAATAACATATAAAAAACCACGAAAAACTGTAAAATCTGCATTTACAGATTCATAAACACACACACGATTCTACATGGTTCCCCTATCAGCTGACACACCTGAACTTGCATAATTTCTAGGTTTCAGAGCATCCACTCATGACAACACCTATTGAAGCTTCTTTCCTGCTAGGAGCTTCCGTGCATTCTTGTACAGCAGGCAGGACCTCAATCTGAAAGTAATTCTAATAGTTTCAATTTGTGGAGAAAGACTTTTTTTCGGCATACAAGTAGCTGGGAGGTGTACTGTACTCTGTACTTCAGGGAAGCCGACAGCTTGCACTGTGATTTACTAAAAGTAACCACAAAAAAGGCTCTGACTTGCCTCATCACTGAATAATAAGTGCTGTTTCTGCTGCTTTTTCCCCAAAATGGGGTGCAGCACACTCCTTTGCCCTGCACTGCACTGCTTTTCACCGCTGACACAATTAAAGTTTCCAGGTTATCGACGTGCTGCAAATAAACCTGAGTGACATCAAAGGTGGGATCTTGTRGATATTAAGGAACACGGAGCTCAAMGTTTAGGACAATCTTTCAAGTTCTTGTGCTCAGCCCTTCCCGCTCTGTGGGATCCAGGCCCATTTCCACTCCACCTTCCCGTTCCAACCTGCTCTCCTCCTTTTCTCCCCGTGTGTAAATCAGCACGGATGCATTGGCTTCCCTGACTCARACTCCAATGCATTTTGCACTCCTCTGCCCTCTCTCAGCGAGAACAATGCCTGGCAAGAACTAATAAACCCTTGCTACATGTTAACATTTGCTACATGTTAAGCAAATGGAGCACAAATGTAATCAATATACAATGGAGCTGCTGTATAATGAACTCATCATCATCAAGTCATCGTCTGGTTTTAATTTACAGCCCTGAAAGTGAGAGATAAAGTTGAACAATGAACAGGAGGAGAAAGGCAGGATCCCTGCCTGTGCAGGGAGCCAGCAAGGGAAGCCAGGCAAAGAGAGGTCTCTTCTCCTGCGTGCAACACCTGAGGTGCCTCTTTGCTGAACTCTTTCCAAGGCTGGTGCAGGAGGGAGAATGCCAAGTCCCCGAGGGAATTTTGTGAACAGAGAAGCCAGTTCCTGCCAAAGAAGCCCTAAAACGGACTGCTCACAGTGAAACACATTTTAAATACCACTCGGGGGAGAGTATTTTTGCCTTCTAAAACAATTTTTTGTGACTTTGGAAAACTGTTAGTTGGAGTGTGACCCCGCTGGCAGCAAGGGCTTCCCCCCTGCTCAGGGACTTCGAGGCACAAGAGGGGATTTTGAAGCACAAGACCCCCTAGCTTTCCCTGGGAAAAGAGTTCCTGGAGGTGTTCAGACAACTTTGGACACCTTCCTGGAAGGTGTCACACTTCAGAGTACCATGATCTCCCATTTTGGCACCAGGGCTGCAGCAAAGCRGGAGCACCAAGGGCTTTTGCCACTTGATTCTGAAGTGAATGAAAAATGTTATCATCTTCCTTATTAGAACCACTCTGCTRGCTTAAAAGCAGTATCATTCTGCAACCAAAGTTATATGAAAATAAATCAGCACGTGCGCTTGCCACTGACTTCTGTCATTATTTTGCTTATTACTGTCAAATGATTGTGGGGAACTTATATCTGCATATTATTAAAATTCTCTTAAGTGGTTATTTACTCAGGAAGCTAAATCAGGAATGTATCATCTGTTACAGCTGCTATTTTCTCGCTTCCATTAGCCTAGTGACTCATTCCCACAAGCTTTGGTAACCTCCCATACAGTACTGACAGGAGAAATGGGCACAGCCAGGCCTCTGGCAACCAAGGAACACGAGCATCTCACMCTGAAGTGCCAGGAACACAGACAGCTACAGCACACACAGCTCACACTCAGTCTGCCAAGTTAAAGATGGACCCAGAAAGACTCTGATTGGAGTCACTGGRAACACATTATCAGCCACCAGAAGCTTAACACCGCTGCAAAAGAGGCAAAGGGACACCAGCTCTGCATCCCTGCTGCTGAGACCAGAGATGGAAAGCCCTTTTCTTCTGTTAAAAGGGCATTTTATTGAGTTGACTTTCTCTTGTRTACAGTGTAATCCCTCATGGTCTGTTACCCAATTTCTAATGTGGGTTAAATTGGCAAAGCATGTTCTCATTCTGTGATGTATCCTGGAGTGAGAGTTACTCGTGTGTGTTTATGTGCAGTGGGGGCTGTAAACATCTCTTTAGCTGTAGAATCTCTTTCTAAAATTGTGATAAAATTGGTTATAAAACGGCTACTGCTGTCCAAGGTTGCAAATTAAAAGCTCTTCTCTGGTGCCATGAAGCCAGCTGGCTCGAGGAACCGGGAGAGGGCACGGTGAGAGGGAAAAGAACTAGCTCTGAACTGGGCAGGGAAAGGGGAAGGAGACAATTAGGGAAAACTGTGGGGAATGTCCACTGTGACCACTTCAAAAGCAAACCAGAAGACATCTCACACCTTTCAAGCTGACTGGCTGCCTAAGGAATATCCTGCAGATATGTATTRTATGATGACACCTGCATTTCCAAGGTCAGCCTCACTAGGAGCACCTTTGCACGTTGACAGTGCTGCATCTTCACCCTCAGCACCCAGGTGATGGGGATGTGCTGTTCTGTTTTGCCCAAGATGCTGAATGCATCATCTGCAAACAGCTTTGGCCYGGAAATTTCACGCCAAACCAAGCCTTTTGATCCCTCAGCATAGCTGATTGCTGAYGACCCACTGGGAAAGCACTTCAGGTCCATCATTAATAAGCTCTGTCTTAAAAGGGTAATGAGAACTGGGTGCTTTAGGAGACAATAGCTCATCCATCATCAATCAAGATCCTGAAGTTTTTATACAGATGATTTAAGAAGAGTTGGACTGTGCAAAATTGAAATGTCACATTTGTATTGGGAGATGGGGGGAGTTTGGTAATGGAAATGAGAGTTTTAACCTTCTCCATTTCAGCTCAGTGACCATACTCCAAAGCTCATGGATGTGGAATGTGTGKCCCAGCCAGAGGCCCCAGACAGCCTTCGATCTCGATTACACGATTTCAAGTGCAGTTTATTTGGGTCATTAGCTGGAAGTCAGTTTCGAGGCTCGGTGGTAACAGCAAGATATTCTTTATTTCTATCGAAGGCAATCAGCGTTATGTGCAGCCTGTGGGTTTGTGCCTCCAACTGCTCAATAACTAAGAACACTGGGTGGTAGAACCCGAGCGTAAATCTTCTCGTCCTAGCCACCTATTTTGCTGCTTAAATAAAAATGGATCGTTTGATTACCTTTCACTGGKTTGGATGGGGCACCCTTCTCACCACAGACAGGCTCACAGGGCCCTTGCAATCATTTAGCTGCTTCATTAGATGACAACAGGCTCTGGGCCACTCTTTTTTTAGCCATGTCCCCCAAAGGGAGTATCTGTTTCATGGACAGGTTCAGCCAGAGAAGACATTTGTACTCGCATTATTCCTCTGTCTGTGCACGCCTTGAATTCTTCCTTCTCGCTGCCTTATTACAAGAAGACACCAAATCATTGTCCTGGTTACTTTGTAAAAGGAAAAAACGCTGCAAATTACCCAGCCCTTTGGGGTGAACACCCCAGAGTTACAAGGTGTGGTCCATGATCCCCTTTTTATCTGGGAAGAGTCTGTAGGTGTGTGCAAGTCTGTGCCAGGCTACGGGGCCCCGTTTCCCCCTGCGCCCTGAGGGCACAAGATGCAGCCACATGGCCCCAAAGAGAGGAGAAACAGCTGAATTAAAAGAGTAGCACAAAACCTCTACACTCACCCAAAAGGGGAGAAAATACTTGGGTGCAAACTCAATTTAAGGTGTGCTTSTGCTCATCAGAAACAGTCCTGCTCTGAAGTGTCATTGGTTGTTTTTACTCAACACACTTGGCTCATACTAAAGGAAATGGTCTCTGTCCCTAACCCTGCCAGATTCACTTATCTCGGTGGCTTCTCCATTTGGCCCACCTTGCAGGGACCACAGCAGCTCCTGCCTACTTGGATTTTGATTCCCCAAAGTGTCCCGACCTAGGTTTGCTTTTAAATCACTCCCCTTCCCCTCCGCGCTGGAGGAGGCTTTCTGCTCTGTGTTAATCACTCTGCTTTGAGGAGGGAGATTCAAATCGGGGTTACTTCTGTTACCCACACCCCTGCYCTCAGCATTACACGTCCTTGGTGTTCAATAACCCTGCCTGGCCAGCCCCAGCCCTGCCAGTGCCTTTGCAGAGGGTAACTGCAGGGRCAGCACTCCCTGCTTACAGCGTCACCCACCTCATCTGTGCCCTGCCTCTCCCATCAYGAGCTTTTGAAAAGCTGTTTGACTCTGCTGACTTTGCAGGTGAGGAGCCTTCCTGTGATATACAGGCCCTGTCACAGGGATATTAATTTTCAGGAGGAGATGCTAATTGCCTCGCTCAGTCCAGTCAGGTCCTGAAGCTGGTGTTAGAAGCCAAGTGCCCGAGTTACTCTGTACTCTGTGTGATTGGTGGGGTTGACAGGCAGATGAACAGATAGAAACCTTACCACTGGAACAATCCAAGGGGCTCCCTCTGGGTTCCTCCAAGTCAGGGAGAGAGGCAGAACAAGCCTGAAGAAGCGATTGACTGGGGACCTAAAGGATTATAGGGGAACACAGACTCTTCTCAGAAGTGCCTAAGGACAAGGCACCAGCTGCAACATGGGAAACCCTGCTCAGGCTGCAGGAAAATACTCTTCCCAACAGCAGTGTGGTTAAGCACAGGAGCAGGCTGACCAGAGAACTGGTGCTGTCTCCATCTCTAGAGATTCTAATAAACAGTGAACAAGCTGATCCTTGTCTGAGGTTACCTTGCCCTTAGCAAAGATTGGACCAGATGACCTCCAGATATTCCTTCCAACCCAAATTATTATGTCCTTCTACGATTATTAATCATCTACTACCACAGTACTCACAACATCCCATGAGCAATCCATTCTCTCTGTTTTTATAAAAGGATACTTCATTTTAAACTTTTATCTGCTGGTAAGCATTTGGTGATGCAAAACACCCACCTGGAAGACGACATATATTTAAGAGCACATCATGTGCATGTATAAAGAAATGCCCCAGTATTTGAAATACAGAACCCATGTCACTGTCACTGTCCCCTATTTCATACAAAGGGGACATCTGGACTAAGAACCATTACAGGTTTTCAGTATGAAAAAACCTGCTGCCCTTCAATCTTCTGATTTTTGGTAGCAAAAAGAAAATGGTATTCATTTAAATCACTGCAGTGAATCACTGATGAGTTTCAAATTGCTGTCTGGGGAGGGAGTGACACGTCGCTGGCTCACCCCAGAAGACACTCTCGGGCTCAGTAAGAGCAGCAGTGTGCCAACAGCCAGAAATGAGCAYTCATTCCATTCACAGCAGCCCTGGCTTCATCCTCAGGTGTGCCAGCCCTCCCTGCTGGGGACACCCGTGTCCCATTACAGGAGCAYGCTCATGAAGAGGTGAGCTCGTCCTGCAGGGTCCTCTGAGGACACAACCRCTCCTGGGCAGCGCCCACCTTCCAGCTGTTCCAACAGCCACGCCTCTGAGGATGGATTCCAGCCAGGACACACGGCTGTGGGCATCCGAGCGTTCAARAGTCGCTAAAACTTATGAATCCAAACCGAATCCTGTCTCCTCTGCCCTGTTCACAGAAGGAGCAGAAGGGGAGATGATGTGCACCAGGCACCCTCCACACTGGCTCAGAGAAGACTGCACAGACCTCGGGGTCACTTGGTGTGCCCTCTTGGAGTGCTGCCTGTGCCCTGCAGCGTGCAGGGCATGGCTCAGCTGGCACACAACCCACCCACCCTTCCCGACTCGCCACCGTGGTTCCACACTCATTTCTACTCACAGCTTCTCCAAAAGTGTTTCCCAGGTGAGTGGCTCCTGCTCCCGAGGGGCGGAGTGTTTACTTGCCAGCCCTACAGCCACGTGAGTGGCTGCCAGCAGAGCTTCCTAATGCCTCCAGGGTGTTTCCAGTGGCTGCAGATTCCCCCACAAGCTCCTCAGCGAGCCACCAGTCCAGGTGTGCAGGGGGTAAGACTGCAGGTGGATCYTTCAGCCATCCCCCTTCACCTCAGGGTCCTGGTGTAGGACACGGGCACCTAAACCTTACTGTCCCACTGTCCAGCAGGGACTCACCCCACTCCCTCCCTTCCCTGGCCTCAAGGGCAGGCAGGCAGCCAACAGTCGAGGGAATCTGACAAAATGTGGGGGAGCAGTGGAGAGACAGTCCCACTCCAGGACAGAAAAAGTGGAAACTGATGCTCAGGGTCACCCAGTAGGTATGAGGTGCATTGAGCCAAACTGAGCCCTTAAAGAAAAACCACTTCTCCAGTATCTTACATTTCACATCATCCCTGTGGGCCAAATTTGAGAAATGGCACCGAGAGAACTTTTTTTTTATTTTTTTCCCCCGAAGTTGTCRCAAAGTTCTCTCCTCACAGGCTATCCACGTCATTCCCTCACTCGGGATGAGGCTGCCTTACTTTGACTGATGCACTTYCGTGCTGCCGAGACAGACACGAGCGTTCTAGAAGCCTCTCCTTGTCAGGACGTTTGCTGTGCAATATTTYGATCAAACATTTCGCGTGTGCTGGTGGCAGCTCTCCGTCTGTCTTTTCCRTCGGCTGAGATATGTAAGTGTGAGGCTGCCGCGCCCCTGCTCTCCTGGCATCAGTAAACGCTGCCTGGCAGTTTGCTGCTGCATCCAGGCGTGCTTCCCACACGGAAGCCAAGCAGCAGCAGGAGCAGGAGCCTGGGCAGGGCCAGGGGCATCTGAGTGCAGCAGGGCTTCCCTGCAGCGTCCCCGGGAGCCTCGGCTCTGGCATTATCCGGGGGCGCGTTTTCCAGCTCTTTTCACACAGCCCCTGACAAACCAAGCGGGCTGATTTCTATCCCAAGCACATCTGGCACTCGGGCCCCAAACTTGGCAAGCAGACTGATGGCCTTCTGTCTTGGAGTGCAAGTGCCTCAAGTACATCCTGATTGGCATCAACAGGCAGAAATTCCTTCTCTCTTTGGAAAAAAAAAAAAAAAAATCGTCAAGATCTGGATGTAGTGGTAATTTCCTCYGTTTTCTGAAAGGCTGTAAAAAATTACTGGCTCCATAGAGCCCTTCTCTTTCAAAACTGTCATAATGTGGCTTGGAATAATCCTGGAAGGGTGCCCGGCCCCGCGTCCAGCTGCATCCTGAGCTTCAGTACAAGTATTTGCATAGGGGCTGGTAATTGGCATGCAGCTGGTTTTATGCCAGCTCCAGCAGTTGCATAACCCGACTAATCTTTTCTCTGGGCTCCAAAGAGGAGTCTGYGTCTGCCGAGCCTAAAATTCCTGCACGGGATCTGTTCAAGTGTGCTCTCACATTTCCCTGCCACGCCGCTAACCTCTCCTGAGATGCAGGGCCGACTCTTCAGAGAGGAATTTTAATTGAAATGTGTCTGAGGTAGGAGGTGCCTCTGCCTTTCCCTGGCTCTCCTGTGCTGGAACTCTGTGAATGACATGAAAATCCTCCTGCTGCACAGAGGACTGGGAGGCCTGCCTTGGCTCCTACAAGACCTTGGGTTGCATTTGCCCTCCCAGTGCTGTGGCTGGGGACAGCCAGCTTGCCAAAAGAAGGCCTGTGAACTGAGGAATGTGCATGTTCATCACTAATCAGTAAAGCCTTCTTTGTGAGTCCATGGGTTTGATAAGATCTGAGCCTCGACAATCCCAGCTCCTGTTTTTTCCCCTTTAACCACGATGGTCACTGTCAGTCCTGCTTTCTTGCTTTTGAGTGCACATTTCAATCAGGTTTCAGATCTGGTGGGATGCCAGGGAGCCTGTCCAYGCTGCTGAGCCACAGCCCCCGTGGTAACACAGATCAGGTGCTCCTGCTGACAGTTCTCCATCCCCCAAACTCACATGCCTTCTGCTATTGTCATGTTCGACCACATCTTCTTGACCCTGTTTTGGCTGTTTTCTGTGCATCTGTCATAACGTAATAGTGAAACACTGGAAACCACTAAAATGTGGCTGCTATGTAAAAAAAAAGTCCAGAATTCAGGCCAATTTTCTTTAGACTATTAAGCTCGAACCAGATGCTCAGATGAGGAAAATAAGCACATGTGAATTCATGCCAAAACAACCACTCTGGATACASGGAGCTGAAGCAATGGGTGGCAAGGCCCTAAGCAGAAGTTCAGGGTGAGCTCATCCACTGTTTTAAGACCTCCAGCAGTCTTCAAGTGTTCCCCAGTTCTTCTGCCCACTCTTAAATACGAGCCCTTCTCGTCTCCCACCAATCCTCATTTTAACAACATCTTGCCCCCCATTCTGGCTCTTTAAAAGCAACAGGGAAAACTCTCCTCTTTCTTCCCTTCCACCAATATTTTGATGGTTACAGACACTCTCCCAAGTCACCTCTTTCTTCTCCCAGCAGCTCTCAGTAGTGGCCTTTTCTGACCCATTCCTGCTCTGTACCCAGGGGTGTGGGTTGCCTTCCTGGTGATATTTGACAGCAGAATACACATTCTTCCTGGAAAAAAGGGTCAGTTTGCTTCCAGTGTTTCACTGCAGTTAAAGCAGCCCAAAGAGCCTCTGTCTGCAGGCAGCAAACGTGCAGTTTGTCCTTGTCTACGCTCCTGCTAAACTGCAGCTGGCACTGATTGATGGGGTTTGTTTCACTGAGATCATTTTTAATAATGTAGACAACAGCAGGGAAGAGCAAGCGCCCCGACCCACCAATTCTGCTGCACTAACTGCTGTCCTTAGCAATAAGAACCAGTCTTGGTAATTTTTTTTTTTTTTGCCAAAGGGCTTCCCAAATAACCCTCCACAGGTGGGGGAACCAAAGCAGCTCCTCTGGGCTCAGCTCCCTAGGGTTGAAGCCTGAATCACTGCCCAGGGTTACCTTTGTGGTTTCTCTTACAACCACCTTTAAGATCACARTTTATAAATCAATCGATCAATCAACTGAGATACTCTGAATGATAATTTCATTCTCAGTCCACGCAGCRCCACGCCCAGAAYTTAAAAAATGTTGGTAAAGGGATGGGAATATTCATCCAATCCAATATAGGGAGGGMTGGTGTTCTTCTGAATTGGAGTAACTCTTTATCTGTCTTTAATAACCTGTCTCTGTCTCGAGCTTCAGGTGTCCTTGCTCCAATTGCACAGGCAGTGTAAGGCTGCAGAAGTTATAAACCTGGCTATGCCCAGTCTTCAAAGGCTACAAAACATCTGTTGGCTGGCAGGAGCAATTAATTAGCAAAATTGAAAAGATAGYTCGTTTTTACAAAGGCTTGGATGAGGCAGGGGAGGGGGAGGTGGCTCCAGGAAAGTCGAGCCTAGTGAAGGCCCATAAGCTGTGTGCCTCTGGGCAAATTCCCAAGGCTGAAATCTCAAGGAATTTAATGCTTCTTAATTCCACAGGATCCTTAATTACAGCCAAGAGGAGGCAAKGAGATGCGATGCCAATGTTTAAGTGAAAATAAAGATAATAAAAGGCCTGTCAGATTTACCAGCCAGTCTCCCAGGCACGGCCCCACGCACGCCGAGCACCTGGGTGGGTGCTCGGAGCAAATAACCAATTCCACAGACACAGTGACAGGAGAGGGAGATAAAAAGGCTCCCAAAACACTCTCCACACATCTTCTTAGAGGCTGTCTCATTCTGTCTGAGTGATCTCTGGAAACGACAGTGCTGGTACCTCTGCATTTTGGAAAGAGCTCGCACTCTCACACGAATTGGACCAGCATCCGCTTAAAAACCATCCTGGAAATTATGGACTTCATTACAGGTTTTCAAGACAATTTTTTTTTTTTGAAAGCAAAGTTCTAACCCTTCTGACCCTTCTAGCTCAATACCCCTCAATGGTTCAACAAAACTCCCCCTGRGGCCCTGCTCGGGATGCATGTGCGTTGCCAGCTCCGGCCTGCAGCTTGTAGATGTTTGGTTGTTTTTCACCCAAAAGCCGCCAGGTGCCTTCCGGGGGAGCTTAGGATCGCTGAGGAATTTTTGCAAATAGCAAGCAATGCTCCTCCTCTGCCTTTCCCAAGGAAACGCCACAGTTCGGGAAGCAGCACATTCTCAGCTCACAACCAAAGGAGGGTCCTAGTCGAGGGTGCACAGGAGCAGAGCAGCCTCATCTCCCGCTGTGTCCACCTCTCCCGTGGATTTGCCTCGTGTGAGACTGGCTGGGAGGGGATAGGCTGGTCCATCWGGGAAGAAGAGTTGGGTGAGAGCAAGAAAAAAAATCCCATAGAGGTACTCACTGCACTCCTTAACAATAAGACAGGAGAATATGGCCACACGTCAAATACACAGGGRAACAACTTTATGATGATAAACAACCACCTGTAATTAAAAATTAAGGATTTTTTTATCTTTGGTGATTTTCCATTTCTTTTCAGAAATAATTAACCTTTCCTAGCATATGAAATGTTTCCTGCCAGACAAGAATAAACAGAAGACTAAACATGTCTCAAGGCTGAAAAAGAAAAATCAGATCTTCTGTGCAGCCATGGGGTTCCTGTACATTTTCCCTTTAAACCCATAACTCAGTTTTATATTTACTTTGTTAATTAAAACTGAGATTTATTAAATTTGTATCTTAAAAATCCAATAAAGAAGGAGAAGCCACCATAGGCAAAAGCATTTCCCTTGGTGCAGCTGCTATAGTGGGCTATCAATCAGCCACGAACACAGATACACAAACTCACTGCGCCTATCAGAAAATGATAAACCCGCTTTGGACTACAAGAGTTTCCACCAAGGACCAGAAATGAAAGCCACGAGCAGCACGAGCAGCACAACAGGCAAATAACAACTGGATCTAACTCCACTGCAGTGGTTTTATCAGCACCTTCTGCAGGAATGTCTTGTGTGTTAATTCGACTGAATTGCTCTTTAAAATATTTTCGTTTGAAGCGAATCTAAAATAATCCTGGGTCACTTGAAAATACTTCTRTCACTACTGGAGTTTTTATCTGCTGAAAATGTAGCAGTGCTCATGTATGTTATTAATATATTACTTACTGGTACAAAATGGAGTGACCCATTGAAAGCCCAATCAAAGGCAAAAAGAGACAAATAAAAATACAAGAATCTCATGTRGATTTTAAAGTAATCAAGGCCTTTAAGAAAATTAATTAATACCCGAAATAACTGTCATTCCTGAAGTGTTTCTTGGCCAAGATACCTTAGTTATCAGCTCCCTGCCTGGCAATTAGGACCTGGAAAAGTACTTGATTGATACAATAACAGCACTTAAATTAATGAAGCAGATAACGCCTGTAATCAAGGAGCAAAACCTAGGAAGGGTCTAGGTGGCCACGTTATTACACCACAAAAGGGTTGGTTTCTTTGGATTTCAGCTTGTCTCACTTCACCAAACGTGGCTCCTTTTGTAGGGATTTCACCTCTTTGAGCACACAGCACTTAAAATGCCAGATGATCAGTCCCAGAGAGCTTGCAGGTCTGTGGGACACAAAACTTACAGAAAATCTCAGCTGCCTCTCCCTAAAAGCTGTTGCTGACTATTTAGTGGCAATCAGGTGGCAAACCAGAATTTCGGAACTGCTCAGATGTGGGCACATGGGAAAGGCTCTGATGGGTTCAGATGTCAAAAGGAAGTCACTGGAAAGTGTCCCYTCTTCTCGGTGAAGCCAAATTGTCTTTTTGCACGCCTGTGACCACTCTGCACACCCACAGGCCTGCAGAAGCACACAGCACTTTCATTTCTGACAGMTTTTAAGCCACACCTGCTGAGGCACTACCCTGGTTCCCCTTCTCTGGGGTGGGAACTTTCTGTGGGCACTCATTAGGGAATATTCCAGGGCTTACTGCAACTGGCCTTTTGCCAGCTTCCCACCGAGAAAGCCAGAGTAACTGGAAGATATTTCATCATGCCCTGACACTCCATATTTCTCCATCACTGACAGGACCATCATCCTTCAGAAGTCCATTTCCAGCTCGGCTGTCTGAGAAGAATGAAAAATCGTTCCTCTAAAAAGTCTAAGCAAGGGGYGAAAAAAGAAAGATAAATAGATTGGATCTAATTTAAAAGTTGTTGGGAATTTAAAATGACGTGAGAAGACACAAGCGGTAGTTTATTTAGGACAGCAGCCTCAGGCATGGGCTTAAATGCCCATTTTTGGTTAAGGCAGGCAARTGGTCTTTTCCAAGGCTTTCCTCCTCCGAGGGATTCATGTTGTAGAGATAACCCCGGTACTGATACGATGTCCTTTGCTCTGGCACCTGTCACAAAGCCCCTTTCTTGTCCTGCCAAGCTCTCAGGGGCCATGCCTGCTCTCTGGAGTAGCAAGCAGAAGGCATCTGTCAGAGAGCCAGAGGTTGTCATTAAAAACAAATGGAGAAACAACCACAAAATGAAGAAACACCCAGTGCTCGGGGGCCTCTGCCAAAACCTCTCCACTCTGAGAGGTCACTCTTGCTGTAACAAAAGGGCTGGCTGAAATGCACTTACACATGCCAGTGTTGCTGCCTCCATAAGTTGTTGGATCAGTTCCTGGCTGTATTAATAACTTCAAGCTTTATTCCAAGCTTTATTCCACCACTGCTCAAAAAAACTCCACAACCCGAAATGCCATAAGCCTTGATAGAAGTATATTGTCTCAAGGATGCAAGCCCATGCTTTCTATCAAATATGTAAATCAAATGTGACACTTTATCAGATTTTCCAATCAGTTGTTACACTTTTCTTTGGTTTATTTATGTCAACAAGCAGAGAYAGAAAGAAGGAGAGACAGGGGCAGTTGTGCAGGGAACTTGGAGTATGGCAATACTGTGCATTTACAGAACACAGAGAGGGAAGACACAAAGCAAGCAGTTCCAGAATGAAGTTCATGGTGATTCCTGCTTCCTACAGACTGCTGGATCAAATACCATACCCATTTATGACCAGAGGTTTTCAGGTAACAAAAACCCATAAAACATCCCATTTTTTCCGTCTCCCTTGTATATACACCCATTTTGCAAAAGGAGTGTGTTCTCCCTTCAGCCCAGGGAGATCTGCAATCCATCCCATTATCACCCAAGCCTGTGTTTAGAACAGGAAAGCTCCAACTATAGTATTTGACGCTCCAAGGATTTTTGCTTCGTACTGGTTTTGGCACACCCACGAGGTTTCTAGACCGGAAACCCAAACTGGCAGCAATCTGCTCATGAGATTTCTGGTGCAAAGGCCACAAAGAATCAATCCRAGGTCATTTCTAGTACCACCAGCTCTSTCAGCATTCTTTTCCTTGCAGAGTACACAACAATGAACAATGGAAGAAGGCAGAGACCATGAGAAAACAYGCAAAACCTACAAAAAGTGGCTTSCACACAGGATTTCCCTTCTCCCTCTTAAAATTCAGATTGAGTGATATACTCCAAAGCAATTAAAATAAATAAAACTCCTGAAATGCCAGCAATGCYGTGAACGTGGGGGGGTGTATAGCCAGGAACACATCTCCTCACCAAAGCAAGAGGTCCTTGGAAAGCTTTCCCRACAGCATTTTCCTGATGTTAGTGCTGACTGAAGGAAATAAAGCTGATTGTTACTTCTAAGATCCAATTTCTTGACAAATCCCAGGCATAAGTAGTTATGGACTGSACACTGACTTTAGCCTTTCTTTAGGATTATGTATGAGAGGTGGCAACACGAGAAAACGAGTAAGTTATTGCGGCTCCGAAAGAGGTGAAACAGCTGACGCGTTCAAGGAACCAGATGTTCTTGTAAGTACTTGCAAAACTCAGTTGAAGCCATCTGGGCTCAATGCTTTGCCACTTGGAAGATGTGACACTGCATTCTCAATTTCCTCTGTTGATACTGCTGGGTCTAATTGAGGTTTCTTTTCCTCTGAGGGTCGTGGGGTTTTTTAAGCTTCTCCCAGAAGTTAYGCCCGGATTCAAAAGCGTAAAAGTTTTCTGACGTAAAAGGAAGTTTAAATAAAAAAGAACAAAGGCCCCTGTCCCTGATTCGTTCCCCATATGCCCCAAGCATTGGAAAGGGCTTGTCGAGTATCAGTAACAGAGTGAGTTTTTTTCCCCAAATCTCAGAGTCTGCCTGTGCACTTCAGTTGTGGGTGACACTTTGTGGTCTTGACACCTCGAGGCTGAGGAGCAATGACCTTTGGCTTGCAAAGCCCAGGCAGTTATTTTAAGACCTTCTGCCCTGTGTCCAGGGCGCCCTCCTACACTTGTGTCTGCCAGGGCTGTCCCCTGGAGGTCGTTATCTCACACCACATGCCTCTTCCACAGGGATTCCTCGTGTGGTGTAAGGCTCCCAGGGCAGCCCTTCCCTTCCCCTTCCTTACACTCACCAGGGGTTATCACCAGATAGCAGGGCTGTGGAGACAACTCTTGTGGCTCACTGGGGTTGGGCTACACTGGCCCACCGGAGGCCAGCTTAAACCAGAGCATCTTTGCAACCAGAAGCAGCTGAGTGCCCTTATTTCCTCAGTGCTGAGGCCTCAGCACATGCTCCAGCCCGAGGAGCCGTGCTGGTTCCCAGCGTTTGCAGACCCAGCCTCACATCTTCAGCTTTGCCCTTTAAGCATGGTGCTCTTGCCATCCTTTTTCCTCACCCTTCTCTGTGAGAGGTCCCAAGGCATCAGGAGAAAGATGCTCCACCCGGATAAATGCCAGCTGCCCTGTAGGGATGCTTGCAGGGTGCTGGATGGTCCCTGCATTCCCTCTGGAAGTGCTGGAGTGCCTGGCACCGCCCCTGGGCACGTCACAGGTGGTGTGAACACGTGGGCTGTTATCAACACACTGTGCTTGCAACAGAGCTTTTGATTTCTGGGTTATTTGTATTCTTTTTTTTAGAATCAAATGGGCTACGTGAAGTGAGAGTCAACTTAATGGTTCATGAAAGCAGTTTCCTGGAGAACAAACATTAACTGTTCAGCACAACTGAACATGAAATTTTCTGCTCTGGAACAGGCTGGGTATGCCAGGTTGCACAGAAAGGCCATCTAGAAGATGGAGCTGGCATCACACTGACACCTGCAAGACAATCCAAGCAGTCCCTTCCCCCACAGCTTTCTCTGGGCAAGTTCAAGTGGATCGGGACAGAGAATTTTTGACACTTCTGAAGTCTGCGGTGTTGTTATTGGAAAAATGTTCCTGCCAAAGTTTTTCTGTGCCCAGCTTGTTCTGTTACTTCTAGTAACAGCTCATTCCCCGTGCCTGGGCTTTTTCTTTTGGGATTAAAGCAAAGAAAGGAGCGAGGCTTTTGTTGCTGCAGCATTCCCAGCCCTCCTCCACAACATGTCACGCAAAATCGAAGACCTTCCAAATCTGGATTCTCCCTCACTTGGAAAAATCCTCCCAACGTGAGGCAGTTACTGACATTCCCTGCTGCCAGGCTATTTCTGTACTGGCAGGTTGCTCCCTTTGCAGTTCCTCCTGACGAGGCAGAACCCACCCCGGAGCAGGGCAGGCCCAGCAGCGTGCCCGTGCCCTGGGAACGCTGCTCCCGTGGGAGCGCTCCTTGTTCCGGGAGAGCTCTGGTGAGACGGTGTCAGAAATGCACCGGCACGGAGACTGCTCCCGTCCAGCTCTTCTCACGGCAGCAGGAGCACACTCCTCGTTAGCTTCTTCAGTGGGATACCTCAGGAGACTCAAACCCAACAAATCCCTCCAGTGACAAGCCACCTTGAGGTGACCAATTCCTGAAATCAGTTATAACACTGGGAAGAGAAAAAAAAAAAAAATGGATGTAGGAAACCCAAAGCTCTCTTAGAAGAGAATCTCTCTCCTAAACCAAAAGCATGGAGGCAGATCAGACAGCATTCCCAGGCACTTCCAAGCTGGCAAGGTATAGGGGTATTTGTTGGTTTTACTACCACCAGCACAGTGTAACCACCCAGGGCTCACCTGATCCAAAAACAATAGGAGATACAGGCTTGGCCAAAGCCCCAGCAAACTTCAGCAGTGCAGCAGCACAGCTCCCAAGCAAGGGGAGATTTTATCATTATTATGCTTTTACAAGCTCTTCTGACCAATCCAGGGAGTGCCAAAATAGCTGTGCTGGTTCTGCTTGCCCAGTGCTGCTTTCTGCACTGGCTGGCTTGGCCAATGAAATCCCTGCACTGCACAGGATGGAATCGCTGCGGGAGAGAGATAAATTTACAAGTGATATTTTGATTCGGGATTAAACCATTAGTATTATCTGGCCTAGTTTCCTGAACCAGTAAGTGAAGACRTGTTGCTGTAGATGAGAAAATAATCCAGCTGTAGAGCTGCTGCGGGGAGAAAACATGGGAGGTGGTTTCATAACCACGTTAGGTGAAGCCTGCAAGACCTGTTTTCAGGAGATTGGGAATTCTGAAGTCTGACTTCATTGTCTTTTAAGCTGAAAGTCAAAAATTTAAATTCCTCTGGCAAAAAAAAAAAAAAAAAAAAAAAAATCCCTTTTTTGAGATCACTCGAAGCATTTCATTTCAGCAAGTGTAAATATTTCCTTTTGATTTGCCCTCAGAAAAAATGTAATATATATTACAAAGGAAAATATTCAAAGCCAAACGTATTTTTGTTAAATAAAAAGCTGAGATGGTGCATCAGCAGAACTGTCCTRGGAGAGCTGGGAAATCCCCAAAGTAACTTCTGCTGAAACAGCCTCCCCTACACAATCACTCCAGTCCTGACAGAAGCACATATTGCCCCTGAACATGATTCACTTGCAGCCTTGCCAGGGTGCCCCTTAGACATGTCTCATGCCCTGAAAAAAGCCCAGAGCACAAGCCCTGAAATGATGTGTCCTTCCACCAATTAGGCTCAAAACACTCCCCAGGGCAGAATGAAGAACGGAGGAACATGTTCCCAGCTGGGGCTGAAAAAGGGGATAACTGCTAAAACAGGACTATTACTGGAAAGGGAATATTTAGTATATTGCTTAATTAGAAGAGGATTTGCTGCTCTGTTCTGCTGGTTTACAGCACTAAAAATGTCTCGCAAAACATGGAGTGCAGGAAAACTGAAACGAACAGGTTTTGCATTTTCGTCGTGTTCAGAACTAACTCTAATTAAGATCTTTTCTCAAAATATGCAGAATCKAAAAGGAAAATGTGCATTATCTTGGGAAACTAAAAATACGCTTCCCCAGGCAATAGTGAGGTTGTCCTGTCAGAGAGCTCCCTCCTGCCTTGAAATCTTGACAAGAGAATATGATGATGAACGAGACATTAGCAGTTGCACAAAACCAGCAGAGAGGACTGAAATAAAACACCCTGCGAGAGAGTCAACTGCTTTTTCCCATTATCATTTTGATTAGAAATGCATAAAAAGCCAAGAAATGTTTTCCTCATTACCTTTTCACCAGAAAGGKCGTGAAAGGCCTTCCTGAGGGCTTTAAGAGGAGGGATGACAGCCCTGTGTGTGATAAATACTGATTTTCAAGGTGCTGCTCACGATATTTGCCTGAAACCCTCACATCTTCGGAAAGTTTGGTGTGTTCRCTCCGAGTGAATTCCAAGCCACTTGTTCAAGACAATGCACAACAATTTCACACAGCAAGCTCTCAGCTTTTCAAGGAGACAGCCACAATAGCTGTCAGGGCACCGAAGGAAAGTTCCTCATGTGATGGTGGCTTTTTGGCCCTGATAACTTGGAGAGTAATTTGTTCTCACTATCACTGAATTCAACTCCTTTTTTACTAAAAGAACAACAGCTGGAGCCACCTGGGAGACTTGGTGAGTGAGAGTCCTGCTCCCTGCCTGGGCAACTGCAACACCTCTGCCAAAGGGCAGAGGATAACTGGTGGATTGTGGAGTGAATAACCATTTACACAGAAAATCAGGAAACTTCCAGGATTCCAAGCAGCTTCTGTCTCCTTCCCAGTGCACAACGAGTGCCTCACAGGGATAACACAATTGGCAGTGGTGCATGTATCTGCAACACCAACTGAGTGTGAACTGGGCACTTGTGGGAGGTGTCCAGTGTGTCTGTGAAGTACCAGAAATGTCCTGCTGGGACATGCCAGGRGCCTGGCAGTCCAGTCTCTATGGCAAAAGGGAGAGGAGGTAGCCTGGCTTCTCCTTCAGCATCCCCCCCTACCCACAGCTGTTGCTTTGGGATGTCAGRTCCCTTCCTAGCCACTCATGGACCTGTTCTCCAGGAGCTTGGCCAAACCCTTTGGAGCCTGCTGGCAGTGCCTGTCTTTCCCAGCTCCCAGGTGTTCACCACCCTCCTGCRCAAAGAAATCCTTTCTTTTCTCTCTCACAGCTCAATCTTGTACTTATTTCACCGAGTGCCCCTCGCTCCAGCATCRCAGCATTTAGTGAGCAGCAATTCCAAGTCCAGCTCATCCATCACCTTCCTGATTTTTCAGATGATAATCACRTTCCCCCCCACAGCCTTCAGCTCTCCAAAGTGAAGTTTTTAGACCCTCTTTACGAAGCAGCAGCTCTGTGCACCTGGATCATTCGAGTTGCCTTTCTCGGGAGCTGCTGTCATTCTACAAGAGCCTCCTTTGGATGTAAGACCACAACCACGAGTTTATTTCTTAATTATAGCTGTAAATGCTCCAGTTCAACTAAATTCCCTTGGAAAAAATGCTGGACAAAGTACTGCACGGAGCATCTCCCAAAGGGAAATTGGTACGTGTTTCCTGCATTCCYGGTCTTCATCTACTAAAGCCAAACCATCTCTGATCTTTACCTGACAAAGAGAACTCCATTTCCCAGCTTGAACCCCCAGTTTTCCCAGCAGCCCTGTGGTTTATGGACTCCTGGGTCCCTTGTGGGGTTTTTTTTTTACGTCCTTTGCCACACACCTCGCAGCAGAGTAACTTTGGACACCGTGCCGCAAGAGCTTGAAGTTTTGGTTAATGCCAGCTGTCATTATGGGAGAATCACTGAGGTTTTGGGKTTTTTTTTTAACTGTTGATTACTCATCTGTGTGCACAGCCTACGGAGAGTGTAACAGCAAGATATTTTCCCAAATAAATACGTATTTACTCTCGGTAAAGGGTTTATCAAATCTTAAAAATCAGAGGAGAGAAAAAGCAGTCATCATCTTTCCAAAAAAATTAAAAGTTACTACAAAGCAGCAGACACAGCTCTTTCTCAACACTAAAAATGAGAAATAATGCACCTCTTGCACCTTCAGTTAACAAGCAAAGTCCCCTTTAGCTTCCTCCACCAAACACACATTCAGTGCTGCACAGTCTCTCTCAAAAGCTGATTTCCACCTCAAAGCAGGCTGCAGTCCAGCATATGCATAAACATTTAGCTCCTGAAGACTTTTGTGCAAGATGTGGAGAAGTGCAGGAGTATTTACTGGAGCAAGAGGTAATGGAATAAAAATACACCAGAAAATATTCTTTTTATAAAGCTGCGTTTAAATCAGAGCTGCTGTGTTTAGAGTATTTCCCACTCTTTTCTACATTTAACAGGTTTTTTCCCTTAGTTGAAGCTTTTGAGCTCTTTTTTTTTTAAAAAAAAAAAAAAGAATGATGACTCTGATATCCCACTTCAATGATTCAGTCCAAAAAATACAGAAACTTCCCTTGGGAATTTCAAAAATTTTTGTTCTTAAATCGAAGACAATATTCTGTAGCTGTCCTAGGGGCTAGAGTTTGAAATTGATGCTTTTGTCTTTTTTTCTCCAGTTCTCACAGAAGAAATGAACCAACGCTCTTAGCAGTGTAAATCTAAAATGTTTTTTTTTTTAGTATTATTTTCATGCCTGCAAAAGAAAAAAAGCAATGAAAAGTCCTATGTTGGTGTAACCTTCAAATAAAAGCTGTTAAGCTYGCAATCAGGGAGCTAAACTAGAATTTGGAAATATAGGAATGACTTTCAGGCAGGTAGGAGAAGAGCATTTGAGTAAGAAATAAAAATTGCTCATACAACGTGTGTGTTGTATATAACATTATTGACTTGCCAACCTGTAATTAAATCCTACTGTTTTGATTGTTTTAACTCTGCTGCTGCGCACACAAAATCCTCTGCTGCTTTTTCAGACAATCAAGAATAAACACCAACAGAAAACTGAAAAAAAAAAAAATTACCCCTCAAAACTATCAGAAAGAAAAGCTACACAAAGTTGAAAAAAGGGGCRGGGTGGATTTTCTCCACAAAATCCATTCTCCATTCCTGGATCCATGAGAGGCACCTCTCCATCCCACCCAGCACAGCTCCATGTGGGCAGGGAAAAAAGCTTCCCCATCCCCTGGCCAGAAGCAGCTGTCACCCTGCTCCCCAAAGCAGGGACACGATGCCTCAGACCTTGGAATTACTGCTCCAAGGATGAAATAAAAAATAAAAAAAAAAAGGAGTAATAAACAAATAAACCATTTTAGGTGGCAGCTGCAGAGCAGAAAACACTCCAGGCAGCCAACTCTGACTGAGGGTGATCTGCATCACCCCCTCTCAGCTTCAGTGCCCAGCAGCGCCCCGAGCACGTTGGTTCCTTTAACCTGCTGTTGACAAATGACACTTCTCATGCAYGGGATTAGACACTGGGATAAATCCACGGCCCTTGGAACGGGCTGGTTTGTTTATTAAACTCTTCTGACCCAAATGCAAACTGCCCACCTCTCCCTCTCACTTTGTGTTTGACCTCTGTCCGCGCTGGGGTGGGTTCTGCTCCGAGATTTTGGGCTGCGCCTTCGGGAGCCAGAGACTCTCAGGAGCACGGGCTGTGTCCAACAGCAATACAGAGATTTACAGTGTCTGTGGAGACCCCACAGCACAGGAGGTATCACCAAAAGAGACCCAAGGACAGACTACAGGAAGCAAGAGCTGCCAGCAAGGCAGAGAGACACAGCACCCAGAGGTCTGGGAACGACAATTCCCACAGCACTGTTTGGCAGTGTTTGTCAGCTGGGATGCACAATGTGAATTTAGAGAGCTGCTTCAGACCTCTCAGCAGGGCTGGAGCCTCGTGAGGCCTAAAGCAGGGAGATCTTTGTTCCTCTAAAGAAACGCAGCGCCGATAACTTCCCCATCAAAGCCAGCGAACGCTGGGYGAGAGCAGGAATTCCACAAACTCAATATTTTCAGCTGCACACGTTTTCTTCCGACAGCTCTACCTGGATGGTGGAGTTAGCATCGTGCCACACACACCGAAATGGCCCATTTTTCTCACAGGGACCAAGTGCAGCAGCAGCCTGAGGCTCCCCTGCGCCCGCGCAGCCTGGGGCGCCACTCGGAACGCAGAGCCAGCATCCTGAATTCCGGATACACGCCGGGGCCTGGTGAGCTCGGCCAGTCTTTCCTTTTGTGGTTCTTGACCTCCTATATGACACAAATATTTACTCTGGAGAAGAAGCCACCGTGTGAACAAAAAATGAGGTGGGTTTATGGTGCAGCCTGGACCACGGGGCAGGGGGGGTGCCTCGAGGCTCTCAGCACAATCCCTCTGGAGAAGCCTCGTGTCCAGCTGGATGTGTCCCTCCCCACGCCTCCGAATGCCTGCAGCTTGTCTTTTCCCACAGGCCCAAAGGTGAGCCYGTTCTGAGGAGCAGCAGCTCTGCCAAACCCCACTTGCCACCTCCATGAGAACGGCTGCTCCGGGGGAGATCAGGAGCGCCGGCGTGGGATCCGGGACACGCTGCCTTCTCCAGCCCTGATGAAAGCATTCCCGCTCTCCGCAGGGGCCTGTGGGAAGAGCTGCTGTGCCTGGAGCGCTGCCTCCCGCCAGCCAGCCCGGCAGGAGAGCGTGGAACATCACAGAGGGGCTCACCTCGGGAGCCCCCGGCTCGCTGCAGAGGGCCGGCACTTCAAAAAACGTGGACATCTCCTTAGCAAATACACATTCTTCTGCTGGAGATGGAGCGTGAGGCTCTCCTGCCTGATATTCTCATGGATGAACTACAGCAAGATGGTCCTGGGAAAACTTTGGGGATGGGTGGGAGCTGGTGGAGCAGCTGTGTGAGGTCAAAATGGGGCCCTACAAGGAGCCTTCCTCTGATTCTCTACAACTACAGCCTGAGGGACAGGCAAGAACACGTGCTCACACGTTTTCAGACAATGTCAAGATGTAAAAACCCCTCAAACATACAGGGGAATAAAATTAGAATTCAAACGGCCCTGACGTATYGAAAAAATAGCCTGAAAAGAGCAAAATTCACGGGGACGAGTGCCGAGGATCCTTAAAGAGAAATAATCCATTGTACAAACACGGAATGAGAAAGAGGGGAAAACATTTTGATCCTCAGCCCCACGACAGCGTCATGGGCTGTAACACCTCGTCACGGGGAGAGGCGAGCACCACTCTGCAGAGAGCAGGGAGGCTGCAGCGGAGGAGATAATCCTCTCACACTGCTCAGCCCTGGCAGCCTGAGTTTGAGCACTGCACTTCAGCACACGGGGAAAACCCAAAGGGAAAAAAAAACCCAGAGGTGAGCAGGGACCTACAGGGGCAGGTGGAAATGGGGTTGCTTGGTCTAAGGAAAAGGGGATGGAGGAGGAAGGTGATGGAAGTCATTCCTGCACAGAGGGAGGGAATGATCTCCTTCCCTGACCCCTCTTGCAGCAGGAGGAGGAGAAGGGGCCCTTAATCAGAGCCCAGGCTTCAAAAGAATTCTTATTTATGCCACTGGGCCAAGATTTTTGGGAGCAATAAATGGTAACGGAAAGGGGCAAGTCGACATACTGAGAAGGGGGCTCATTTCTGGTGGGGAAAATAACCACTGCTCTTGAAAACACAAGCTGCTTTGAGGAATGCTAACTCTGACCTCYAAAAATTAGAGTACCTTGTGAAAACGGCAGCCCAAAATAGGTCACTGTGTTGAGCTGTTGGAAGAGACACATTTTCTGTTTCGTGACAGCAGAGGTTCAAGGGATGTTTATGAAGAGAGGAACTGTTATTTATGAGCCTAAACAAGACAGGAAATCTCCTACAGCCTGGCTGCTATCCTGAATGATGAACAGCTGATAGTCCAGGTCTAACAACTTTGCAAATCACACCTTGGCAACCATTCCTTTAAACAAGCAACCCCAGGGCAAGTGGGGCCACAGACTGCACTGCACAGCAGTACCACAACACCATTGAGGCAGAGTAATTGAAGCAAATCATACAGGGGTTTTTACCCACAAGTATTTGCTTTTCAACAGTTTGCAGTGAAGCCTTTCAGGGGATCGAGGCTACCCCCTCAAAAAATGTGGGCTCAGCTCCAAGACTTCATCTCCCTGTAGCAGGGTTTTATCCTTCCTGCAAACTGAATTACASTTAGGGCCAAAATATGCTACTTGTGGAACTCTTACAGGCACATTTTGCATTAAGGCAAGCTATCAGAGATGCAAAAGGAACCTGAACATGAGATGTCTGATGAATCATATCCACATGAAGCAGCAAAGTCTTTAAAAGAGAAACCAGTTTCCTGTAGAACAGTGACTGGGACTCTTAAAAATATTCTGATTCCCGGACATTTATTATTTCCCAGTAATTAAATGTTCTTCCTTCTTTTCACCCTCACTGCATTATAACTTGTGACATAAAAAGACATGAAAAGGACAAATGCTGCGCTGCCTGCCACRTCTGAGGAGAAGGGGAGCTGGAGAAAGGTTGTTTTGCAGAGCTGACATTTTGAAAATTTTGGACTACGTTTGAGGGTGGGCATCAAATCTGCAGAGGACCGATAGGCACTGCTGCCTCCTCCCTTCCTGRAGAGGCCGTGCCTCCCGTCCCTTTTCCTGCAGAGCTTCTCCTCTGGCCTGCTTCATTTCCTCCTTTCCTGCTAAGCAAGATAAGCCCAGGGAGCACCAACATCCATGAACAGGGTTAGCAAGGCCAAGCTTAACTCTTCAGTGTAAAAGGCCCCCAAACTCCCACGAACGGTTCAAAAATCCAGAGGGTTTGGCTTTGTTCTCTTTTGCCTTTCCGTTGAAGACAGATTCTGTTCCTTGCCTAGTTTTCGAGCCTTGGAGATAAATGTTGTTCTSTTCCTTCTGTAGCACAAAGCCTTCTCTTTCTTTTAATCCAAAAGCTGAGCATCCTTCCTTGAGCCCCACAACTCTTGCCTGGGCTTCCCTGGCCAGCCCCCCACTTTATACTTGCACGAAATCACAGGGGCCAGGCAACGAGTAAGGGGGGGCTGCTCTCACAAAGCATTTGGAGACCCCACTTCACAGCTCTCTGGCAGCAAACCTGGGCTTGAACRCACATCACACTGTCTTAAAACTGCATTATTTGGGCACCCTTCCCGTGCTGTTCCCCCGACCTCCAAGTTTCCATATGAAATCAATAAAATGCATTCACTGACTGCATTCAGTGATCTGTGACTCCAGATTGTGCATCAGGTTCACTTCTTGGTTTAGCACAAACACCTGATTATATTTGGGAAAAGTTTAACATTAGAACATTAGCCTGGGCAAACCTTGGCTTTTAATAAGCATGCCTGGTGCCAATTGTGCGTTCTGAACCTATTAATGATTATTTCACACAGCGCTGRTATCTGCAGTAGGACCCACAGGATTATTTTGAGGGGAAAACCAGTTAATTTGACCACCAGATATTGTAAATGGCTTAAGACCAGCAGAGTGATGCTGGGGGAATGGGTCATTTCCAAAGCAAACCTGTCTGCCCCATCAGAATTGGGCCCTTAGCTGGGTTTGTTTGCTCCATGCCACCGCCGCAGGGCAAAATCCAGGAGCAGCTCCAGCCCTTAGGAAGGAGATCCCGGAGCTGGTTTTGCTCTGAGCGTGACGGGGACAGCTCAGCTCACACATTCTGACTGCCCAGCGTGGAGCAACACCCTCAGTGATCTCCCTTTTCCTTCCCATYGCGGCAGAGCAGAGGTCAGGGAAGTGCAGAACGCTCGCCACAACATTATTGCCAAAGGACCTTGGTGATTCCCTTCTGTGACTCCTGCTAGCAGAGAGGGGATGGCAGGATTAATGTAATTTTTTTTTCCAGGCAGAAATAACTGTGATCCTGTATTATTTCATCCTTTAGCTCCTATGAATTACACGAGTTCATTTAAATATATGGGGCTTAAGGATCTTTTTCTTCCAACGAAAAAAAAAAGATGCTAAGCTCCATTTCCATAAGCATTATAATCATAAGCAAAGCAATGACAGACACAAGCAAATCCAAACAGGAATTATTAGAGCCTAGCAGAGGACCGTGGCTATTCTCCATTGCATTCCCAGTGACTTGTAGAGCTCTGGCTTCATACTGCCCTATCTTGGCAACCTGGTCAGTAAAAACCAGACAGCTCCACCCCTGTGCTGGAAGGAGGATGTCTAATGGGGAGAAAAAAAAGTAATGAAAGAAATTACCCCTTTCTTGTACCCTTTTTTTTTTTCTTCTTTTAAAAACTTTGCTCCATTTGGCCATAGGAAAAACTCGTGCRGGAGACTAGAAGGAAGGGTTTATCCAGGTGCTACCACCGCCTCGATGGAATGGCATTTTTCCACTCCATTTCTGTCCTTTACATGTGAAGGCCAAAGTTTTCTGAGCTGGTTGCTCCCCTCCATCAACAACCTCAAAAARGAAGACCACAAATGCACCCAGAGTGCAACCAAAGCAGGCTGTCCCTTTCTTCAGGGTGTGTCTATCTTTCTGCTGCCAGAAAATGACAAATGAGCCTAAATAATGTGCCTGGGGATACAAAATTTGCCCAAAGGCAAGTGTCTATGGAARGACAACTTCAGATGTCCCCACCATGCACCACGCAGTCCAAACTTCAACCCCAAACACCTCACGGGGTTTTTAAGAAAGAAAAAGGAACAGTCATGAACCTGCAGCTCTGGTTATGGGTTTTGCCCAACGTGAACCGAGCAGAAGAATCAAAATGCTTCACTTCAGCTTGGTTTTAAACCAGTCCAGAGGCTCCACCCAGGCATCAGTTTTCCCTTGGGAATGTTTCCCTGCTCTGTAGCTCTAATGAAGATTTTTAACCCTGCCCTCGTGCCTCATTTGTCCTGAACAGAACCACGTTGGACTTCACAATGTTCTCGGGACATCTACCCGCCTCCAATCCATTTGGAAAGTCTGGCGTTCAGAAATATCTSCAAACCTCATCCACCTACTCCAGGCTTGGAGAAAAAGCCTCCCCTCAACCCCRTGTTGCGTGTCTAATCAAAAGCACTAGACAGAAGAAATTAAAAAGCTCTTTCCCAAGGCATTTTTTTTCCATTGCTCCTTTTGTCGTTCAGCTCTTTAGTTCTGTTCTCACATTCAATGGCCTGTGAAGCTCTGACTGGCACAGAAATTATGCAAAGCATGTTTTAAAGCGGTGCTACCTGATAAAATATGAAACCCACAGTTTTGGAATGCTAAAAATAATATTGCTCGTATCACTTCAGAGCAACAAAACCATGACACTTTGTTTGGTTAACAAATTTCAGCCACCACAGATGTGGTGATCTCTTGCTGTCCTCACAGATCAGAAACCACCAGCCAAAAGCCTTTCCCCAGCAGCACTGCTGAGTTTGCCTTTTGCTTATCATGAGCCCTGATCAGGCTTCTTAAGGTTTGCTGTGAGGTTTTGTTCAGCTAGGAGCAGATTTCGAGAGGCAGCTGGAACACACCACAGATTTGGGAGAGCTCGTTAAAGCCTGGAAGTCCTCCCTGGATGCTTGTAGGATTCTTTCTGTCCTTGGGGGATGATGGCTTTGCTCCTGTGTGCAGCCCACGAGAAGCAGATCATTTGCTTCTTTTTCACGTGCACATGCAATGGCCATTTGGACCTAATAATAAGCAGTGTTTTGCACGAGCAGACCACGAGTTTCCCGGTCAGCACCAGAGTTTCACTCTGTGTGTATGTATAAAGCAGAGCCACTTGTGCTCTGCCTGCCTAAAGGCACACCCTGACCCTAAAAGGCTTTAATCACTTCCTCTGGGTAAACCTATCACTCACTCTCTGTGCTGAAGGTGCTTGCTGAAGCCCTCCCTCCTGCCGAAAGCCCTTTTTTAAAAGCAGTTGTTGCCTCCATGTCTCCTGCAGGAACCTTCCTTTCAGGGGTTAAAGGCTCCAGCAGGTTGCCCACACTCCCTGCCACCAAGGGAGAAGAGAAATGAGTAACCCTCATGAGCTGAGTGCACTGCTCACTCTTTCCACCTCATCAGAAAATTAGAGAGAAAAAAAGAAAAGCCTCATCCTCCCCCATAATCATTTCAGATGAGTTCTTATTTCAATTACAGCACTGTTTCGTTCCAGTTCTTGCTAATACCCTGCAGTTTGTTCACCTGTAGAAGCAATTGTCCCTTACAGCCCTTCTCCCTCGTCCCCCTTCCCCTGGGCTTTTTGGGCTTGCTAGGATAGAAAATATTAATATCGCTTTCCCACCAAATTTASGCAAGAATATTCAGATGCTTTAGCAGCTGCCTTGGCTTCTTAAGAACTCGGTAATCCTTTAATCTCCAGACACTTTTTTTTTCCCCCCCCATAAAAGATTCACAAGCAAAACAAATGCAATATGGATCAAAAATTCAATCAGAATGYTTAAAATGCAATTACATTCATCAGGGTGTTCTGTTAGGTCGGGTATTAAATCTGGGGTTTATTCAATATCCTCCTTTTATTATAAAGCAGTGTTTTTCCACTCTGTGAATCATCTGATCCCTAGGCTAAAGTCCTCTTTGCCCAAAACATACACCAAATGTGGTGGGAGACAGCTGGTTAGAGACTCCTGCACAAGACCTCTCCTGGGGAGATGTAAGAAAGAGGCAAATAAGAGAGTGAGCAAAGGCATTTCAGCTGGAGCAGGAAGGCTCATTTCAGACGTGAAGATGCTGCAGTTATGGCTTTAATAAGTGGTTGTCAATTGGGTTCCTTCTTGAATCCCGTTTCCWGAGCAGATCCAGGTGTCTGCCTGCACCTCTCTGTGAGTGTTTTTTCCCCCCTTCTTGCAGTTCTAAAGGAGCTCTGAGATGGAATCCCATTGGTTTGCACCAGAGCTCTCTGCAAGTTTTCGAACCCAATGAGTGTCTCTTGGGGGAATGCCAACCTGTTGAAACTAGAACTTTTTGTGAAAATGCAACTTTTTGGGGGGGGTAAGGGGCACTAACAYACCCCCTTTGCTCCCCCTGCTGCTCCCATTCCTCCTGGTTTCAGGCCTGGCTTGCACAGCACCAAGCAGAGCATGAGTGGGGTTGCCCCTGCCAGTACATGAAGAAGTCCGTGATGATTTGAGTTGCCCCATACGCCGCCCTCCCCTCCATTTCTTTAGGAATGAAGCTGTGACACCGTGAGATGCTTTAAGATGTGCTGTCTTTTCTGGCAGCTGGGCAGAACGCAGTCCTGCTGCAGGCAGCAGCGTGCACAGGGGCGTTTTGCCAGCTGACGCTCAGCTGAGCTTGACTGGCAGCTGTCACAACCCAGCRTCCGGAGCACTGGAGCTTGGCCCCCGTGGCAGGGAGTGGGATCTGTGTGGAACAGCCCTGCCTGAGCACCAAACTGCTTCCACTCCAGCGTGGAGGCGCAGRGCATCAGCATCCTTGGAGGTTCTCTGTGTCCTTCGAGGCTCTCCAAAACCTGCAGAGTCAGATTTTCGGCTCCCCTGAGGCTCCCTCTGCCAGCTGAGGCARCTGCACTTCTCTCCCTGGGCTGTCTACTGCATCACGCTGGAAGAAAGATTTCTGAAGATTTCAGAGGTTTCCCGAAAATACGTATTAATGGGGTTAAAGCCAACCAGAAGATCAATTCTGAAAYAGTCTTTTTTTTTTTGAAACGATGATTCACCAAGTGTTTCGTTAACTTGAATTGAGAGTATTGGCATTTCCATTCCATCTACTAGAAAGGTAGTTTTGGGTGATTTTTGTTTTCTTAATTTAAAATATTTGTTGACAACGATTCAATTCCCTCAATTAAATGAAAGAAATCCATCAACATCAGTCCCAATCTACATAAAATTTTGATTTGGTGACACTGACAATTTTTAGGGGTGTGGGGCCACTGTGGCACCCTGTTCCTGGCCACATTTCTCTCCTGGCTGCAGGGAAGGGACACTCAGGAGCCAGCCCAGCCCAGAGCTGTCCTGAAGCCCTGTGAAGTCTGGGCTTTCTTGTCAGCTCTTTGGATGAGAAGGATGAGAGCTTTCTGCACAAGGGAATTGTGACTCTCATTTCCAAACAGGCAATAAACTATAAAAAGATGTCAAGGTAGCCAAATGGAATAATTTGTACATTACTTCCAGTTAAAGAAACTACTGCTGTTCTGCAATTCTCTTCTGTTTGTCTTTGCCTTTTGTTTGTTCCAGAAGATGCAAAGACACTGAATCAGAAAGAGAACTTGGGTYTCCAAGCAAATAGCTCTGCAAGGAGCGTAATAAAACCACTTTTCATAGCTGAAATCGTACATGGAGAACTTCTTACTTCTAAAAAATCCCTCGCAAAAACAGTGACTTTTTAAAATTAAATATTTAAAATATCCCGTGAATTTAACTGAAGAAGGTTATAGACTTTCGAAAGCCATATGTAAAACAGAAACAAGAAAATCACATCAGGCCTCTTCGATTAGGCTGGTGGATCACTCGTACAGCACAAGCCATTCCGTATCTTTRTTGAATTTTTCAGGGAGTTTAGGTTTAGCTCAATCCACTGCCAGCAAAAATCACTGCGTGAGGTGCAGCGGAGTAGCAGTCCTGACCYTACAAGTTGCTCTTGCCACAAAGCCCAGGTGGGTAAGGTGGTTCTGCCATGCCCTGGGAAGCTGCTCTCCAGCAGCCTCATTTCCCTGGCAGAGATGTTTACACGACTCAGAGGTATTGGATAGACAAAATGGGTCATGCAAAATAACCTCAGTGTTAATAACASTTGTATTTGTTAAGTTTAGTAAGTAAATAAAGAATGAAATCAGAAGGTCCCAGCAAAAACCAACTTGCTTGGATTTCACCTTCCGTGGCACCCAATTTACAAAAGCTTCCTTTATACTACGCTTCATTTTCACATTCCTTGCTTTCTCCTGCCTGAATCCTTCCCCTCATTTCTGCCAGGGTCGCTGCTGAATTCCAATTAAATCGTAAAAACGCGTGAGAACAAAGAGGAGAGCAACACAACGGGAGCAGACCCCAGCAGGTGACAATTGCACACCRCAGCTCTCACAGGAGGCACTTTAAACGTGTCGCGTCAAACAAACCAACTAATTACAACACGGCTTCAGTGAACCTTGGGCAGGATTGCATGGCAAAAACTCTGTGTCTGACATAAACCTGAGGACAGGAGGAAGAGCTTGTACCCAAAACATTGCTCCTGCAGCTGTATCTGGGAAACAACCCGSCTTCAGGCAGAGGGGCACTCCCAAAGGTTAAACGCTGGGAATCTCCCTCAGCCCCATTTCCCTGGGTCTGCTCAGTTTGGAGCACAACAGGGAATAAAATACAAGCCTGAAGCCTCTGTGCCAAGATGGGACAACACACCCAGGACAACACGCCATTCCAGGCGTTTTGGGGTGGTACGACTGCTGCACAGCACCATGAGCAGCTTGTTACAGGAGGGGCAGTACTTTCTGAACTACTGCAATAGTTCTTCCTTGTACACATCTCTATATACTTCTTAAAGTAGCTTGAGGGGGAAAAAAAAAAAAACCAACAGATGTCTTCAGTGAATTGTTGATCCTTTGATAACAAAGTGAGCAATTTCTGGAGCAGCCTCAGGGAAATTCACGTTGGTTTTTAAGCAATAAAGCAAATTAGCACCGTAGCTTGAAAGGTTAACAGTCAGAATAATCCCACGTAATAGTAGGGGAAGAAGATCAAATGATTAAAAAAAATCAATTTGTTGCTRTCTTGTGATGTTGTTTATTACCAGTGATAGCATGAAATCACCMCCTCTGCATTCCGCAAAGGCCTAGTTCCTGCACACGGAGTCACGTCCACGTCACACTGCCTCTGCCCTGGGCAGGTTGTACAGAGGGTGGACAGGTGAAATGAAGGCATGGAGGCATAGAGGGGCAGTGGGAACACCACAGCCATTGGACGCACGATGCGAGGTGACCCACTGAGCCTCTCAGAGACACCCACCAGAACACACCTGAGCCTCGTCCCCAAATGCCCATCTCAGGCACGTGCAGAGAGCAGTGATGTGCAGMCCAAAGGCTTTTCCTCTGCCACACGACATCAGGGTGGTCCCTGAGCACAGGAACCCTCGCCTCTCCCAARGGCTGGTGGCCCAGGGGAAGGGACCAGCTCGTGGCTGCTGGGAGCTGGCAGGTTGGCACACACRCAGGGGCATTTCCAATGGGGTCATTTACTGTGCTGCTGGGCTGTGCTTGGCAGCTGAGCTGGCTCGTTTGGAGCTAGTTAGGCACCTTTCTAAAGAGGCACTGCTCTGGTACAGATGAGCAAGCTTCATCTATGCCCTGAGCCCCCCAAGAGCTCCGTGTGTGCTTCAGCAAGTGCTAGACCTGGGCTGACGCATCCTGACTCACAGACACGGCTCAGCCTCGGCCGTGGGCACGAGCAGGGCATGCTCACACAGACCTGGCAAGGGCTGCAGACACAGCCCCAGCCACCCCAAAGCTGGCAGTGTGAGCACATCCCCTCCGGAGCAGCCAGGGCTGATCAATCCCACAGCACTCCTCGGCTGGAACGCCGGGCGGGAAACGCGGTGGAGCCGTTCTCCATTTTTCCCGGAGCCCATCAAGCACACCCCAGGGCAGACCCCCTCACAGATCACAGGGGTTCTCTGGCTGTCAACACAACACTGAATTCACACCACCTTTCCCTCCAGGCCCCTAAGTCTTCCTCCCCAACCAGCACTTGAAAGGACGATGGGCACAGCCACCACAACACTGTCCCTCCACCACTTCCCCCAAGGCTCAGCTGAGCCACCTTTCCTCGGGAGCTTTGGGCAGCCAGGGTGGAGATAGAACAGGGGCTGTCCTGTCTTGCTGCTGTAACTGTGGGGGACCCTCACCCAGCACCCTGCAGTGCCTGGCTCTTCCCAGCAGCTCCTTGTGCCCTGACCACGCTTCAGCTCACTGGCCTTGGGGCTGGGGGCCACAGCTCCAGCTCCTCCATGCCCTGGTGCTCCAAGATACTAGCTCAGCAGCTTCAGGAATCCCCACCAGTGCTGATTTATTCCAGTCCCTTGGCAAGCAGCTGCAGTTCAAATTATTCAGAATATCTCAATCAGACACCTCTGTGATGCAATGGCCCTTTAAGGCAACAGGTTGGTGTGTATTTGCCTTCAGCCAAACAACTGGTGGCCCCAGAATTACTGGGTATTTACTGGTTTCCATGCCAGGGTTTGAAAAGCTATCTCCTCTGGAACATTTCACAGTTTGGTTTTCCACATGGATGATTTTACCATATCTGAAACTGCTTGCTCCATCATCCCACAGCAGCTTGAAGGTCTCAGTGTAAAAGTTATTCTCTTCCTTAATGGATAAAATATGCTTGCCCTGAAGAATATGTTTGTATAACACGAAGTGTCAGAACATGTTTTATTTTTCCTTTTTTGGATTTATTTTTTCCGAATGAGAAGACTACTAGCATTGCCTCATATGATGGAAAGAGGAAAGAATTAAAAAGGGGAGGCAAAGAGTACAAAAACCTCCAYAGACGGGAGAAAAGAAAATGTTTCTTTTGGCAAAACCAAGACTGAGTGCAAATAACAAGGAAAAGATGAATGACAGATCTCAAAATGTGACATGGTGACTCAGCTTATTGGTAGCTTTAGAAATGGGAATCTGCCAGGAGTCTCGTCCAGTTCCACACCCGAGAATGAAGAGTTTGAGGGCTCACTGGTGGGTGTGGGGGATGGACCATCCTCTCTGAGGCTGTACAGGCAGCTAAGGGGTCCCAGCAAGTGAGAAAGCCTTGAACAAAACAGTGCTGGGATGGTTTTAACCCCGCCTGACCGTCTTTCCCCTCCTTGCTTTGGGCACCCACGTGGGCAGAAGAGCCCAGGAGTGAGCCCGTGGCAGCTGACTCTCACCCAGGAATTGCCCTGGAATGGCTCTTACTTGGAGCWGGACCACCAGCCAGCCTGCTGAGAGCAGTGCCCCAGCCTCTCTTCTGCCCCTGCTTGTATGGGGCCGGTTTGATATCTCACCATTCCTTATTTCCCTACCTTMGGGCTGTTTGTGGTGAGACCTGCATATTTAGCACTGTTCTGCGGCGGGATCCTGCGCGAGGTTTGTGACTCCCTGCTCCCCCAGCACACCTTCAAAGCCTTCCACATCAAACCCTGTTCTGAACAGGGGCTACAGACACCCTGGCTCTGTGCACCCCCACCCACACTCCCCTCCCAGCTCCCGTGGGGGGCACACAGAGACCGAGCAGCACTGGGGTTCCTCTGGCACTTTGAAATCAGCGGGGCCGAGAGTCCTGCTCGCGCTCCCGGTTTGTTCCGGACAGACAACACTGGGATTTCTGGGCTGGAAATGAAGGGAAGGCCTTCCCAGGTGGGAAACCCTGCCTTTGATAAACCTGCAGCAAAGAGCCATGCCAAGTGCTGGTCTCTTTTATTTGTTTTAACATGTAGCCAGCAAAGGTGTTAAGCACTGAAACACTACAGGAATAAGGCAGCATTGCTAAACTCTCTTTTTGCCATCTGTCAGGTTTGCAGCGTTTTCCAACTGCTCCCAAGCAAATCACTGAATCATCACATCTCTCGTCCTGTGATGTAATCAAACGGAACACAATTGCTAGTGCAGGTCACTTGGCCTCCACCAGGAGTTTGTACGTTTGTGCAGAACCACGAACCCGTTGTCAGTGCGTGCCGGGAGACTTCTGGCAGCCTTCCCAAGGATTTGTCATAGAAAAACTGGGATCCCTACTGCAGCTAATGTGGAGCCACAGGCTGGCTGGTGCTGGACATCACAACCCTGTCACCAGCAGCCTTTGCAGAGGATCAGAATCTGGAGGGATTTATTGCTGTGGACACAAGCATCCTGTCTTTCTTTGCCCAGCATCTCCGTGGCTTGACGAGTATCATGCTTCTTTCCTCACTACCCAAATTCCTGGGTAATTGCTTTAGAGTGGCCAGGRAATGTTCTGATTCAAGCAGCCCCAGTGAGTCCCAAATCACAGAATCAACCAGGCTGGAAAAGACTTTTGAGATCATCGAGTCCAACCTATGAGCCAACACCACCTTATCAACCAAACCATGGCACTCAGTGCCACATCCAGGCTTTCCTTGAACACCTCCAGGGATGGGCACTCCACCACCTCCCTGGGCAGCCCATTCCAGTGCCCAATCCCCCTCTCTGTGAAGAACTTTTTCCATCACATCCATTAAATCTCCAGTGCAGGAATTAAGTGGGAAGAAACAGCTGAGCTCATCACTTTTTATTTTCTATSTTCTATGTGAAACTGATGGAACCAGTTTATTTATGTCCTACTTTCAATTAGAGAAAGATTATTCGTTTTAGGTGTTAAGAAAGCAAACGTGGTATGAGTCACCCCAATTACTGTTACATGTGGATTTTGCACTGTCCTACCCATCTTAGAAAAATAATTAACTAACCCTTCTCTTCTGTAAGCTCTTCACACATCTTAGTCTGCAATTTTCTGCTTTTCTGCCCCCTTGCTGATGCAATTTTCTCTTACAAGTTTATTGACAGCAAATACCACAGACTTTTATCTTCTCAGAAGAAAACTCTGGTGCTTTGGACCCTGCTAAAGCTGTGGCTCTTCAGGGTGACATAAACTTTGCATAAAGAGATACYATTGAATATTAACAACTGAAATATTAATAACTAAAAGAACGCRAAGCAATAGGAGCATTTTCCAGATTATGGCCACCTATGGATCACCACTGAATAGAAGGAGGTTTGAGCAGGAGCTTGGACAGAAGCAAAGCTGTGAAAATGAAAAGGGTGGAGAAGTTAAGAAGGGAGGAAAAATTGCTTCGAGGTAATAAAGGAAAAATCTGGCAGGRTGATGGAGGGAGAACCACAAGAGCTGATTTGATACAAAGCATGCTTCAGTTTTGCTTTAGACACTCTCACCCATAAGGGCAGGCCTTCTTTTGGGACACCCTCAAAAGCTTTATTTCTCACAGAAGGGRTAACTGCAATATATTGCAGGTTATGGTTTTAGCTAAGAAAGGTGTTGGACTGACAGATCAAAACCACATCTGGCCACTGGACTACTGCAACAACCATCAGTGAGGTCAAGAAGAGATGAAAATAAATGTGCCTGAAGGGCAGGAGGTGCTAAAGCCAAAGCAGAGCAGAGCTGGAAACTGAAGCAGCATTGTCTTTACTGAAAAACTGGCAGGAGCTAAGATTAGTTTAAGGAGTAGGAGATGGGCAGGAGGCTCCTGAGGATCAAAGCCAGGCCTGATAATCAAAGAAGAGAATAAAAATGATCAGGCCAGCAATAGAAAAACAGTGGCTAACATGGATGTCAAACTGCTTTCAGTAAAGTGCTGCTTTCATCAGTTGAGGGTCTGCTTCAGAATTTCGGGGTACAGAATCAAAACAGCCAAATTCCTTCCCACCCACAGTGCTGTCTTCCACAGGAATGCCACCTTAGCATTTTAAAATCTGTGTGTGCCCCGTGYCCTAAGGCAGCTTTTTGGTCCCTGGTGAGCTCAGGCCTCTGCAAGACTCCTCACCCCAAAGCAGAGTCCCCCTCATCTCTGYGTTACCCCAAAGCCCAGCAAACAAACTTCTGTTGCTCCTGAGCTCTTCAAAAAGCTCTTTCGATGCACTTCAGGGCTCTGATAGATTAAAACCACAATATGTGTTCGAAAACCATTCAGGCTGTCACATCACACACGGAGTGCAACGCACAGGATGGATGGCATTGCACCAGAGGGGCTAAAACCAGGAATGCAGGGGGAACGTTTCACCCTGGAGCAGCCAAGGGGAGTTTTGCAATGGAATTTCAATGGATGTGGAACTAACACTTGCGAGAGTACACACGGGAGCTTCAGCCCTGGGGCACAAATTAGCAAAAAAAAAMCCCAAAAGAATGTCTTTGTTTCTAAAGAGGGCTGATAGATTTTGTGTGTGTTACTGTCTGTGGGCCCCTGAGCCCGTTACCAAATTTTTGTATTTCAAAAAGGAGAAAAAAAAGCCAATTAATCAACAAGAGCAACTTGTAATGCTTCACTACCCCAGCTAAATGCCTGTAGTGCCACTCACTGCCTCTTTTCCCCGTATGTTTTTCARTGAGCTCCAGGAAGAAACAAGTCCCAGGCAGGATGGAGCAGGTGAGACACAAGCTGAGGAGCAGGAGATGCCACCAYCCCCTCCACGGTGACTTGTCTGGTTCTTCCAAGCCACAGAAGGTGGTGGTGGTGGCAGCAGGGACCTTCCTGCGGGAGCAGATCCTGACGGAGAGGTTTGGCTGAATGGGGCATAAAGCTGTGGGGCACCAGCACTGACCTCCTGCTCACCCAGGGTGAACCTGGCACAACTATTAGAAATAAACAACTCTCTTACATTTTGTTTGGTTTCTAAATGCCTTTTTAAAAAAAGAAAATTGTGGGCTGCACCCTCAGCAGATAGATATTTGCATGGCTGCCTTATACCCAGTGACCCATGCCTATTTACACCAGATGAACATCTAGTCCTACACTTTCGATGCCTTTCCAGTTTTAGATGGGCTGGAAAATTAAGATTTCTCAGTTTTAAATGCATTTCTGAACCTCTCTTCTTTCTAACGCCTCTACCCCTCCCCTCTCCCTCTCCCTTCCGTTTTAACCCACAATTTTTCAGGTCATTTAGTTCAGAATGCGAACCCAGATGAGTTATTAGGAGTTGAGCATTGCCAACTGTGCATGTAATGTGACTTTGTTTCACAAGGAGTAGCAACCACATCCACACCACCAGAAAATAAGGACTCACAGCTCAGGGAGACACGATACAGCAGGAGAGGCCTCAGCAAATGCTCCTCTGCCTAAAGACTTGTGGGAACTTTTCCTGGCACTTTTGAGCTGAGGATACAAGCTGGGAGTAGCAGAAAGGACTAGGACACTGGAATTAGCTCTAATTTTATGTACAACCACCACTGCATCACCACGATGGGGGGAAGAAAAAAAAAAAAGGGTCATCCAGGGGGGAGAGGGTAATAATGAGTGTTCTTCAACGTGTCAAATACAGAACGCTGCAGAAATGTTGAGGTCTGGAAAAGGGCTAGGCTAAAAGGGAAGGGGCCATGGTCACACAGGATTGGAGAAAGTAAGAGCTGACCCCTAAAAAAAAAGTGTCATTTTTTTTAGACAAGCTGATCCTCCAGGCTCAGAATTTAACTTGGTTTTACTGCTGTTTTATTACTTTTTCCATTTTGCCATGACAAGTTAATGATTTCTGCAAAAATGTACCATGACAAATCTGCCCCTGCAGGTGTTTTAACACACACTACGTTCATCCCCACACTGCTCTGATCCCTCTTCTCTTCTTAGTTTTTCTCCTTGTGCTGTGTTTTCAGGGGTTTGGTTTTTTCCCCTTCCAAAGAAAGATTAAAGGAGGAAAATACAGACACTGAGAACCAGTAGGTAGAATGCCATCCAACCCTGTCCCCCTAAACCAAGGGACACAAGGCTGAGGGAAGCTTTGCAGCTGATTTCCCTCCCATTCCACCTCTTGTCACTGCAACTTTATTACTCTGGATCATATTCCCGGGTATATTTACTCCCTGATACCTGTGAATGGGAATAACAACAGCTGTTGCACGGAGGCTGGGAAGAGAAGATGGGGGGTGAGATGGACTTTATAAACACTTATAACTTCTGAAGATTATTCCTTTTGAAGCTAGATATACATTTTAATCAGCTACTTTCATCATTATTCACGAATGAATTATTAATTAGTCCTCTCGACTAAAAATATCATTTCCAACTTGCTGCAAAAATACACACACACACACACACACAAACATGAAAAAATAATACAAGAAARGGAAGATATTGCACATCATTAGCACCAGAGTGAAGGCTGAGCATTTGATCTCAGTTTAATTATGAATGCCTGGTTTGAAAGAACATTTCCACATCAGCAGTCACTGACGCTGCCGTGTGCGCTGGGGTGTAAGGCAGGCGAGGAGGCCGCGCTGGCAGCAGCTCATTTTCCAGCAGCCTCGCTCCCTGTGCTGCCTGGGGGCGTGCAGAAGCACCTGCACAAACCCATCCCCTGCTAAAGGGCCTTTTGTCTCCTGGCTTCGCGWTCAGGGCTGGGGAGAACCCAACGACTCAACCTCAGGGGCAACCCAAGGCTGCAGCGCCGCAGGAACCCCGAGGGAGGGACGGGTTCTGGCCCCAAACTTGCCTGGGCACAAGGAAAAGGGAAGGGAAATCCAACGAGGAGTGCCACCATYGGAAAAGAAAAGGAAAACCCCAAAAGGATTGCTGCGGGTTTGCTTCACAGATGGGGAAACAAGGTAAAAGCTGTGGAGATAACTCAGCCRTGTCAGAAGTAAGGTCTGAGCCCAAGATCTCCCAAGGAAAACCTATCAGGCTGCATGACTCCTTTCACTTCCTTATCTATCTACCTAAGCATCCAGCATGGAAAAACCCTCCAGAATATGCAGATYCATTCCCTGCCTGAGCTCCCCTTCCCTCAGACTGTCACCTACAGCTATCTGTACCAGCTGAAAGCAGAGTTTTTCCATGAGGAGATGGCTCTGCAGTGACCAGTGCCTCGTTTCCTATCATGCACCACCATCCAGCAAGGAAGCATCTCCCTGGTGCCCTTGCTCACAGAGCTGCTGGGCAGGGGATGGTGGGAAGAAGAGGATGGAAGGAGATATCTGGGASCCAGCAGCTATGGAGGACTCTGATCTGCTTACAGGGCCTTTTTTTCCCCCCCATACCGACAGAGACAAGGAACAATTGTGCCTTTTTGTTCCCTGAATTGGTTTCCTTGATGAGCACGTCCCCRCAGAACCCGCCGCGGTGTTCATTTCCGAAATGATCAAAAAGCTTCTAAACTCAGGAAATGCTGCGCACTCAGGGAAAGAGGAGAAGGGTTCAGAGGAATTGGGAACGACTTGTTGTTCTTCAAAAATCTGGGCCATCCTCCCAGCGCTGTTATTTTTAAGCAGTTTGTGTTTCAGGTACGTGGAGGTACATAAACAGTTGCGGAGCTAATCAGGTTGAATGGCCCCAGAAAGCTCTTGCTTCGCCAGAGGCCTCGCAAAAATTTTAACCAGCGAGTTTCAAGTTTCACAAACCCCATTTGGGCTGTTTTAACTGTTACTGTATTATACCTCTGCCTCAAGCCTGCTCCAGTAAAGTTGCAGTTTCTCAACACGAGTTTCTCGTCAACGGGACAAACAAACTCAGTTTACCAGTGGAAAAGGCCTCCAAGACCTCCAAGTTGAGCCTTCACCTCAGCTACCAGAAGAGGCCAAAGATGTCCCATGACAAAAACACCAAGGAAAGGGGATTTGGCACTTGTTGCAGAACAGCAGCAGGGGATGGAATTTTTAAAAAGTCAGGGATGGTGCTTGCAGGGGAATCTGCTGCACTGGGATGGTTCTGTCATCTCAGGACCGAGATGGGCTTCTCTGCCTTCTCTTCTCTTCTCTTCTCTTCTCTTCTCTTCTCTTCTCTTCTCTTCTCTTCTCTTCTCTTCTCTTCTCTTCTCTTNTTCTCTTCTCTTCTCTTCTCTTTTCTCTTCTCTTCTCTTCTCTTTTCTCTTCTCTTCTCTTCTCTTTTCTCTTCTCTTCTCTTTTCTCTTCTCTTTTCTCTTGGAATCACATCTACAGCTCCGCAGAGATTTTGTTCACTTAGGCTCAGTCTCGCTGGGCGTGCTCTTTCAGCTCATTTTTAGCCCGTTTTCGCCCTTTCCAGCTCAGCAGGTTTGCGGATCTTGCTCTGCTGCCCACCCCTGGCTGTGATTCACCTGTGGATCCCCTCCCTGCCCGCCCAGGAGTGTCCCTGGGGACGCCAGGCCCACGGTGCTGACTGCCCTGCTCASGGAGCACAGCGAGCGCAGAGCACATTCAGGTCAGCGCAATCAGCAGCATCGCCTTGGTTGGTATTAATATTTCATTAATTTGCCAGCCACGGGAGTTTTCTCTTGAGAGATCATTAATAAAATACCACCCAAATAAGCAGCATAACGGGCAAAGTGACCAAAGTACAGAACAAGTTTAATTACCTTGGTGTTTGCACCTTTGCAAGCGCCGGCATTAAATTGGAGGATTCTCTAAAGTAAAGCTTTGATGATGCTGAGGTCGGTTGCTCCTTATGTCTTGCCACTTTAATTACTTCTCCCATTTCCCACACACACTTCCTCTGTTTTGTTTGGAAGAAGAATGGAAGTGCCCGTGGGTGTTAATGGGAGGATTTGAGCAAAGCTTCTCCAGCACACATCACTGTGGTGGAGCCACCTCACCAACAGGCAAACCTCGCCTTGAATTCCACAAAGTGGTAACTYCTTCGTGGACAAACAAAAAGATGAGGTTATTCAATTAGCTAAATCCGATTTCTTCTGAGGTTAAAATATAAATTTTTTCAACAGCTAGCATATGAGACTTTAACCCAAGTGAGAAAAGCAGCAAATCACATTTCAAAGAAGATCTACTAATCACTGAAGAAATGCATTTCTCACTTTTACCCCAAACACCTTTAAACTTAAATAGGACTTTCTGTAAGGAGCCATAAAAGTACATGCCACATGTGTGTGCCTGTCTGGGTGTATGCAAAGTGTATTTTACAGACATTTCTATTGAAACTACAACAGAAATCAACATGTAATGCTGAGGCCAATTCATGCTTTCCTTAATTCTTGCAAAAAAGTGCACATAYAGAGATGTATACCTCTTAAAACTTATTTCCTGTTGAAAGTGTCCTCAGTTTCAGACTTGAAATTAATTTACTGCACAGTGGCCCCTACCAAATTGTACTCTTTTTAAGCCTAGCAAAGGGAAAATGAAGTAGATTTGTTACATAGAGAAGAAGCTGAAAGGTAAGCACTTCTTCTGCCAAGACAGAAAGTCAGTCAATAACTGATTCTTTGATGGTTCACTGAAAAAAAAAACTGAATCTTTAGTGGCAGAATGGTGAAACCATTTTGAAAATGTACAGATTTAAAATAAGACAGCCTAGAACGAAGAACATCAAGAGACTGACACAYGAAACAAGAAATAATTGTTGTAATCTGCTCTGACGCTTCGTGTGACTCTGATCACCTTCAATAACAGGAAGGATTTTGCACAGCAAAATCAGTTCCAGAGCAGATCTGCATGCAGGAGCTTCTTTACAGTGCTCGTGGTGCCTTCCTGGAGTCACACCAAAGTGAAAAAACCAGTTTAAACAAGAAGTCTGGCAAGCATGGCACGGACCAAGCGCACAGACACCTGCATGGAGCCCTCTCTGCCCTCCTGCCAAAGCTGCACTAAACYTGGGCACGACCAGAAGACAACACAAACTATGGGGCTGCAAAGTGCTGAACCCCACCTGGAGAGCCAACAGAAGCTGTAAGGTGGTTCAGGGAACAGTCTCCATCGTGCCAGGGCTGTCAGAGCATGAAGAAGCAGGGCTCTGTGCAGAGGGGGCTCTCAGCATGGGCGCCCTGGAGCATCGTGTCTGGTTTCAGTGACAAAACCTGAACAAAATGAACAGAGCAAGGCTCAGAAATGAGCCAGTGAGGTGATCTTTGGAAACYGTGGGGTCACACGAGGCTGAGCCCTCTGAGAGCCTGAGCGTTTGAAATAAAATATTCAAATAATAACGTGGAAGTCTATGGGCTACTCCTGGAGGAAACTCCTGACCAGACTGTGCTCATGCCCCSCAGGGCTGGCTGGGGGCTGCACCTCTGCAGGTGTGGGCAGGGCTTTCAGCAGGGATCTCTGGTGGGATCTCCATCAAGGGCTTCGGTGACACAAAACCCTGCCAGAACACCACCAGCACCGCCTGGTTTGGAGAATCCTGCCCTACGTGCAGGAGCATTCATTTGTTCCATCCCRCTTTTACTGTGTAACATGCCTTAAAACATTGCCTTGGGGAGCCTGGAAATGTATTAAAGTGATTACACAGAAATTCATGCAAATCGCTATGGTAATTTTGAAATTACTTAATTCCATAAAATGCCTGCAGTTTTCAGTGTCCTGTTCTGAGCTGGCTCTGGGAAACACTCCTTCAGAGGTGTGAGCAAGCAAAGGTGGAACTAGCATCCCTCACAGAATGTCACAAGAGAGGGAAACACACACCTTCAAGAAGCCCCAAGCCTTTCCAGAGCACAGGAAGCAGTTCCTGCTCCACAACAGGTACCCCGGGAGGACGTGTGTAGGAAACTTGTTAATCCAATGTATTGGGATCTACCTGCACAAAACCTGTTGTCATTTCTGGAATATCTCCTGTTTCCATATCATAATTCCCATCCCTGGACATCCTGTCAGGGGTTCCTCCTGGTTTCAGGCAGGTTTGGTATGATAAAGTCACCATTTACGATTACTTAGTCATGATTGTCTTGATGGAAAAGAGCTCAAGAATATAAGAAACATCTACATGTTCTGAATAAAATGAGTTAAGAACAGAAATTTTATTGAGAAGCACATTAAAGCAGATGGGCACAGCGGAATAAGCCTCCAGCCTTAATTAGTAAGGAAAACAGTGACCTGCTTTCAATTTAAAAAATATACACAGTAATAGTTTACAGGACACAGAGCATCCCGTGGCCTCAGTAAACTCCAGGTCTGGCTGCCTGTGAACCMCCAGTTCAGTATGTCTTGCTAATGCTCAGAGTGTGCTTTTAATATGCTAAATGTATCCCTAAAAGGATACTAAAAGCCTTACATTAGCATATTCTGCATGATCTTTGAATATACGAGCAGTGCAAGAGAGGCAGAGATTCGCTGTCATGGCCTAATTAAAAACGAATAGTGTAGCATTTTGACCTAACAAAAGTAATTTTTTTGTCTCCTGTCCTTGTTTAGTCCTTTGGCTGGAGCCAGCAAAGAGCTGAACTGAACTCYCTTTAACAGCCTGCAGCTTTGGGGTGCTGGTTTTTCACCTCAGTCTACATACTTGGTTAAAACTTCTTTTGTGCTATCTATCTATCTATCTATCTATCTATCTATCTATTGTCAGAAAAAAAAGTAAGTCATTACTTAATTTATAGCTTTCTATTACCACAATTAGAATTTTTAAGTTCTTTCTCTCCATTTATCTTCTCCTGTACCTTTTCAACACTGTTCACCTACATCACACACCCGTGGTTTGAATTTCTGCCCTCGACAGAACAGTGGCAGGRTTGTGTGTTTTGTTTTTCTTAAACAGAGTCTCTATACAAAGGTGAATTACACTCAGAGATGTCTTATCAGGCCCTGGCACTTCCCATAACCTTGTTTTGAAGTCTAGTTCATTTGAAGGTCAGTCTTTTCACTTGTACTAAATATCTAGTGGTTAAAAAAACCCCACTGGGATGGATGCTGACAGGCAATCTAAGGGAAAACCATGCTGTCACAAACTCGTCATTAAATTACTATCATATACAGGTCTGGTTAATCAAAAGTGAGTCACCAGGTTTTGCTGAGTGACTTCTTTGCCTTTCTGCTAAGAGCAGAGGTGGTAAAAGCTGGTGTGTCCCAAGAGGTGTGTAACTCAGGTCTCAACTGAACTGCTCACAAGGTGTTGCGACTTYGGTGTTAATTTTCAGGGATATTCTAAAACCAGATCCCAGGATTCTCACGTATCAGAGCTGGCTGGGAATGAGCTGTTCCCTTCACAGCTCAGAACTATCAGACCCAGAAATCACAGGCAGCTATAATCTTCAACCCCCAGCTCAGGAAACCACATTTTCAATTCCTGCTGAAAGTACTACCTCTTGCTGGTGTGCCAGAAATGTCTCTGGCAAAAGACAATGGCTTGCCCACACTGAGCTGCCTTCTATTCCATTCTAAAATAATAATTTGCCAGTTTCCAGTGGGAAAATAACACCTTAAAGGGCTCAATCCTGCTCAAGTAAGGCAAGATGTACACTGGATTCGGCAAGTCAAGAGYGCGCCTGTAATATTCAGGTTTATGTTCTACCTGGGGACCTGTGTATGGGTACCTTAGTTTTTTTGTAGTTTGCAGTGTGAAAAGCTGCCAGGCTCCCTGAATGCTGTACAAACACACCCTCCAGTCCCACTGACAGTGCAACTCCTGGTGTTCCAGTCACATCCTAGCACCTTCCCGTGCTTCCCTGGTTTTACAAGGACAGCTGATGCCACTTTCAGATTCAACCCCAAACCTAATCCGGCCTTGAAGGCATCTAAAGGTCTCTGGATTGCCTAAAATTAGAGGCCCAGAGCTCAGCTTCCTGGGCACAGTGGGACACTGGCACAGGGATACAGAAGAGGTGTGGCTCTACCCCCCAGGGTGGACAGCTATTGCAAGAGTGAGCCAATGCATTGCCCATCACAGGCACTGGCCAGGGGAACCAGGCCTTTGCTGACCTCACACATTTTCCAGAGGCTGTTTTTGATACTTGCAACAGCACTCAATACGGAATACAAAGAATAACCCCCCGGCATGTGGTGAGGAATAGGGAAGGCAGATGCATTTTCTGCAAACGCCATCCACCCCCCGAAGAATGAACAGTGCTTTGAGGCGGCTGAGAAAGCTGGGGAGGTCTTATAATTGTGGAGATTTTTTTTCCCTTCTCCCTGACACAGTGAGCATGGCCTGGCTGGCTKGAGCTTAACAGGGCCTGCCGCTGAAGTACAGAACTGCTGTTCACACCAGAATTGCCTGATAAGTGACAGGGCTCGGCGTGAGTGATAAGATGTGGGCACAAACTACACACGCTCCGTGGTGGCAGGAATRTCCACCTGGCCTGGCTCCAGTTGGCCTCGGGGGAACTCCCTGTGCTGGCCCTGGCTTTGGTGAGCGTGGCTTGGTGCTGTCCCTTGCTGGACAGCAGTGGGGTCACCGAGCTGACCACCAGTGTCCTTGGGCTGAGAGTGATCTCGAAACAGAACGCCTGTGAGGAGTGGGAATTCCTGAAAAAGGCCCTTCTCCTCTCTTAGAGTTCTCGTTAAGTGGTGTCTATTYCTGGGCAGGTTACAAACGCTGGGGACAGTTGTTGCCACATTTTAAAATAGCCCCGGAGGAAGGCTTAACTGTTCCCTGGCCAGCAGCAAAGCGTGACTGCTATTCCTAGATCAAAAAAGGCAATTATTTAGCAGACCCTAGGAAGGAATGGAGGGATCAGGAACATCTCCACGTGACATGACTTCAGAAGTCCCCCTCCTTCTACCAACCCTGAGTCTGCACCCAAGTGACTACCCCAGCGCTGGAGTCCTGGAACCAAATCCCCAACTTATTACACCAAATGCTGCGGTCCACCACTCACTTACAAAGCTGTGAGAGCAGCAGGAAAACGTCCTTGTGTTTGAAGCCCACAGGAGCCTCTGCTCACGCTGTGTTTACCTTTGCAGCTCACTTGAGCCGTGGCTCCAGCACCAGGCGTCTGCTCGCAGCCCCTGTTCGCGAGCAGGAGGCGTCATCTSCTTCACAAGCTGACGCTGAGTGGAGCTGCACCACAGCACATCCAGCCAGGGCAGCATCCTGCCCGGGGCTGGGACACGCACGTGGTCACAGCACCACCTAAGGCACGGATTTGAGGAGGCGCAGCCGGACCAGAGCAGCATCCCTGGAGATGGCCTCACACACGTCAGGTGTGTGAGAAATCAGGAAAAGCCTCCACCTGTTAAATAAACCCCCCTACTGAAATTTAAATGATGGCATTATTTGAGTATATCTTTATATATTTATCTGATGAGCCTCGCACAACTCTATCCTCAGTGATTTAAAAGCTTGTCCGAGCCACGCTGCCCGCTGTTCCGAGAAGTTCCGCTTCCCAGCCCCGGGATCACATTCCCAGCCGAGCTGCCCCTGTGTACAGTTACACACACCCGTGCTTCCGCCCGAGGTGGGACCACGGGGAAGCATCTCCCAGCCTCACGCTCCCGGGATTCCTGTCACACTCACGGGGGGCCGCTTGGCCGATCGCTTCAACCCAGCTCCCCCCGGCTTGTCGGSAGAGCAACCCGAGCCTGCGACCGCAGCACTGCATCTCCTCTGCCCTCCTGCCTCTTCACATTAAACATGATGGGACCAGGCACTTAGGGGCTATTTAAACCACCTTTCCAGGAATAGCCTCAAATAAATGCCTCCCTTCCCATGGTCACATTTGAGAAAGGCCTGTTTGAACCRTGGGGTTCACGAGCTGCCCAGCACCGGGGGAGGCACAGCTTCACGGAGAGTGGGGCGGCTGGCAGGAGCACAGGGCCGGTGCCACGGGCACTCCCAGGCACATCCCACCCGCCAGCTCCCACCCCAGCCCTGCACAGCGCCCAGGAATCCAGGGGAAGCAGCTTCCTCTCGAGGGAAATGATGGAAAATACAGCAGCAAGAGTGTCAACAAAAAGCGATGGGGACACCAGGGAGCTGCGGGGCACTTCAGGTACACACCCTTTGTGAGCAGGCCTTTATCTTCCATGTCAAATACCTTTGGCTTTCAGAAAAAATTTCAGGGGATGTGCTGCATATAAAGCTTTTAATATACACMCATTTTTTTAATATAAGTCTGATCAGTAAGAAAAAGAGTTTTAAAGCCAGCCCTGTGGCTTTGGGTCGTGTGTGCAGGCACAGCTACACAAACCTTTCTTTTGGGCGAATGTTCGTCTGGCTTGATTCATGCTGTAATAATGCGCAATTTTCTCGGAGCCAAGCACTGARGGATGTGATGTTGCATAAGGAAATCCCTCATCTTCACTCTAAATCATCCTTTTGTCATGGGAAATGTAAAGCAATTTAAAAATTAAAATATATCACGGACTAATGATGGAAGGTCTCATCCAAAACCAATGGAAAAAGCGAATTGATTTCCTTTTGTTTTGGCTTTGTCTCAGCCATGACTCTGGTTCAGGACAAACTGCCTTGCCACGAACAAAGGACCAGAGGGCAGGGCAGCCCTGGGGCAACCAGCCCAGCCCAGGTCTCGTGGAAGGAATTTCCAACTGGATTCAGGCAACTCCTGCTGGCAAAGGAGCAGGCTCATGACACCAAACCTGACACAGCTCAAGCTGGATCCTCTGAAGGAAAGCAACTGTAAGCACAGCAAACTGTAGGGTAATGAGCTCATATATATGTCAGGACACAGTCCCAGACACTGTAGGAACATAAAGAACCCCACACAAAGCAGGGGGAAGTTTAAAGTAATAGATGCAAGGGATCTTGAAAGCCAGGAAGCCCTTTGAACACAGGAGTGCTGTGGGCAACCAGGTACAGCTTGACTACACTRAACACAGAAACAGTCTGGCCTCAGACAGGATCAGAAGAAAATCACATCTGTGACCACGAAATGCCTCCTTCCCTCCCGATACCCACACAGTGCCAGGCTGGAAGTGTGCAAGCAGTCTGCTTTATCCCTACTGGAAGCTGGAAAGCAAGCTCTTCTTGGACATGAATTCTGTCAAGGGTAATGATAATGAAATACTGGGGTGGGGCTCATTCCTTATCCATTCCTTATCCTAGAGACACTGTCAGGGACTGCCCTCTCCTTCTTCCTCCCACAGCCAGGACAACATGCCACTCCAGAGGATCACAGGAATGGRGAGCTGCCTTTCCACAGCAGAGGAGAAGAGGGAAATGGTAAGGACGGGGCTGCAGGTGCCTGGAACCTCAACACAAGCAAGAGACTTCAGTTTCTTCTGAGCAGCTTGGGAGCTATTCTGGGATGGAGAGAACTGCTGGGCGCTGGTGACCCGCAGGAAATGACTCCCACAGCAGTAACCCGAGCAGACCATGTGAGCAGGGATGCCACTTCTGTCCCTCTTTTGAAGATAAGTCCGTGCTCTGAGATACCAGCATCGAAATACAGTAGGCAGGGCCACAGGACAGCACTGGACTGAACTGGTTTTGGGGCCATTTGTGAATTTGCAATCCCTCCAAGAGGGCAGTGTTTATTTCCTCCGTGCTGCTTTGGTAATTGATTCATTACTGTGCTCGCTGGACTAAGCACGGCACCATGAGTTCAGGAGTGCCATAAAGGAAGCACATCGTCATTAAATACTTGCCCTGCAGGAGGGTGGGCAGGGCCACCTCTTTGTCTTAGGTACCCCCCAGGAAACCTGCAGGCTAAATTTATTCTACTGACCAAACAAGGGTGGACAGCACGATAAAGAGGTGCCACCTGCCAAAGGCCATTCAGGAATGGGGTGCCTGTAACTGCAGCCACACCTCAGGGGCCTCAGGCCAGTGTGTGGCACATGGAAGATGCTCCCTGACACATTTGAGTGCAACCCCGTGCACAGGTTTTGACTGCGGGTGAGACGAATGGGCACAGCACCCTGAAGTGGCTATGAGCATATATTCAGGCTTATTGAGGCATAAATCCGGGAAGCCACATGTTCAGGTGATTTCCAAGTCCACCTAAGCTTTATGAAACCTATTTTTTAGCCAAACAACTGTAAATGAGCAGCGCCTGGTGACATTTTATTACATTTCCCCTTATTATGCCTTAGTGGTAAATCGTTCTCGCCAATCAGTGTCGCAGTGTCAGAGAGACTCTTGCAGAGAGTCACCTGAAGACAGCAGAGATAAGAGATTTGACTGTCTGTCTGTGCCAAATGGGCTGCTTTTCATCTTTCAGTGCAGCTCAGAGTCCTGATTAGAATAATAAACCAACACAATGATCAATTAAGGGAGTGGAGGAGCAGGTATGCTGTCACAACCAGCAACCATCCTGCAGGAATAAATCAAAGTAACAGCAGCACGAGGAAAGGAGCACTTTACACTCGATGTTACAGCAAGAACTGTTGAGAYTCACGTTTTGCAGTGAAGCTATTGAGCATATTTGCATCATTCTGATGAGGAGGAGGAGCACACCCTCGAGGGGTTTTCTTTTCCAATTACATKCAACATCACGTGAACGCTCGATGTATGAATTTCCAGTTACCCCACTATGACAGGAGAGGTGGAAACACCCATGCTTTTGTGGTGCTATGAATGAACAGCACCTCCACAAAGTTTTCAAAGGCTGATGARGAAAACAGGAGCTTAGAAACCACARATGTTTCTATCTCCTTCCCATACATTTTGGTTCAGAGTGTTGTGAGTATAACTGACCGAGGGCCAGTCAGAGGACTTTTATTTCCATTTCTAAGGGATCACCAGCTTTGCCATGTGGGACTTCCATGAGTTTGCTCAAAGAACAGCAGAAACCTTTTGCTRTGCCCTCCTGGTCTCTCACCCATCACTGTTCCCCCTCTGGAAAGCGGGCCTGGCGTGAGGGTGGGTTTTGGTAGAGGTTTAGGCTGTATGAGAAATAAAAAGGTAGGCACACAAAACTTCTTTAAAGCAGCAAGGGAGAGGAAGGCTCTTAAAAGGGCATGTTTAGGCATCAAAATGAGAGGCATTCAAACAATAGGACAATTGGGGGGTTTGGAAGCAAACAAAACACTCTAGGCCCTAATTCTGCAAATGKTTATGCACATGCTTCTCTATTTGGGAAATCAGTATTTTACCAATCTGGTAATTACTATTTTAAGTGCTTCACCTTCAGCACTTTTCTAAACTCTAGGCCCACAGCCTGTTGAAACACCCCTAAGCAAATAACAAAACAAGGGTGTGGTATTTACTCTGGGGATGGGTCTGTGCCCTGGGTACGAACCAAAGGGTCCACCTTCCTCCAGCTTTTGTTTGTGAAACGCTTTAAAAAGATTCACGGATTGTTTCCAACAACCTGTGAGGAAGAGGAACAGATTTGACGCCTGAAACATCCATCTGGGACAGAGTCAGCAGGGAGCAGGATGGCACACRGAGCTGCAGCTCCTTAGGGTGGCCAGGAGCAGATCAGGGGAGGAGAGCTCCTGGAAGAGGGGCTTTCCCACCTCTCTGGAGCATCTGACAGAGCAAAATCAGTGGGGGGCTGCTGCCTGCCCCAACATCCTACACACACACACACTGTGCCTGCACTGAGCTCTGATCTGCTCGTGTCCGTCACGAGAGGAGAGCAGAAGTGGCACAGCCACAGAGTAGCAGAAGGCAGCACAGACTGTGAAAAGCCTGGAAGAAAACCCACAACAGGCACAAAGTCTGCTGTCCATTTTATGTGCTCCATCAGTTCACTGACTTTCTTGTATGCTCTTCTTCCACTGGGCCCTGAAAGGAGCTCAAATACCATTCTTTGGCAATAGCCAAGCAGTTACTAAAAGCAGGAAACTGAAGCTTTTCACAAAGCAGGCTCTTGGAAGTTTATCCCATCCCATCTTGTTCTTCTCCCTGGTCCCCAATAACTAGTCCTGGACACAGTCCTGCTTTGCAGAGCTTGTTGCTCTGGTGTCACCCCAAAGCAACCAGTCTGTGGCTTTCGGGTGCTCTGTGATTTTTAACCGTGATAGTGGAGACCTTTCTGGCATTCCTGTGTTGCTAAGGAATGTTTAGTTGCTATCCCAGGCTGAAGTTTCTCACTGCAATCCTATATTCCCTTGGACCAACACATTAATTAAAGTGTCACTGTGCCATTTCTTCCTGCATGAGAYCACGGTTTTCTTTTTACGAATGCAGCAACAAGGTGGGAGAAATGCAAAAAAAAAGTGGGCTGTGGGAAGATAAGAGCATTGCTAATTACATCTTCCACCTGCCTGCAGYGCTGAGATCCTAATGAAACGTACGAGTGAGATCCAACACCGGCAACAGGCTGCACATGGGGTCCCGGGCAGTGCCCAGCTCCCCCCGTCCCACAGAACCAACCCGGAGGACTTCAGTAGCTGCTCGTGCTTTGCAGCTCCCAGCCACAAGACAGGGATTGATTTACTGGAGAATGAATGTGATGCTCTGCAAGTAGCTCAGGCTGCACCAATTAATCAATTACCCGAGTACATTCCACTTTAATACATTCATTACTATTCCAATCTTTAGTCAACCGCTCGCTCCACGTGCCACGAGGCTCTGTGTGAGGGAATAACAATATTCCCTTTGCAAGGGAGAAGCACCGCTTCCAGCGCCAAACAGGGAAAACCAGGGGCGTGTTGGTGGCTGTGTGCTGTGAACAATCCTGTCCTGGCTTTGTTTGATACACCCATTACAAACATTTATTGGAGATTAGGAGCAGGAACTGATCCGAAGGATGGTTCTGCCTTCATGGCTCAGCTTGGCACACGCAGCTGAAACTGCTTCAAACAGCTTCCTAGAGCCAGAAATCTTTCAAGCTGTGATTTTTTTAAAACTTTTTTAAAAGCAGGAATAAAGTCTGAGAACTGTGGGCAGCACCTCCCAGCCTTCAGCTGTTTTGCTTCCCTCTCCCCCTCTTCTGGCAAAATTCCCAGAGGAAACGGCCCCTTTAAAGCTGCAAACCCTYTCCCCTGACCTTAATGGGTGTCAGAGATTGTCCATAACAATTCTGGGGTTAATCTTTTGATCCACTTAACCTACMAAATGAGCGAGCTGTGTGGGACTGCTGCAAGTCCATCAGTGCTTTTGCCCCTGTGGGAATCTCACCTTTTTGTTCCCACAGGGGAGAGTTTCTGCCAGAAGCTACTCTGAACCCCCATCACCAGCCAGGAGCTGAGGAGGGGCTTTCTGTAAGGMCCCCAGGAGTCCTGGTGACAGAGACCCAGGGTGTGGGGTGGGAGAGGAGAAGTGAGATCTGGGATTGAAGGTAAAAGTGGATCAGAAATTATCTGCAGGAGCGGGAAAAATGTGTTTGTTGATAACAAGTGCAGTGTTTGATGTGCAGACGTACTTCCCTATCTAGCCTTTCATCAGGAGCCAGAGGATTTATCCTTCAGGCATGAGAGATGGAACAGCTTAAAATGGTTAGTGACCACAGAAAGGATTAGCACATTATTATCTTTTTAATCCACAACATTTACTTTTTCAGGATTTATTGGAGCTAATACAAAAGTGATTAGTGTTCTGGTTTTGCCAAAGGAAGAGGTTGTTTATGAGTCCATTCCCACACACGGCCTGTAATAAACAGATAGTGCTGGCTGGAAGGTGGCCAGCAGCAGAAAGTTTCATCTTCTGCACTGTACTCACAGAAATAGAAATGACTTCTGCAATGGCCAATAAGTCCCAAAGAGGACCTGCTAAAAGTAAACCAAAAGTATGTTGCATTACCCCACCCTGCAAGCACACAATAAGAGGTTGTGTGGAAAGTTCTTCAGCTTTTTTGCATTTGCTAGACGTGTGCTATTTTTACAAAAGTGGGATAAACCAGCCCCCAGCATTCCAGGATCTCGGTCAGCCCACGAGACATCAYGACTAAAAAATGCTGAGATGTTAAAAATAATCAATGTTATTTTTTTCTGTGCGCAGTCCAGCTGATGAGAATTCAGGATTCGTATTTTCCACCTTTGCTCCCCATTTGCGATGGCTGGAAATGGATTGATTTGTTTTTAGGCGGAAGCTGAAATTCTCAGGCCATCACAAAGCACCTCAGGCTTTCAGCAGAATCCCCAAGCTGACTTTCACAAACCTGTCCATGTAACTCAAGATGTTCAATCCCTTCTTCAGAATAGCCCGGGAACCYGAGACTCCAGGACTGTGTCCCGCCCTTTCCGAAGTGGACTCGTGTTCCTCGAGTGCATGCCAGTTTGAAGGGTTCTTAGATGGCTAACTGCAGCTCATGGCAGCTAGATGCTTCGCTATTTTTAATAAACACGTGGCCGTCACCACCTTTTGAAAGCAGGGGTTATTATTTTAGATCTTGGGCTTTTGAAAGTGATTCTTATTGTAACACCACAAGAGGAAAAGTGGTAAGCTGAAGGGATGGACAAACACGGAGAAGCAACAAACCAGAAAACTTTCATTTTCCCACCTTATTGCTCTGCATTGAGTATCTCTGCTAAATCTCTGCGGCATGTAAATGCTCCTTTAGGAAGAAAGATGCTAAAATCGAAGGTGAAGAAATCTAACTGTGGGTTGGCTTCTTTGGTTCTCCATTCCCTGTGAGGCTGRAGGGACAACAGAGCTTTCTTTGCTTCCCCTCGGCTTGGACAGCAGATCCAACGAGCACTGCTGCAGAAGTCTGGCGCGGGTCGGGGTTTAGGGGTGGTTTCTTGCAGAGCAAAGCTTTTCGAACAATACTGGAAAAGCTCCCGCCAGGATCCAGGCAATGTACTTCCCCATCACACGGCAGACAGGTGGAAAACATGAAAGGGAAACAGTCAATAGCTGCTTGCTCTCTCAGCCCCTCTGAACTGCCAGCGTTTCTCAGGGAGCTGTGAATTACTCCCCCATTGTTCTTGCCGCATTATTATTTTGAAGTGCCTCATGCCTGTGCTATTCGCTCGCCTGCTTTGTTTGCCTTATCAGTTTGCTGGGTGATGTATAATTAAAAAAGCCCTGTTTTACCACCTCGCTCACAGATCTCTTTAGATAATACCCCAAGCGTGATAGCAAGGAAAACACAACGTAAACTCCAAGTGCTGCAGCCTCCGTGTGCGTTTACTGAAACCTTCCCTTCTGGGATCCGCGTCTCTCATCGTTTGTGCTACAAACGCCAGGATTTGTCTCCCGGTGACATCTGGGAGCATGACAGTGCGCTGACATGAGAAAGCACAGCCTCTGGTGGCARGGGAGGCTGGACAATCCCCCCCAGCTGCTCAGCATCCACCATTCCTGACAAAATCTCCCACGGGGCCCTCGGAGATACACCTGGAGGTGGTGACTGCAGATTAGAGGTAGACAACACATTCCTAATTGCCAGGTAGATATTCCATAACTGTTTGTCAGGGAGAACAAACTSAGCACCTCCTCTGCACACACCCCCTGCCCTTCCCCTTCAGCCCCAGCCGATGCCACTGTTCTCCTTTCACCTCTTCTCCAGAGTCTCAATCTACGTGACACATTTATGCCACCTCTGTTCTAACACAGCCTTTTTTGTCTGTCACTGAATCCTCAGCTCCTGTCCAGGCTCTTCTCATGTCTTGACAACAGCATCTCTCCTTTGAGAAGCAACTTCGCCCTTCTCTGTTTCCTTCTGAGTTCCACTGTGTGACTACTTCCCYGGCTCACCTCTCAAAACAATCCTTTCTCTTCTCTCCGCACCTCGCGTCTCCTCATCACATCAAATAAAAGCAAATTTTTATTCACTTTCAGGATCTTCCAGAGCCTATCATTCTCTCATGCACTATTTATGCCTTCTCCCACCTTCAATGGGCCCGTCGTGCCACCTTTCATCAAACACCAGGTACGTTTTCAAACATCTTTTGTTCTTTCTTCTCTGCCGTGTCTCCGAGACGCGGACATCCAGCACTGACCTTTCCAATCCTTCCCCTCAAACCCCCTTTGCCTTCAAACAGGAATGAAACTTGGCTGTCTTGGGAGCTCTGGCTGTGCAGAACTGCTGCTCCATGAGAAGCTGCTCTGTCTCCCTGTCTTKGCTTTACCCACCCCCCTGGGTCCACTGGTGGCCTCCTGTCTTGATCACACTGAGCTGTTTAGGATTGGGGCTATTTTTTTCAGTCTTCTCCCATGGGTTTCTGAGTGACAGCTGGGAAGTGCTGCTTTGAGATGAGTGCTGTAAACTGATGGCCCTTGTGTTCTAGAAGGGAGTACCTCAGGTCTATACATCACCATTTAGAGAAGTTTATATTTACTTGCAAAATCACGACCTCCAACAGGAACACAGCCCCTAATTTAGAAATGTCTACGCAGAAACACTTTTCTCAACAAGTAAAAGAAAGCTCAGTGTTTACTGGGGAGATTTTGCTGCTGCTGTTTAACACTGCCTCACCATCCAAACCTTGGTAATAGGGCCAGTAATCCTATGCAGAAATCAGGCAAACCACATTCCTGTGATCCATGTAGGGTACGAAGAGCTTACACACCACAGGTTATCACAGCTCAGGTGCTGAGTGACAGCTTATGAACAAACGACCCACAAAGCTGTGGTACCTGGCACATCTGAACTGTCTCCCACATCCTATCTTCCTGAGGAATACAGGGAAACCATGGCCCTCACTGCCCTGCTCAGGGGGATGGTGGGTTAGGCTTCAATTCCTTTCCACACTGTCGAGTGAAGCAGAGGTTTGGCCACAAGGGTCAGTTTGGGCACTCCAGATTTTGGGCACTCAGCTCTGGTGGCTGAGATAAAAAGAGCCTGTCAGCTTAGAGGTTGAAGGGACTCTGGTGTGTGGCACAAGGAGACACCGAGCGCAGCCAAAGCTGAGAGGCACTGRAAAWRGAAAGAAACCTTTGCTTGAGGGCTCCTAACTGTTGGCTCGGGGGGCATTGGGCAGGATGGCAGAGAGTAGGTCTGAGAGCCTTTTGTTTCTCTTCCCTTCTCCAGATACCAGGGAACAGAGCTCCTTGGAAAGAAAGGACTGGACAGTCTTTTTCAAACAGCTGCCAAGGTGTTTGGGCATGGGTAGCATCCCTTCAAAGGCAAAATGAGGGGCAGGGTGAGCAGGACAGTCCAGCATTGCAGTGAGCGGGGCCAAAGACACCTTTTCCCCCAAGGTGGCACGCTGCTCTTGGCCAGACCAGCAGCAGCAAATGAGAAAGGGGCTGTCCTCCACACCCAGCTTGCACGGGTGCAGCTGAAATCAGTTTTGAAGTCCAGTCAGTTCGGCAGGTATGAAATCCCAAGAGAATGCACTTAACTTAGTGCCCAGACATCAATTTAGCTCATCTGAGTTACTGAAGTAGGCTGAATCAATACAAGGCACTTGTAAATGGATTTAAAAGAACATTCRTGTGGGGTTTGTTTCAATTTAACAAGTCACGTTAAGGAGCGATTTTATTTAAGGCCRAGCAAGGTTTCTTTGTTGGCTATCCCTAAACCCTGGACTACGACTCTAATTACCCACCTAAGCCAGCAGAGAGGAAAGCAACCCTTCCGTGCAGCTCTGAGGGAAAGCCCCCTGAGCAGAGACACGCCCAGGCAGCACCGCCACTTCCTCCTCAGGAGCAAAGCAGCAGGGTTGGCCAGGCCCACTGACAAAACAGTTTTCTGTATTTATACCAGAGRGGAAATTAGCAGATTAATATTTACTTCCAGCCACTGCTACCAGCCTGAAGGGGAAATGGAGCAGAATGAGGCCAGCAGAGGTCATAGCTCATTCAACCCATCRGCATCATCAAATTTGCTCAGCAGAGCTTTGATTACTTTTCCAAACTTCAAGGCTGGTTTGTGGTAAGACATTTTTCTAGAAAGGGAGGAACAGAAGGCTAAAACTAAGGCCGTGTTAACATATTAATAAATCTCTCAACTAGCAAAACTATTATCTTTATTTGGGAAGCYGAATGCTTCTGAATATTAAATCAAAACCGCTCGCTCTGAACATCTACAAGTCCTGTTGCTGGCTGCAGTGGRGGCTGCCCTGAGATTTATGGGGCTCGTGCAGGGCTCACTGCACAGCCCATGGGATTAAGCAGTTATGCCATTAAAATACCCCTCTCAGCTCTCCTTTGACACACAAAGGGGAGGATGCTGCCCTTGCCCCCCCTCACCCTGTGCATATTTTAGCCCTGTAAGACACCAAGTGTCACTCACAGACCGGCACTCACCACAGCAGGAGAGCCTCTGAGTCTGGCTGTTGTTTCGGGGCTGTCACCTTCCCCTGCCAGCAGCCCTACGGAGCACACCTGGACCAGCACTTCCGAGGGCACCCCCCTGGGAGCAAACACCAGCCAGGGGCCACCCGTGCARTGGGGGCTTTGACACCCAGCTGGTGAGCAGCATGGGGGAGAAATAAATAAGTAAGTAAATAAATAAATAAACGAGGGAGCGTGGTATCACCATTTCAGAACAAAACACAGTTAATTCCCGCCCGCTCCTGGTGAGACTGGCGGGACACATCCAGGCTTTGGATGTCCTGCCGATGCCAATCAATGTCCAGCTCTCCCAAAGCAAGGCTTGTACCTATTGATTCAACGTGAAGCAAAATCTTTCATCGGCCCCTGTGGGCTCCTTGCACAGCCTAGGACACAGCCAGCCGTGTCCAGCCCAGCTTCCCCATCGACCACATTTGGGACAGGGTGCCTTGCCTTTGTCCTCTCCGTGTTTGCCTTACCCTTTTCTGCACTATGACATTTTTGTTGTTATTATTCACGGTTGACTCACCTCCGCGTTACATTTTTTATTAGTGTTTGCGACACTCTGCTCAGGATAATGGATCTTTAACTGGCTGAGGCTCGTAAAGGATATTAGGGGAAGATAATCACGACTATTTCATGGAAAGGAAACTCGGTTAACTCCACCAGAAACGGGAAAGCCATCTCCTGGGCTGCACATCCACCCTGCTTTCTGTACAATGCTAGGAAAGAGTAATTTCAGCAGGACCTGGTCTGGGCCTTCAAGCCAGGGAGTGATCTCAGTCATGACCTRAAGCTCACCACCAGTTCAGGTGCACTTATTTGATGTTGCTTTAGCTTAAAAAAAAAAAAAAAAAAAGAACCAGCACGCTTTTATGAAAGAAAATTCAGTCTAAAACCAGATTCAGTTATTACTGTTCAATTAACACAATTCGTTTGGTTGAAAATGTAAGTTAATTTGTGGGAGAAAGCTCTCGAATAAGCCATACCTTTTCATTTTTCAAATGAAAGGCGGTGCCTGGCAATTTCAGCCCTTTCCCCCCGGTTTTCCAAACTCTTCCTTTCGGCGTTTATTCAAGGGCTGCGCGGATGGACGTGCCTTCGCTTCCGAGCCTTAGAGAAGCGAGAGCACAGCCATGAAAGTTTCACCAAGGAGAAAAAAAAAGAARAAAGGAAAGAAAAGAAGAAAAAAAAAGGCAAGGCAAAGGGGTTTCAGAGAAGACAGCCCCTTGAGCGATTCGCAGACATCAAAGAAAAAGGCCTCCAGCGTGTTCTCCTCATGTGATACCTTTGTTCCCCCGCTCCGCGCCCGCAGGCACGTTCCCGGCGATGCGCACGGCGCTCCCGCAGCCCCGGCCGGCTCCGTGTCCGCAGCATTCCCTGCCTCCATCCCGGCCTTCTCCCTGCCTCCATCCCGACCGCCTCCCGCGGCTGAACCCCGGTGGGACCGTCCGGGGAGCCTGGAGCCCCGGAGAGCTCCGGCAGGTCTGGATGCCACAGCCTGGCTGCTCCTTCATCCTCCGCGCAGGTACAGCCCGCGGTGCTCGTGGGGCGCCTGCGTGGCTGTTTCCCACTCTGTTCACCCCGATTTCCCTTCTGCGGGGCTGCATTTCTATTCTTCTCTCTCTATTCTCTATTTTCTCTTTCTGTTTGCCCTCCAGGTTACCTTTCCCTGCCCATCTCTGGCTCGCCTAGGGGGTTTGCAGAGGCGCAGGGAAGGTGCCTGCGTGTTTTCCCTCTGCCCTTGGATGCATCCCGGGCAGCATCTCCCCTCCCGTGGGGCAGGGAGTAGGGAGAACGAGTCAGGTCACCAAGGCTCAATTGTAATTGTCAATCGACTGACAGTCCCCTTTACTTTGCCCAGTCGCATGAAGAAGCTCCTGGCAGTGAATTCCTCGCTCCCCACCAGGGACTGCTGTTATCTGCCTGCAMATTCGGGAGCTGCCAAGAGTTTTCCTCAGCTGGACTCCGCAGGCAGGACCTGTCGGCGCAGCACCGCGGAGGGGTTCAGTCTGTTGGGGCTCCTTTCACAGGCTGACACCTAACACATCCTCCTGACAGCAGAGGTTCCCTTTCCCATCCCAGGGGACAAGGCTGGAGTGACCAAACCGAGTTTCAGCTCACYCCCCGTGCCGAGTGTTTGGAGGCTGCTCTGCCTGCCCTGCCTGCAGGGGCTTTCCTGGAGCTACACGCAGCAAAGGAAAGCTTTTGGTWCATTGCCTCTCCAGTCCCTCCATATAGGGTTTCCAGGGAATTTCTCTCTGCAGCAAATGCCGTGAAAATGAGCAGGCATGAAAATATCCTGGGGAYGCCAACTACTTCCAACATGTAAACCTAGGGGTCTGATTCAACCTTCTTTGAACTCTTTTTTTTTTTTTTTTGCAATGAATGGGTGTTCTAACGTCCTAAACACAAACTCGTTATTTCTACAGGCTGGCCAGGAAAGCTAGAAAAAGGATCTCGCTGTTGGACTTGGGTTTAAATGCAGATCTTTGAAATGCCTCTGCTGAGCTTCAAGTCAAGGCACTGAACTGACACCCAATCCCCAGAATTTCATGCCATGTTGAGCCCGAGATGTCAGCAGCCCCACGCTGCTGGAGGCTGCTCCCTCTGCCCCACCAGTGGCTCACAGCCCATGCCCCCACCGTGGATGGTGGCCACTGGGCTATCCTGCTCAGCAGCCTGCCTTTTGCCAGGGAGTGCTGATGGATTACATTCCCCATGTAACACAAGGCTTTAATTACTTTACAAAAGCACGAAATTCCTTGTCAGCTGTAGCCTGTCAGAGGGAAATGAGAAAATCAATGAATTCAGAAGACTGTAGAGAGAAAGGGGGGAAAAAATAAAAAGATAAAAAAAAACTTAAACCAAACAACAAACACTGAAATTAATGCTTCTTTCATTCATTTGAAGATGAGATACTAGTGGAGCAGCAAGGATTTTAATGTCTAAAACACCTAGTCAGGGCTTAGCCTGGGCTGGGGAGTACAACCCAGMTGTTTCTTTGTTTCCCAAGCTGGTGGGAAGCTGGGATATCTGTTTTTTCAGCAGTGCTGTCACTATAAACTGCACTATCCTTCCTGACTGTAACACTTACTGCACCTCACTGAAGTTACAGTGCAGCTCAGCACAGATCTGTCTGCCAAAGCTGGCTGTTTGGGAATGTCCCCCGTTCCTGACCCGTGTGATTGAAAAGGAGGGATTGCTGTGTTCAGATGTTTAACTCCCTGCCAAGCCCGTGGCCAGAGCAATCCCTGTGCTGCTGGAGCTCTCGAGTCGGGCACAGCCACTCCATTACCACAAGGCTTCAGCAGTGTTGGATTTATCTTGATTGCCCACATTTCCAGGAAGCTAAAGGGTGTTTCACACCTCCAGAACACGGAGGATTTCTTGCTTCATAAGTGAAAAATGCACGGATAGAGAGAACTACTGCAGAGAGAAACTGCCAAGGAAAAACTGAAAAATGAGTGGTGTTGCTATTTTACATGGCATTATCAGGTAACAATGGCAACATACCTGGATGCATTTTTTAATGACATTTAAACTAACGTTTGACAGTGTTAAAGTTGAATCCCACATCACACCAGATCCTCTCTGAATAGCATTTCCAATTACACTCTCAAAATTGCTCTAATTAAAGCAGGCAAGCGTTATTGGCTCTGTTGTAGAGGTGGTATGATTCACAAAACAAAGCAGCAGATGTGGAGATTGCTGCAGGGCTAGGAAGGATTTCCTCTATTCACTCTGGAGCCAAGCCTTTGCCTGCAGACCCTTCTTTACCCAGCAGAGACTGTGGCCAGGACAGGGATGATCTGCTGCRTCCACCTTGCCGGGTTATTCAGCCCAAGCACAGGGCCCAAGTGGTGTGGGTAACACTCTTCCCAAAGCCAGCCAGGCTGGATGCTGGCTCAAGGATCCCCGGCCAGAGGTGCAGACATGCCTTGAGTCAGCTGCCATTAGCTGGCATTAATCCTGGCAGAGCACCCTGAACACAACYCCTTTAAAAGGTCTTAAGTCGGTGTTAGGCACTACTTAACTTATAAATTAAAGCAGGAATTAAATTATCCACTGAAGGAAGTAAATGGCAATTTAAATTTCAGTTCATTATGAAGTCAAAGCAAGGAAGCCAATTTACACCAGCTAAGGATTCGGCCTGGGTTCTCCTCCCCCYAACTTTAAGCCCTGTTTTGTTGCAGGAGAGGCTGTGTGACATGGCACTGCTGGCTCACGTCRATAATTCTGTGTATTACTATCAATAAACTGCTTTAGATCATTTGCCATWGATGTGATTCCTAGTCCATGTGAAAGTATTGGGTGGAAGGGGAATGCCAGCAAACACGGGGGGGGTCATTTGAATTTCCAGTTAAAAACTTTTACCATTATTTAACAGTTACTATTTATCATTATTCTGATGAGCTTTTTGCTTAAATCCTTGCCATAATCATTCCRAACAAGGCTGCACATTTCTAACACCTGAGACAGATTTGAAAACAGTGAAGTGCCCTGAAGTGAAGAGAACTGAGCATAAATTGCTGATCAACGACTTGCAAAGAATCGCAGAGAGTCACAAAAATCAGTCACACTATTCGGCACGACAAAAGCTTCAGAGACACTGTGCAAAATCCCAGCCCTGCTGAAATTTAAAAACCAACGCCCCACCTTTGTGGCAGCATAAATCCCACCAGGCTCCAAACCGGCATTTCTTCCTGGCCGTACACAACACACCTTTCTGCCCCGGTAAGACCTGTGAGCCTCGTTCTGCCAGCTGGAGGCAGCTGCTCCTCAGCCTGCAGGTGCCTTATCCGGGATTCCTCGGGGCCGCATCTGCACGCGAGGAGAGCCCGGGAGGAAGGGAGAGCCTGGAAGCATTCCCAGGCGCCGGGTGCCAAGTGGCAGGGAGCGGCCCGGCCCGAGCTGCCACCGGGGATGGCTCTCCGGGCTCTCCCCGCTGCCAAATCACGCCTGGGATGCTTGAGGAGAGCAGCAGCTGGAATGGGACAATTGATTTTTTTTTTCCCCGGGGAAGAGTCTAACAGGGGGAGGGAAGACAGACATGCTTGGCACTGGAATTCGTGAGCCTGGCGGCGGCCGCAAGCCTCATTCCTTCTCTCCAGGGGGAGAGGGTGAGCAAAGGGAACTCGGGGCTGGTCCTCTGCGCCTCCCCGGGGTCTGCGCTATCACAGAGGACGCTCCACAGCCATGCCTCCCTTGGGAAAAGACTTCCTCTGGGATCCTCCTGGGATCCAAATCTGCCGGTAGGGCGGCTCCAAGGATCCAGGAGAGGAGCGCGGCGGGGCAGTCAGGGGGAGCCGATGCAGATTGTCCTGCAGGAACACCCGCAGCAGCCGCCCCGCACGCACGGGGACSGCGGGGAGCTGCCAACCCATCCCTGGCTCCTCCGCGTATCCTAGCAACCCCTCGCCGAGGTGAGGGATGCGATGCCTTGCCCACCTGTTGCACAGGCAGCCCGAGGCGAGTTACACACCGCTCCCTTCCCAGCGCATCCCGCCAATCCGCCGCGGCGGTGCGGGAATGCGGGGATCCGGGAATGCGCCGCATCCCGCGGGCGGTGTCACACGCGGGGACCCCASGGACCCTGCACCGAGGAAAGGTCTGGCTGGCACGGGTTTTGCGAGCAAGGCAAGAAAAAGGGGGTGGCCTTAATCCCCTGCCGTACGAATGTGCCTCGCTCAAGTACCGAGCACGATTCCAAGTAAGGTTTCCAAAGGAATTTCAGGTCCAAAAAATGCACGGCGAGCAAAACTTGGCCCCTCCCACGCCCTTCCCTCCAGTAGTTACACTAAATGAGCTTGTTAAGGGAAAAAAAAAGACAAAAAACTGCTTGAAAAGCAACCTTTCTAATGAGTGATGGCATTCTCTCCCCACTCCAAAGTACCCTTTGGCATTTTCAATTTCCTGGGGGTGGGGGGGGAAATTATTGACAATATTATAGAAATAACCATCGAATATTAACATTTTCCTCTGCAGAAAAATAAAAAAATTAATGTAATAAAAAAATCAAAAAATTAAAATCTGTTGAAGGGGAAATTTACAACTTTACAAAATTTACTTTCTACACCCGTGGAGATGGTCCTTTCTTTATGAYTCTCCTGCTCAATAAATCAGATTCCCTTTGTCTGACTATCACTGATCAAATCCTGTAAGCTGCAATATCGATTTCTCGCCTAAACCTCAGTTATCTGAATTTATCATTTGTCTGCATTCCTGAAAAACAAACAAAAAAAAMCCCCTAAATATTTTGCTGTGGGTTTGGTTGGGTTTTTTYGTTACTGAACTTATCACTGCTAAGTCCACTTCATTCTAATATATCCAAGGAATTCAAGGGATGCACAGGAGCCGCTGTCCCCAAGGCCAATAGGGAAGATGAGGTTGTCACTGCCCAAAGACACATCATTTGCTGTGGAACTCTCTTATTCATCTTCACAGAGGGAAAAYATGGGAGACTTCCTAAACGGTTCTGGCACTGGTGAGTTACCCCTCTTTCCCCACTCGGGAAGATAAAGGCTGGGATGAAATGCAGTCTCCTCCCTGGTTTCACCGGGTAAGCCAAGGCTGGCTGYCTGGGGGGACAGGGGTGACTTGCAGTGGCTCCCGGGCCAGGACTGAACACCTCCTCCCTCAGCCCCACCCACTCTGCTCCTCTCGGGCTGAAGAACACGCCCGGGATGTCAAACCCTCCCCTTCTCTGTGAGGCCACTCGGCGGCTGGATCTGCAGGCCGAGATGAGTCCGGCTGAGACGGCAGCAGCCGCTTCATTAGTTCAGTGTCACTTTGCTTTTGACACGTCTGTGGAACCGTTCACTAAGCCTTCATAACGAGTGAGAACAGGATTTTTATAGCTATGATTTCTTTGCAAGAAATGTCACATGAATTTTAGGACGTAGTCCCGGGCTGAGCTACACAAACAAAACTCCCCTGTGGTTTGACAGACAACACGAGTGAGAATTGGATCGTGTTTTCTGGGCGAGATAAAACTTACTGCCTTCACAGCTGTCATTTTTTTTTTTATAGTGCCAGGGAGGAAACGCAAGCATTTAAAGCTACATTTAAATATGAAAACTTGATAGACATATCTGGCAATAAAAACACAGCTGTTAACAACACGCTGAAAACACTGCAGCGGTACAGCACGGGAGGCTGAAACCCTGTGTCTGGGGAAGGCTCAGGAGAAGCTGCAGGTGAGAGCAGCTTCCTCATTTATTTAACACAGGCAGCAGGGCTTGTGTTTGTGCATTGTGCAGCACCAGGCAGGAATACCCTCAGGAACCCATCATCCAGCACTGCACAAATCAGAACAGAACTTCCCAAACTTCTGCGAGCAAGGCGTAAGCCCTGGAATGACAATTCTTCACAGGCAAGACGAGARTCATGTTCTATTTCACTCAACTGGAAGAGATGCACGACTCAAAGCCAGTCTCTTGGAATCTGCAGTGGACTCGAAAAACGTGAGCTCATGGGGGCTGCCTCCTCTCYGCTTCAGTGGCTCACTGGTGGTTTCCGGGCTAAACCCGAAGAACGGGTTCAGATACAGCTGATCCATCACAGCCTGGCAACTCCCACACCCACCAGTTATTTTTATGCAGCTACCAGCGCTAGGGATGTGTCAGGAAAATTAATTAAGCCTGAATAYGCATCTGGGAGGAGCATGCGCACCAAGGGGCGGGCGGTGGGTTAAAATAGGCAGGTGCAGGTCGACCAGTGCATGAAATGGTCAGAGAACAGCTGCTGGAGAGATCCAAGAGGGCCTGGCACGTTATCCAGAAAACATTAGGAGTATTTTCAAGCCTGCACTGGCTCACATTCGGCACCCAGAAGCTATTTTAAGTCGGAGAGAAGCTGCTGTTATTAGGCCGCTTTTCTTCCAGGAGACATCAGTTCATTTTGAGTCAAATAATCCCACCAGAGGCCTTTGTAAACACCTGAATCAGAGGAAGTGGCTGTGATGATCTCATGTCGGGAGAGATTCAGAGGCTGAGCTAAGGCAGGTTTTTCTAAGACACTGGAAAAGAAAACGCAACTCCTTGCTGGGCAGTTTTGRTGCTGTGTCTGTCCTGTCACAGCAGCTCCCAGAGGGCATTCTGGAGTCTGAGGGACTGCCAGTTGGCACAGGGAGGCTGCTTCAAGATGAAAAYTTGAGCAGAAGCCCACAAGATAAGCGTTTTTACCCTACTGAGCAGCAAAGCCATGGCCAAACGAGCACTAAGAGCACAACTCTCCCCTCCTGGCAGAACCACCTCGGGCTCAAGGCAAAAGACTTTCRTTATATTCTGGCCTTGGCCTCACCTCACCCCTCTGTCTCAGCTTCACCCAGCCTAGTGTCTTTACAAAGCATTTTGAGCCTCAAAGCCCAGCACACAGACACAAAGAGAGAGGTAATACCATTCTCAATCCATGCTGTGGCTCTGTGTGGTGTGAAGGCATAGACAGTCACAACGAACTCCCTGTATCAGAAAGCTGGGAAGAAATATGGGAACAGAAGAGGAGGAAATTGGGTTATGACAGTGACAGAGAGAAGAGTAGTAGATAGCAGGGATTTAGAGACCTTTGGGAAGCACTCTGGTATTGACATGATGGTCTCAGTAAAGAAAATTGTCAAAAATACGACCAGAGGAAAGAATCTAATCAGAGTCATCCRAAACTGGTTTATTTTGTMAAATATTTCAGGCCTTCTTTTCCCTGCTGTTTTTGAAAGGCTTGCTRTACAGCCTGGTGAGGCTGAACAGGGAACTGTAAGCCCTCCTGTGCCACTCTGAAGGCTGAGAGACAAAAAAAGCAGAGAGGGAAGGGTGCCTAAGTATAGTTCAGAAGGTTCCCACCTCTCCATACRGAGGTTCAACCTCCACAGCCAGCTCAGGGCAGTGATTTTCAGTAAGCTTTCAGCCACCAGCAGAAATAAGGCCACTTCAAAAATCACCAAAGTTTAGGGTAGAAATTATCATGGTTGATGAGGAACCAGGTGAAAATAAAATACTTCCAGTGAACTCCCTAAAAAGGGTTTGCCACTGCCTGCTCTTTATTAAGTTACAGTCCATTGATATTTAGCAAGTTTTAATCTCCCAAACCACTGACTCTGGATCCTCAGACGGAGGAAATGAAGTGTTGATCTGCCCCACAGCATGATCCACCTCTGAATTTACAGGTGAACATAAAACCACGGACTTTGCTTGCATTTTTGGCTGAAGAAAAGAAGCCCTTTTCTCACTATATGTAATGCACTGTTTCTGCTTAGAAAAGGGAGTTCTAAAATTAAATAAACCAAAGGTACAGAGGCACAGGGGGTGCTAAAGCTCAGGTAACTTGGCAGAAAATAGCCAGCACCTGAAGCAACACACGTGCAATAACCAGGGATCACAAGGAAACCAACATGCTCGTGGTATCAAAACTCAGGGAAAGGTTCACATATTCTTTCAACAATTATTTTTGTTTCAAATATGCTCTTGCCACAACTCTCCTGCACAGCCTTTGATCAGCACTGAGAAAAGTACTTCTGTGAACCAAAAAAAATGGACGCAGTGCCAACGACCCCCTCAGAGAACACACAACCGCCAGGCTCTCGCGGCCCCCTCAGCCTCCTGCAGAACGCTGAGGGCATTGGGGAAACACTCAACATTCTTGTTTTTTCTTTTCCTTGCAACCGCTCCACCACATCCCCAAGTGTCCCTTACCCGTCAGGTTCCTCAAGCCGAGTTCCCTGAGCCCGAAGTTGCCGTCCTTCCTGTAGTTGAGGAATATGGCCAGGGCGTAGCGCTCCTCGTAGAGCTTGGTGCCGCGGACGATGCGCAGGTTCTCCAGGGGCAGGTACTCGAACTGGTTCAGAGCCACCAGCACATAGCCCGTGACTTCTCGGATGGACTGCAGGGCAGAAATCAAACCAACACATCAGACACTGGCTTCTTTTCAACTATCCCGAATTTCCCAGACAGTGGGTGCTTTAGTACGAGATGCTGCTACCCGAGACCGGAAAAAACCAAACCACCTTTGGAAAACAAACTCTGTTTGAACTTAATGATTTCGAGCACATTCCTGTTTTAGTTTTAGTGAGTTTACTAGAAATAGTTGGTTGAAAGGTAGAAAATAAAGAGGTTGGCCACTTTCCTCAGTTTATTAAAACCCGAGCAGATATTCGCCGTAAGGTATTAAGGATTCACGAAAGGATGGCTTTGCACAGCTCCAAGCAGAGAGCAGGTCAAAGGCCTCTGCAGTACACGAGCAGAATCCACTGGGGCAGTGCCACAGTTGAGAGGAGACACCGTTCTGCGGGTAACTCTGTGCTGTACAGCRGATTGCAGGGTGGGGCTGGAGGGACAGCACGTGGAAAACACCTCTGGAAGAGSTCCCCATCAAACAGGAACACACGGGAGACAGGGGAGCAAATAAAGACAAGGCACGTATGTACTAACACCCAGTTTCCGTACTTTCAAATGGAATCACTGAACATTGGCAAAGATTCATCCCCAAGTTTCATCCACGCCCACACATTCTGCTCTTCGATCAAAACTGCTACCAAACCTTCAGCAAAATGATTGCTGCACCTTTGAGTTGGCTGAAATCTTCGTTGGCTTTACGTGAACTGCTCGATAACCCTCCTGCTCGTACCCAGGAATTGATTGCCTGGGTTGGAAAGGCAAAAAAACACCCCCAAAATCCCAATAACTAGAAACAGTTTTTCAAAGTCCAAAAGATTAACAGGACTAAGTTGTTGTTAGGGGAAAAAAAAAAAAAACCACAGAACACACAAAACCGGAGAAATATGCTGCCTCAGAAAATAAAGGTCATCCTGAAAGAAATGGCCCAGAAATATGCAAACGCCTTTAAAAACTCAGCGTGTTGTGCCGTGTGTGTATCATTAATAAAGAGAGGCAGCCATGGGCTTGCAGCACCAAGGACAGGATGCTGCCCTGCTGGCTCAGCCCTTTGCCACGCTTTCACATCTGAGTGTGCACGAGCCTTTTAATTGGGCTTATGAAAGCCTGCAAGGTTATTGCCACGTGTGGCAGTGSACACAAGGGATGATTTCCAGGCCACACAACCCAGGCACTCGCTGTCCTCCCAAAGTCAGACACCTGGACTCAGCTGAAGCTGCTGGAAAAGCTCTGGAGCCCTTTCCACACTTGCCTGGCATCTAAACAAAGCCCAGTGTCCTTACAGGACTCTGATGAGAGCCCAGAGAGTGGAGGCAGGTTGAGAAGTAGGGTTCAGCAGCTCAATATTAAACGTGGAGCTGCATTACACCCTGGGACACTGATTCCATTATAATCAGAAGCTTTCCAGCATTTTCAWGATAGCTCTTTACCTTCAGACATTTCAGCTTAGCCAGTTTGGTCAGGAATTTGCTTTTCATCAAATGCAAAAATTTTCTTTAAGCTGGCTTTTTTAGCCTCTCCTCAGAATCAGCAGATACTTAAATCACACTCATGGCTTCAATTTCTCCGCTGATATTCTAGGGACACTGTGATTGCTCTAATTAATTTAAATGGATGTTTAACTTGGAATTGAGTGGAAAAAATTAAAAGCAGTTCCAAAATTGCATCTGARCAGGTCCTCCCTGCCAATTGTTGTCACTTATAACCACATTTTCTATTTTTGGGCTATGTCTTACTGCCAAACAGCAGTCCCACCTGAAAGGGCTGCGATTCAGCACAGGACTGAAACGACACACAGAGACACAGAGCAGCAAATCTTCATTCCAAACTTGGAAGAAAAAGCCAAAACACCCCCAAACCACACCAAAAAAAACCCAAACCCACCAGAGAAAATGAYAAATTTTTGTTTCTGATAATTGTGAACTGCCTCAGAAGCCCTGCACTTTGTTTGTTTGGCTTATCCAACTGAAAGAATGAACTATGGCAAGTATTTTGACAAAGCAGAGGGTTCTTTGCAGCCCCATGGCTTCCTTCATATTGCAACACAGGTTTATTTGTTGGAGAAACTGCCACGGTCACGCTTGCAAAACAAAACTGTGAAAATAAACCCAAGAGTTTCTAATTTCCTAAGAAATAACCACCCGGCCAACCAAATCTAGTCATATGTTCAATTAAATCAGGGTTTCACTTTGGTTTTAAATTGAAATATGAGTGAAAAATGCAGAAGGGTAACGTGCTTTGCAGGATGGTTTGTGACCAGCCCAGCTTGAAAACACGCCCTGGCAGTGCAGCAGGCATCTCAGGCCTGGCCACTCCCGGCCAACACCGTCCCTTTGCCAGGCCCTGCCAGCTTTGACATGATTCTTGGTGCAGATGGACCCCTGCCCACTTGGAGCTCGCTCCCAGCCCCGCTGGAGGCACGGCAAAGCTGCCTGTTGGTTCCACGCCGACTCACAAACCCCCGTGCCAGAGGGGATCAGGCAGCCAGCTCTCCTCCCCTGCACCTCCTGCCAAGGCCGGGCGTGGTTTGAACCTCTCATCCTTGGAATTGAAGGCTGGATGCTTTCCTGGACAGGTATCCTGGGCTCAGGTGTCCTGATGCTCTGTTTGAGCTGCTTGGCTCCGGCTTCCCTCCGTGTTCCAAGGAGGTGGAGGCACTCACAGCAGTGAGTGCCATCTCCCAGTCTGCTTCTCCTGCTGGCACTTGCAAAAACACATTTCCCACAAGTCTGTCCCTCAGGAAAGGCAAAAAGGAGGCTAGGGCTGTCCAGCATCAGCCCCTGGACAAGGACGAGCTTCCAGCAGAAACAAAAGGAGTGTTGGGGGGAAAAACTATTCAATGCCTCATGAGCTGCTTAAAAACCACACCAAACCACAGGGTTCTAATATATTTACCAGAAATAAAGCTCTTTATCTCCTTTTTCAGACAGGGGATGAGCTCTTGTGCCCCACAGTTCGCTGTCCCTGTGTCCAGAACTGTCCTGCACCCCAGAAACAGCCACAGCAGTCTACAAACCAATCTCCTAACAGACTCTACCAGCCCAAACATAGCTAATTTTTGGGGTTTTAAACTTAAAAATAGCTACCCTGAGATGAGAACAGAGCCAGTGAAGGTGCTGCCCTGCCCAGGGGGCCACCCCAAGATGGAGAAATGGGGTCCCGAAACGACACCAAAAGGAAAAGGGTTCTTTTTGGAGCTTCTTTTTCAGGTGACGAACTGTAAAAACGAGCTCCAGACAGCCCATTCCCTTAATTACGACTCATATTAGCCGAGCACAGATGAAGCGCTTGAAGAACAGCAAAACCAGAATTATCCTGTCAGCTGGGAGCAAATGGCAAAATTGTTCCTCGCCAGCTTAAATCGTTCCTTGGTTCGAACCGAGCGAACCCGAGCGAAATAACAGCGAAAACTTCATCATTCTGTCCGGAACAACAGATCAATGAACGATTAGGGAAGCTGATGTTTCTCATAAACACCACCAAGGCTTCTTAACATCCATCAGGAGTGGTGGGCTGTGGCAGAGGCAGCGAGGAGAACTCTGTTGTGGGGTTTGTTTCAGCTGCAGACACTTTTATGCTGTCGCTGAACCTCATCTGGGAAAGCCCTTGCTGCCTCAGACAGCAGCTCACACTTGTGGGACCACTGGCAATTAATTCCCTTTTAGGGTGTTTTTCCCCTTTCCCATAAAAGCTAAGGACATTTTGATCTGCTTCAATCTCACTGGAAAGCACCAATAAACGCAAGCTCAGGGGACAAGGACTACCTGAAGAACAAAGAGTGTTTAATCCACAAACATTTTAAAAAAGGAAGTGCTTTCCCCATCTCACGTGGACTTGAACAGAGTATTTCACATTTTGCTTTTTTATCAATTCAAAGTTATGCATTTGTAGCTGGTGAGAACTGCCCAACCTCCAACTGGCCAAATTTTGAGGAAACAAATTTTTATTATGACAAGAAAACCCCACAATACAACAAAGTTCAACACCTGCCTAGCTTTAAATAAGTTCACAAATTCAGTGGGGCATGTTGGTGAGCGTGCTGGTAACCATCAATTAATTTTTTCATTATTTGTTCATACATTTTCACCCATGCAATGCAACACTGTCACCATTAAAAAATTAATGTTTACTGAATAACCCATAAAGTAGTCTCTAAACAGCTGCATCACTTGCAGTTCCAACTCTGAGGGAAACACTAACAACCAAAAAGTGGAAACAGCAATTTCTGGAGCTCAATTAGCAGCGCCACGCGTTGCTCATTGAGGGCRGTGAATTTCTAAGGACACGAGAAGCTGAGATTGTCAGAGGAGCTCAGGYGTTTATGGGATTCAGCCCTTGCCAGCTTCTCTCAAAGCCCCACCCTTACCATGAGGAATACGAGGCACACACTGACATTTCTCCTGTCACCCCATTTAGACAGTGTCAGGGCCAACATGCCATGCACGCGAGGAATTCTGTCCCCCCACAAGCTCCTGCCTTGTCTCCTTCCACGCTGTGCATCCTTTAATTACGTCAGCRCTCGTGAAATTGTGATGTTAAGCCCTCCTGAGAACCAGTGGTTTTCCAGGTACTCTGTACAAGCTTCAGTAAAAATCCCTTAAGTTTGAGCACACTGATCAATATCAGAACACAACTTGTAGAAAACATTTTCTAGTGCCTGATCTGAAGCAGGCAGTGCATCCTAACTAGAGCTGCCTTGGCAGCTGCACCAAAATTATTGGCCAAACCACTAAAGTTGCAGTTTTTATTCAAATTGGTTACAAAAAAAAAAAAAAAAAAAGAGGAACTTCTGGTAGCCTTTCATTTTGCACAAAGGTGGATTAAAGGCAGGGCTTGGATGTAATATCCTGAGTGAACACAGCACTGGATCCCCTCAGCTCTGAAGGAGCAGCCAGTCAGGTGCATCTTTAGTCAAGGCCATTAGAAATTTGTAAGGATTTTGCTGCATAATTTACAGGATCCACCTGGGCAATTGCTGGACTAAAGCTTTGTTTTCTGAATGGCTGGTCTTTACATTTCATTGTTCCAAGAGTGGGGCTTTTCATACATTAAAATAGGAGAATTAGCTGTGCAGTTATTTATTTACTGAGCTTGATGTAGGAAACACACTGTAAGTGAGTTTGGCTGTGTCTGAGCTAATACACATTACAGAAGAGTCCAGGGAGGGCTTGGAGGAAAAAAAAAGGTCAGTCTAGAAACCTTTAAACTGCAGATCCATGTCCAAACCTGGCATTTGGAAAGGAAGGGGTCGGACAAAAACATGGGGAGCCTTTGAAATGTGTTATCTTGACTCGTTTTGCAAAGTCCTGATGAGAAAACAAAATAATAATAAAATAATAAAATAACGTGRGAATGGGAATATTAAATAGAAACAGGTAAATAACAGGACCAAAGATCCCAACCCTTTTGCTTTCAAATTTTGAAATACAGTTTCCAATGACATCCCCAAGTGTTCTCCCTCTGACTGAGTTTGGCTCCAGCTCAGGGGTCAGCTTGGCCCATGTGTCTCTGCYCACTTTTCAGTCAAAAATATCACCTGAACAGAGAAACTGAGCAGGCTTACATCAGTACCTGAGGGTCTTCCCAACATTTCCAGCCTAAACCATAATTCCTCTCTTTGTGGATCTGCTCAGAAGTGTCCTGGAAGTGCCTGCGTGGAACTCTGAGGTGCCCAGGCTGGCTGAGCGCACACAAGAAATCCTAAACTGTTTATGCTGAGCACYATCATGACCTAGACAAAGTCTGCCCTCTGTGACAACCCAGTCTTCCCAGCTCTCATCTGTCTGTCCTCTGAAAGACAAGCTCAGCCAGTCAGTAAGAATTTTGACATTGCACTGTAACACCTGATTGGCCTTCAACGTATTTGCAGCGTGGTTTCCAGGAGAGTTTATTGTACCACCTCCCAAGGGAAAGCTCAGCCCTAAATGAGATTGAAGAGCCTACAATGAGAGCATTATGCCGTTCCAAAGTGCCCCACCACTCAGGCCGTTCAGCAGTGGCTGCATTTTGCAGACACTCAGAGCTTACAGCTGCCCAGTTACAGAATTTCCAGCAGCAGAGATTGAAGCCTTTTGCTTCCTCTGCTTTTGRGAGCTCCAACAGAGGAAATCATCGTTTCTTTCCAGGCAGCATCAAGCTGCACAAACTGCTGCTTCATAAACTAAAGAGCATCGACACTCTGGGAGGATTTTAGGAAAGTAATAACCGTGTGCAAGTGTCTGATCAGAAGTCAAATGGAAGAGCACCCATGGCAAACGCAGTGCGGGCTCCGACAGGGTGTCCAGAATTACACCTCATGGTAAACAAGCTGCCTGTGAAGATCCTGGGAATGTTTTGTGGTTATTTAAAGGAACAAGGAAACTTTATTGGTTCATTGGATACATGGTGAATGACAGGCTTTGTACCTCAGACACTGGGATTGCTTTTTTCCTAGAACACAGCAGGCCAGTTGGTATGAATTACGGGGAAATCTGCTCTTGGACAGGTAAATTAACTGTGTTTATTGAAATTTCTTCAGTCTCTACTGTGGAAGCAATGGGAGCCCTTGGCTGGCATGATCCCCACTCCTTGGAGTGATCTAGAATGAATCAAATATCCCAGAGATCTGGTACAGAGGCRGAGCTGAACAATAGGACTTCTCTATTTTTTCCCATTCAAACTGCAGGTGAAGGTGTCAAGCCACTCCTGAAAGCAAAAGGCTGTTCCTATTTCTGAGCACAGGAACTGACTGCACATAGTGAAAATGTGTTAACCTTGCCAAATTTCAGCTCAACATTCCCAGTTTGCGTTTTTGCAAGAAGCAAATAGCTGGCTGGCCAATCTCGGAAAAGCACTTTGCTTATTTTTGGAGAGCTTTGCTTTCCTTTCCCGAGAAAATAGTTTCTTACAAAAGTATTTTCAGTTTGTTTCATATGTGCAACATCCACTCTTTAACGAGTATTTTAAAAGCATTTCCTGGGAGGAACCGATTTTATTGGTGCTCTAGGATATTTTTGCACAGAGAAATTAGTGAATATTGGTGTTGTTAAGTGTTTGGTTTCACTGAAGAGGAGAATCTTCACCCAGATATTGGATTTTAGCAACTCTCACTTCTATCTGAGCATATATAAATACAACATCTGAGCTGAACATCACACCTACCTATTGAAACCATTTCAGCCTTTGTAACTCTAATCTCTTCAAGAATAGAAACCCTGGAGAGATTCATTAATCGCCGGCTTTTGATTACGTTTATTTCCATTTAGATAAAAAGTGAAGAGGCTTCTTGTTGTTAAAAGCTGTGTTTTTGTTTTGYTTATCTGGAAGCTGGAGAATAACTCTGTTACTCAGGCTTTAATAGACTGTTAAAGCCTCCTTCAAGGATAGATCCATAGTTTATAAGATGCGAGCAATTAGTAAACGATCTGATTTTCAAATCCAGAGCTGTACTTCAAGAAAGACACATAAACTCCACTTTTTGAGATTATGCAGAGTGCCACCAACCAAGAAAACAACCTTTAATCTGCAGTGACTGAACTAACCTTAAGATAAGATTTTCCTCTGCATTAATTCCACCACTTTCCTCCAAGGGGACACGCTAGAAACTTCTCCCACTCATTGCATTTTCTGTCTGGTTTCTGAACCAAGCAGGATGCACAATCTTAGAGGAAACAGGAACTTTTTAAATCGTGCCCAGACTGACCAGACACCTTAAATATACCATTATTCCTACGTGCAATTACTGCACCAATSAACAAATGGTGGCTCCCTCAAGGTGCACAAACATCTTTGAATTACAGGTGAGTTTATGGAGGGGGGTGTTGGAAAAGTTGTACAGAAAATTAATTCTCTCCTTCCAGAAACAAGAGCTGAAAAAGAGGTTTGGTCTTAAGAGTAAAAATTCTAAAAAGGTTAAAAATTAAGACTTCAGGAGAAAAGGTAATTTTACGAAAGGGAATAATGGGGCACAGGGCAAGAGATCAGAGAGGAAAGAGGAAAAGCTCGTGACCAGGAGCAGAGAAGGACAGATCCAGACACCCATCATTCTGGCACTATCTCGTTTCTGAGGGCCTGAGTTTGCACTCTTACAGCTTATTTTTATACCATTTTATGCTTTTTTTAGGGGAAGCATGGCAGGAAAAGTGTAATACTCTGTACAAGATATAATTCCTTTCAGTACTCATCACCAGCAAATGATTGGACAAGCAATCTTTTGCCAATAACTTAATTAGAGGAAACCTCTGTATTTAATAATGTTCCTTAATGTGCTGAACCCCACACAATAGCTCGTTCAGGGGAAAAAAAGCAGAGTGGTTATTGTCATAGCAAAGGGTGGAATAAAGGCTCAGTCATTAAAGTCATCACAGAAACAATGTTATTAACTACACAGGAATAATCTCAGGGGAGCTCTGAGCTGACTGACAGGGATAAAATAATGCAGGAAGCTAAAACCAGGGCATCTCTCCTCACCTGCTTTTATTAATACCCTTATTGCCTTTCCCTGAAAGASAGCTTTTCAAGAGCTATTATTGTGCCTAATCTCAAATCAAATTAAGCGTGGCATATTGTCAATTATGCCTTCTGAACCCCTAAGGAGGGGGCGCTCACCCCTCAGCTGGGACGTGCCCTTCAGCAGGAGCGGCCCAGTGGCCACACTCCCAAGATTCAGGGACATCAGGAAAGAGATGTCCCCTCCAGAGAGAGGGAGAAGGGAGTGCTCAAGGACCCAAACACATCAGAGGGCCAGCAGTGGTGTTTCATAGATATTAATTACTTTACAGTCTGTAAACTCTCCAGCAAGTGCTAGCTGCTGTGAGCCAGGACCATCAAAGGTCAGATTATCATGAAATCATTACAGGAGAAGCTGCTTTTACTTGGCATAGAATTGCCAAACCTAAGCACACTCCACAGAACCAATAGGAAAATGAATTATTTAAATACTCTTTTTTTTTTCTTTTAACAAATAGCATTACCATTTTAATTACACCAGTATTAATTTAAACTCCAAAAAGTGCCTGARGATTTTGCAGAATTTTAAGCTTTGTGTCTGTGGAGTTTTCAGCAGTTTCACAACTTCTGCACGACACAGGTGTGTGAGTTTAGCTATATATGGCTTTTTACGTAATTATAAATAAAAATACATGCTTTTAAAAAGTGTGTTAGTCCTGCAGAATTTCTTGTCTCTGGATGTTCTGGGTGTCCAGGAATGCAATCCTCAGGTGGTTCCCTCACTGCATGCTGCTGTGAGATAAGGGGACAATCCTGGCTCCAATGACAGCTTCCTCTCAGCTCTCACTCTCCCAGCACCCAGCCTGGCCTGGAGGCTCCACTGGCAGCCACAGCACCAGGATTCACTTGCAGGCATTCCYGGCTCCAAAGGACTTTTCTTTTCACCCAATTCCCTTCTACTTGTAGCAACCAGTGCTTCCRAGGGGCGACTGGGGAAAGAGGAGATAGCAGGGCACGGGTGTTTTACTGCTGGAGATGGAGCACCCAATCCGTGCACCCAGCACCAGCTCCCCRTGCCCACACATTCCCCAACGTCCCACACGCTTCCACACGTTGCAGCACCCAATTTTTTCTTCTCCTCCCTCTTTTCTCACCTGCAGCCAGACGGAAGAGGCACTTGGACTTTGCCGCCTCAGTATTTATTCCAAGCTGCTCTGAATTTCAGTTACTTCCCTGTGTGGTCCCATGTGTTGTTTGCCCTTCCTCCCAACCCGGTCTTCCCAACCCCAGAACTCCCCACCAGATGCACCAAACACACCTTTCAGGCCTCATAAGCATATTCCTAAATGAATAAATCCATTCATTTTTCATAACTCAGTAATTTAATTCGTTGAGTAACTTTGTTCTGTGAACATTAAATCAGACAGGATAGATCCTGATCCTTTGAAGTCAATAAGCATCATTTTACAGGCTTTGAACCACGTCCTTAATCAGGCAGGGTATGCCCAAAAAAATCATTTGGTCTTACAAAAACCCTTCACAGATATTTACAGGATGTCTCAAGACCAGCCTTTTCAGCCCCTTAAACCCATGAGGTGCCACAGACTTGTTCAGTGCAGAGCACCCAACGTGCTGCGATATTTGGAAGGGTTCTGACGTGTAACTCTGGAATTCTGCTTGGAATTCCGTGTGTGTGAGCTGGCACACCCCGTGTCCTGGCAGCCCCACGGGCCGGGGGCAGGAGTGGCTCGTGTTCAGCTCTGAGACTCACAGAGGCAGGAAGTTATTTACAGTATTTTTGCTGATGGGTTTCCACGGATGACCAACCTTTCAGCTGAATTCTCCAGCATCCTACTCTGCCCATGTCTGTTACAGCACTTCCCTATCCCTGCTTGACCCTGCCAGTCCATTAATATTTGATACTAAATTAAAGCACTGCAAACCAAGGGATAAATTCTATCCAGGGTGCAGCCCTCGCAGAGCTTAATTACATGTGCTGGTGTGAATATTAAAGACCTGACACTGCAAGAGCTGTGGGCTTTGGCTCCTGCTGAACCAGAGCTTGAGGAAGAAGGGAACTGTCACCTGCCCAAGCCTTCTCAAAAGCCAAGGGGTTTTATTTTACTCGGCATTGACGTGTGTGCTGACTCCATCCTTTAGCTCAAACTGCTCCCAGGTATTGGCAGCAATTAATAGACCATTTAAGCTCTTGTTTTGGACACTAAACAAGCCAAGCTCAGCTCTTCTCTTTCCTCCTCCTTCGAGACTCTGTTCCCCTTCCACCAGCCCAGTAGTTCCTCTCTCTGCTTCGCTGGTCCCCAAGGGAGGATTTAGCAAATTTTCCTTTGCCTTCATAACTCTGCCAGCCTCCTTCCCCTCTCTTGTGCATTTGGGCCGTGAGTCTCCAGAAAAGGGAAAGGTCTGTGTCACACAATGCCCTTGCACCGTGTAATGGCATTCTGAGCTGAAATGAAGTTGAAGAGTCAAGAGGAAAGCACAAATTATCAGTGGTTACAGAGAAATGGCCGTGATCTTTGCAAGCCGCTGCTAAGAGCTCAGGGAAAGGAGCTGGAAGTTGCTGCTCCATATAAGCATTTCTTTCAGGCTACTCATTAAAAGAGAGCCAGTGGTAGGGTCTGCACATCCTGCACTGCACATCCCGGCAGTCCTGCCATTTCCACTCTCCCTGCAAATATTGGACTGGGGATCCAGGAGTGAGACGAGGGTCTGGAAGGCACTGGATGCTCATCCTCATGTCCCTTCACTTGTTGGTGTTTCCAAYAGCAAGGCAAACTGCATTTTCCTTTTCTGTTGTAGTCAAAGTTAACTCACAGGACACCTACAAATCAAAGTGTCCTTTGCTCTGGCTGTTCTTGATGAGATTTATGACTAAAGCTGAATCCATTAAAACAGACAGAACTCCAACAATTTCAGTATCACTCACCAGGGGCCATGAAGTGATGGGAGATGCCTCAGGCCAAATTCACCTAATTGCTCCAGAAGAAATCCTCATGTTTAATCACAGGCTGCCACACAGGAACTCCCAATAGTTTTAATTAATTATCTTCATGCTGTGTCCCTTCATGGAACTGAAAGTATCTTTGCCAGCATTCCCTCCCTTCCAGCACTGCAGGACACCTGAGGAATGGGACTGGATTCCCAATCCCAGTCATGGGATTGCACGTATGTGCCCACACAGGGCAAGGCTACAGAGCAGGGGGACAGACAAAGATGTTTCCCTGCTTGCAGCAGGGATTTTCCTTCTGGGAAAGTAGTGCTGAGATTCATTTCAACTGTACCAACAACACTGAATGTTTGTTTCAATATTAGCAATTATGTGACAGGCTACGAAGAAGGAAATATTTTCCTTTCAGAGAAGGAAACAAGCTCAGGACTGATCTGCAGAGCTCCTGAAGTGCAGCATTAAGACCAGGCYCTCCCTTTGATGTCGGCAGAGGCTTTGCTGTGCTTATCCCAGCTGTAGCCATATCCCCCTCTGTGATGCCCATCTCCCCTGGCAGAGGCTCGGCCTTGGTCCAGGCAAGAGGACAGAGAACCATCAAAGGTCAGCTACAGCCTGGGGCCTTCAGCTGAGGCAGCCACGGAGGAGTCTGACGACTAAAAACGAGTCCCAGCCCCGTACATTGTGCTGGGGCACAACCAAACAGGCTCCTGAAGCAGATGGGGATGGATGAGGAAATTTTGCTGCGGGTCAGGATGTTAATATGTCCTGAAAGACAGTGTTACACCAGGCATGTGTCTTCATCTCTCCCAGGCCCAAGCTTTAGTAGGAATCTCTCTGGCAGCTGCTGAAGGGCTGATCGTGCACAGAGCGGCCAAATTCTCTTCCTGCTCTCCATGTTCTGATTGAACCTTCCTCCTCGAACCACAACACTTGGCTGATCAGCATCATTTGCATTTCCAGATATATATAACAWTTGCTATTTCTGAGGCACAGCCAAGAAAGCAGCTCCTCAAAGCTACTCACATACACCGGAAAACTCAGCACGAGGAAGACGGGCTGGAATAAGGGAGGGAGGGAGGGAAGGAAGGAGCGCTGCCTTCTAGGTGGGCAAAAACGCTGACATGACAAATCTTCCCCCTTAATCAACTTAATTTACCTTCTTGAAAGCTCATGATGACAAACTACCTGGACTGGAGCGGCTTGGAAGCTGATATCCCTCAGCGTCCACTGCCGTAAATTATTGCCTGGCTCTGCTGATGGAGATAGAGAGAGGTGATAGTGTTCCATAACAAAGGATAAATGGTAATATCCACCATTTCTTTCCACTCTGCAGCCAAGCTGCTAGTACAGAGTGCTTAGATTAGGAAGCCAGTACTATTAAAATAAAACGTCTCTCTCTCTCTCTCTTTTTTTTTATTTTCTCCCTAAGGTGAACAACRGCTATAAAAAAGCCATATATTTCCTAATAAATAGTAAACTGTGCTAGAATCAGATAACTGAGTTTATGCTAAGTTCTGAAATGCGTTTTTTGGCAACAAATAGTCGTTCAGATATCAATAAACATTGTGCACTTTATCATCATCACCCTGCTGGGTTTTCATCTGGCAACGGAGCTGTTTATGTTATGTATCCTCAATTCCCGAATTGTCGGTATCCCGCTGCTGCTACTCCCACCCTCTCCTCGTCTCAGGGGTGCCCGTGTGCTGCTACTGATGCAGCTCTGCTCCTTTGTACTCGTGCATTTTGCTCAGCAGATAAGCTGCTGCTCACCACGCCAGGGACACAGGCTGGGGACGAAGGACAGGACRCTGTGGACAGTTCCCACAGTGCTGAAAGCAGTGATGTCACCACTCCACGGTGTGGTGGTGTCCAGCTGTGGCAGCTCTGGAGTTAATCACCCCCTCCAGAAGGACRCAGTGCATGAAATGCCATGCACAGCCTTTTCACCAGGGGTCTGGAGCTGCTGCAAGGCGCCAAGCACGGTTCAGGGAGAGGGACACGAGGGAAGCACGTCGTGCCCACGTAATATGGAAGGAGCAAATGAGAGCCAGGGAGAGAGATCCCTCCAGCCTGCACTGCTGCACTGAGGTCAGCACAAGAAATAGGATGCCGGGAAAATGTTGATTAAAAGCAGCACATCGCTTCTCCTTGTCAAAAAGARCCCTGATGCTTACAGGGAGTGAGAYGAGGATCTGCCTGTTTCCATAATGCGGGCCACCAGCAGGGGAAAAGTGCTTGAAAACCTGCTTGGACCCTCTGCTGTGTCACTGGAGAGCATCCCCTGCAGCTGGCAGCGACCCTGGCAATCCCCAGGTGAGATGCTGTCCGGCGCACCACCAGAGCCACAACTCCCTTCCCGCCACCTCCAGCTCTCCTAGTGGCAGCGCCTGGAAAACCCAGGAGAGGACTACACCGCTCTCCTTTCGGGGAGCACTCAGCCCTCTGCGTGGAGGAGAAAGGCTGACACAAACCAGCTGCTTCCCAGCAGCCCTCTCCAGGCACTGGTGCGCGGTGGGGGCCGTGACAGAGCTCCTGCATCCGTGGTTCCCGCACAGGGAATAATCCCCTGGGCAACCAACACATCAGCCAGCTCTCCTYCCCCATCCCCCACGGGCTGTGTTTGACACTGGCTGGCACCGGCACAGCTCCTGCACAGCCAGGTAACCACAGGCATTTAYTGGATTTTTTCACTTGGCTGGGTATTATTAGAACAGCACAAAGTGCTGCTGCTTCCGTCATCCGTCATAATCACATTTCTCCTCTCTGAAAAGCCTCGGGTCCTGGGCGTTCCAGCAATGGCCACTTTTGTGGCACTGGCCTTTCCCCCTGCTCTTGAAGCCCRTTTGTGGGTGGACATTGGTTCCCAAGCTGCAGATAGAGCTACAACTCTGACTCGAACGGTTCACTCGTTTATGATCCTCATCACCACCCTGGAGTGAAATTCAAGCACTGGGGACACCACATGAATGATGCAGGAAGATTAAATCGAATCTCCTTGGGCAAYGAGGATCAGCAATCCCAAAAAACTACTGAAAACAGGTGTAGATGACCCAAGTTAGGACTTTTAACAACTGACAATGTTGATGATGGCAGAATTGCAGTGTCCCCAGTCCTTCACTGAGTGCCACAGGCCCAGTGGGGAGAGGTAAAACCATCCCTGCTGAACATGGTTTTAAACATATAACCCAACATTTTCCCAGGCCAAAGGCAGAGACAGAGAAGGCACCCACTCTGGAGCCAAAATGCCAGTGTGATAATGAAATGATCACTCCCAGCCCATGCCTGGCACCTCCATTCCTCAAACACCAGACCCACTCGGATGCATTTAAAAAGCACTGCCAATTAAAGATGTCAGCGCGATTGACCGACCAGAAAAACATAAATAAAAGAGCCCTAAATTGCATCATTTGGGTAAATATGTATTTATACAGTTTGGAAAGAAAAGCCTTGTTATCCAACTGTTGGACAGCAGCAGCGACACAGGAGCTGTTCTGGTTTATAATGCAAATCATGCAATTTGGGACACGCATTATGGGCATTAAAAATGCAAAGTAAGATCCATGTGAAACACTGTTAATTTGCAGTAGCCACTTTTCAAAGTATAATTTCTCAGGCATTTACATATTTTTTCAGTAAAAAAAAAATTAAACACTATTTAGAACATTTGCCATATCTTGTTGGTTGGATCAAGATACTTTTGAGCTACAGAAACAGGAAAATGGCAATGGAAACTGGTAAATTACTGATTTTCTTCTTTTTTTAAAAAAAATCAAATATAAATTAAATATAGGTTTCTCATATTTCTAATAGGCCAAACATTTTTAATTACAAACAATCTGATCTCAATTGAATTAAATTATCATCTTTGCCAATTCCTGGCCCCTGGAAGAATATTTATGCTGAGAAAACAGAGGCTCAGTGCATCCAACAGGAAGAAACTCCAATTTCAACCAGAGCTGGGCTCAGCCCCACTCAACCTGGACCTGGAGCAGGGATCAAGAGGGACGAAGGACCAGCTCTGACCTCGATAATAGGARGGCTCAGCTGGCCCAAGCAGGAGTCTCCCACTGCTCCAAACCTTTGGTGTGATTCTGCATGTTTCAGCTCCGTCCCTCCCACTCCACGTGCCCCATGGAGGGATCTTCCAAGGAGGTGCACACATCCCACACACATGGCTAGATGCACATGTGTTCTGCAGTCACCTCAACAACCTGTGAGCCTTTCCATGCCAGRGGCTGCTGTGCCTCCTGGAGAGGGGGAGCTGTCTTCTCCCTTCCTGTGGAGTTGGCAGATTCAATCCCTAATTTGCAAGTCCTTAGAAATAGCACAGAGATCCTCCGTGGGGACTCAGAGGATCGTTCTGTGCCTGTCCTTGCAATGCCAGCTTCACCAGGCTGCTCTCCCTGCTCTCAGGAGCGAGCCTGAAGTCGGGGTCTGCTCCCCAGGCAAAGCAGCTTCCCGGCACAGTGAGGGAATGGTATCCAGAGAAAATGAAGGACAAACAAGTGTAAAAAGTGTGTTTGCACTGCAATGCCACTCCAGGCAATCTGGTATTTGGCAACATAATCTTGAATTGCCACAAAACGCAGAAACAACTCATATATAAAGTTAGAAACTGAGATTTCATTTTTAGGTCTTTCTCTTTGCTTTAGTTTTGCTGGACTCATCCCAAGCCGTCGCCCGGCCTGGGCTGCTCTTGGCTGTGAGCATCCCTCTCCTCTCCCAGGAACTAAAGGTCTGTCRCTGCCCAGGGCCCCCCTGCAGTCACAGGCAGAGGCCAGCAGCTCTCCTGCGTGGTACTGATTCCCAGAGCTGAGCTAGAGCATGGAAACAGGCTCCGTGTGTGAGCTCTGAGCCCAGGTCTGCCACGGCAGTCAGCATGTGACCCACRGCTAGACATTTTGGCATATGCTCCAATTGCTCCTCTCCAATCCAAACCCCATCCTGCACTCTGGGGAGCAGGCAAATCCACAGGCTCTGACCGAGTTTGGATCATGCCCAGTAATACTTTGGGAGCACTCCTGGAGGTTACTGCACACAAAGTGTTATTTAAACCTGGCTGCTTTATTATTTTCCCAGCGGCAAGGCAAACGATGACCCTTGAAGTGGTGAAGCCAAGCCACAGTCTTTGTCAGATTAACCTTCCTAGAGGCCCTCTAAAATCAATTGCAAATGTTGGCTCTGAAGGACCAGGCAGATAAAAAGTTCTACCCCCCTCCCCTAACTTTCATTTCAAGTTGCAAAACCAATCCACAGTCCCATTACAAATCAGATCTGAAAAATGCTGCTTGATTATTTTTTAAAGAGCTCAAACTAGGTCACCAAAAATAGAGTCTCTAATGGGCTAAATGCAGAAAATGACTGCTCAAAATTAACAAGTTCCTGGGCTCCARGACCACACAAAAGCTTTTTGAGTAGATTGCTTGCAACTACACAAACTGTATCCTCTGCCACACATGGCAAAAACCCAGCCCGCCAGATGCGAAGCGATCATCTGTGCAAAGTGTAAAGCAGTTTTCAAAAAACCATAAAGGGATTTTTATTCTTAGAAAATCACTCTCCAGCTTCTTTTTCCCTTCATCAGGAAGTGCTTCATAAGCAGGGCTCCCGGGACCGGCCGTCTGGGCCGGCGCACAGCACAGCCTGTCAGCTCCTGCTGCTGCTCTCGTGCTGTCCTCAGGCACGAGGAGGGGACAGTGCTCTGTCYCTGGACTGACAGACCCTCGGGAAGGTGTCCAGAAGGACATCCCTGGGTGGGCAGCACCARGCAGTAGATACGGAGCAGTTTTGCCAGGCAGCTCTGATCAGGAGCCCCCGTGGAATGGTCAGAAGCCGTGCCAGGCTGCATCGCTGAAGGGCATGTGAGAATCAAAACAGAAGGATATTCACTGCTTGTAATTCATATTCAAAACCAGGATGCCCTCTGCAATAACGAGGCCAGTGACCACCCAGGTCCGTGGTCCACAGCTTAGGGGCTGTGGCATCAACACCCACAGCTTTTCCTTAAGTCACAGCAATGCACGTGCAAAGCACAGGATCTCAGGGAGTAAAAGCACAGGATCTCAGGGAGTAAAAGCACAGGATCTCAGGGAGTAAAAGCACAGGATCTTGGGGGTTACAGGAAATGTGCTGGCGTTTTCCAGAGCCACCATTTGATCACACACTCACACACCCCCCAAAACCAGTGGCCAAACCCCAGACGAACAAGCAGGTCCTGAGAGTAGCTACCCTGGGCACCACACCCTGTCACGCCCCCTCTCCYGAATCCAAGGAAGAGCCAGCACATCACCTTCGCTCCCTGCCTGTTGCCCAGTACTTAAACTCAGCATTATTTTGAAGGGAGATAAAGCACTGGGAGGCATCCTGCTCTGGGGACAATCTCTGGTCCCCATTTCACTGGTACCCCTGGGATGCTGCACAGCACCTGGAACTCTCCTGCCAGTTGCTTCTCTCCAACCTAAGTGGATTAAATGCTGAAAACTATGATAAAGACTCTCAAAATCTTGTTGCATAAAGCTCTGATAATAAGGGAAAAAAAGGTTATGTCCAAAGAACCTTCTATCTTCTGAACAAACAGTTCCATGGATAAAAGGAAGCTCTGCCAGATTTATGGAAGCAGAGCAAACATCCTTCTGGGAAGCACACACCGGTCTCGGTAGCAAACAGCTGTGCTCATGTTTTGGACATGAGTCACCCTCTGCACAAAGCTCATGAAAAATCGATCAAAGGCGAGGAGGAGGAGGAGGCCAGGGCAGACAGACATGTTCCAGACAGCAGAGCAGGGAATGTCTGAGAGCCAGGAAGCTGAATGGGTACTCACAGCCCCACCTTCACCAAATGGCCAGGCACAACATTTCATCTCTGCCTGTTTCCTCTCTGTACCGTGRGGATTCTGCCTACACCAGAGACCCCTGGATGAGGGATGCTTCAGCACATGCCAAGCAGGATCCCAGCTCCTCTGCAGCAGCCCTCTGTCACCTGCAGCGAGAATGTGACTTGGAGATTTTCAAGGCTGAGTGTGTTTACTCAAGAGCACTAGCAGGGAGGGTTTGATGTGCTCTGCATTTCATTCCTGCTGTACATGCCTACTGGATTGTGTCTCTCACAGAAATGTCGCTTTCCTGCAGACAGACTGACCTTTGGAAAAAAGTGAAGTGTTAAAAAAAATGAAAAAAAAAAAATCCATGATTGAAGCCCAGCCATATGTTAGAGAGAAATCCCTCCATCTCTTCAGATTTTCCACCTACACGGTGAGCACCTTGCTGCACTCGTCGTCTTACATCACACTACACAACGTGGTGGAACAACACATTGGTAACAACGTGAAGCGAAGTGTAAAACAGAATTAGAAAGCTCTAGACATATCTTTCTTTTAAAAAGAGCTTTTTTTTTTTTTTGCAGAAAGTGCATATCTGTGAGCACCCAGACACRGAGACATTTCCCACTTCTGGGTAGGTGACATGACAACAACCTGGGTGAGCAGCAATGTGGTGCTCTCCCATCTCAGCTCAGGGGTGGCTCTGAAGTGACAGACTCTGGTGAGCCCAAACTGAGCTGCCTATCCACAGCCTTCAGCCCATCTCAGGGTGGGCAGGGAAGAAGGCCCATTCCATCATCCTATGCCTGCTGATTGCCATGCAACATCCATGCTGGACGTGAGGAAGACTGTGGTACAGGCCTTCCCACCYGCCAGTGGAAAAGGGACAGGGTGGGTGAGGTCTGCTTTGTTTTTTTTCTCAGTGGAATTAGAAAGGCAATGCAAATAACACAGTTTTACTCTTGGCTGTAAGGCACATCACTAAAATTCACGCTCGCTAGCTCAGGTCACGATTTTATTTTTAAGAGGTCCACAGAAATAGAACGTTAAACTGACAGGGGTATGTTTGCCATTGGTATGTTCCCACGTTTTCCCTTCAGTCCAGTCAGCTGCCTGGCGCTGCCTGGCGTGTAGGAGTCCGGACAGGCTTTCCCCACAGCAAACATSAGTGTGGCTTTGCAGCGCGGGCAGAGCCCGCACAAACCCACCCCGGGTCACCGTGATGCACTTCCACCAAAAATGTCTGTGGGACTGGCATWGTTGGGACTGTGGGCACTCGTGCCATTCCAGCATACTCGTGTCTATGTGTGTGTGTGTGTGTGTGAGCACTGTTCAGACATTCCAGTTCTGGACGTGCACGTAGGAGTTTGTGCAGGGGGAAATTAATTTTGCAGGACCACAGCCTAAAGCCTTCTCAGGCAAATCGCCCCCTGATTTCAGAGAAAGGGTTGTCGGATTTTTAACATTTTTCTACTCAAAGACCTCTCTGTCTTTATGAGAAGCTGATACCTTTTAACACAGACTGCAATATCCTTGTTGTCACATTTAGAACTTAAGCTTTATAAGCAACAAGAGCTTGTGGATGGGATACAGCGAGTCTGAGAGAAGGTGGATGGGGTCGATCAGGTGAGGACTCAAGTCCCTGTTCATTAAGGGGATTACTTTGTCAGAATAGACACTAAATTGCCCCAATCTCAGCTCCTTCCATTCTCTTCTTCCATSTTCCATACAGCATTTCCCTACTCTTAAGCAAAAGGACCACCAACAGGGCCAGGAATAACCAAAGCCTTCCAGCCATTTTATCATCCAGTGCTCTAAACAAGCTATTTCTAGCACTTAATTATTGAAAAATGCAAGTTTTTGCCACCCAACAGCACTGAACACTCATGAGCCCTTCCTTTACAGTCGTGCAGCAAAGCTGCAACTTCCAAGTCTCCAAAGAGAGCCATGGGGAGGGTGTCAGTGCTTTCATTAGACATTTCACTTGCAGGAATACTCATCAATAGCTGCACAGTCCGTTTTGAACTCGAGCCAAGCGTGTTCCCTCCATAAAAGAGTAAATAAATTAGCTTTTCCATCAATGCCTCTTGCTTTTGCTTGACAAAGAGTCGTTTTTCATTACTCAAATTGCTCTGTGCGTTAGTCAATGAAGCCCCAAGCATTACATTCTGCTCATGAGTTTGAGAAATTCAGGCCAGATAACTTGCTCTCTATTAGGCACCCATGTTACAGYCCTCCTGCACCTCCCCACAAAACCCACCCGTGCTCTGGAAGCCTGTCCCCATTTCTCCTGGCTGCCATCCTTAAYCAGCCAGCAAACCCTTCCCAAATAAGATCCCAGCATCCAAACACCTGCATGTTTTTGCCACGCACCAGACATCCACATCCTTTTCTAGACAGCAGTACAACATCTTCCTTTCTAATGCCGACTTCCACCCACTCACACACCCCACACAATGACTCAAAAGCAGAGGCAGAGGATTAATTATGCCTCTGATGCTCTCCAGGTTTTGTTCTCGCCGTTATCCAGTTGTGAACGGTCGGTGTCCCCGAGTCTCCAGGAGCCTCTTCCAGCTGTGGCTCTCAGATGGGCACGGCACAAACCCCAGGAYTGCCACCAGGGCAGTGCTGAGTTATGTCACCGTGAGATCTGGTCTGGATTTTATTTATTTATTACACACCATCCCTTCAACCGTGTTTCTACCCAGACACTTCCACAAAACTGGATTTCTTTCATTTACTTTGTCACCATTAGAAACCTCTTTTCTCCAAGATTAGGACCAAAACTACGGAGAGTTTGTTTAACTGGTGGTGCAGAATATAAAGAAAGTGTGTTTTTGTTCAAGGGATGATGAAGTATTCAAGAGCTATTCCCTTTCAAGCATCCCTTTGAGCACAATAACCTAAACACTGGAACACAGTGATTCTTCTGKTTTTTTTCTTTAAATTAGGGTGAAAATCACCTCAGAAATACGTAGATAGCTACAAAAAACCCATAGCTACTACTGTCCTTTTCAACTTCATTCATGACCACAAAAAGCTTTCTCCTCCCTCATAAAGAAGCTTCTGCTTTCATGTTTTTGCCGAGGGCTCTTATTTTTTAATAAAAATAACAGCTAATTCAATCTCAGAGCTGAACTGTTTGGGRCTTCATTCCTTATTAGAGACTAACTTTGGAATTTTGCCATAATTTTGCTGTGTCTACAGTTGATCTGATTTTTATCGACTCCTGTAATTAAAAATGAGTTGCAGTACAATATTAATTGATTTTGTGATAAAATAATTAATAGCAATTAATTCATTTTRGGGTAATTAGCATATGTAATTTTTCCTCCAGCTGTCATTCTGTGCCTCTCAGAAGCCATGCCCTTAGGGCAGGAGAGGCAAAACATCAATGTTCCTTTTTCAGGGTGTCCACAGAGGATGCACATCCCTTCCCCTCATCCCRGTGCCTCTGCAAACAGGGTTTGGTATTCCAGTCACTCCTTCATCGACCCCAAACAATCCAGTGATCACCAGGCAAGTTACACAACCTCTCTCTGAAAGAAACAGTTCGGTGTTTCACCGAGGTGCTGCCCAGGAAATGTTAAGATGTTGCATTTTAATTTAATTATAGTCTTAAACTATAATAATTTGTCTACGGGGAGCATCATACCCACTCTATAAAAGTAAGGAATTTTTTCCCCACTCCCAGCACCTCACAGTTCTCTCTCACAGTGAAATCCTYGGATCAAGCACACACCCCTGTGAAGGGCAGAAGGTTTTCTCTGGAGGGAGCTCACACGGTGCAAACCCATGTCAAGCGCTTACATTTTTCCTACAGGCCTCAAACTACCTGGGGCCTCGTGCCTTATTTCAGAGAGCAGTCCGTAATTACAACTAGGATAACCTTTGCCTTCCCACCGAACCCCGGAGCCCGGCTCCTTTGGAAGGCGGGAGCCGAGCATCCGCGGATGTGCGGGGGCAGAGGAGGCTGCACGCCGTGTGCTGCCAAAGGGACAGCCACAGGGGCATTCCCGGGGAGCTGCCTGTCGCTGGCAGGCAGTGACCCCGGGGTACAGACAGCCCGGGAGCGCTGGGCGAGGAAATTGCTTTGGAAGCGCGCGGCAYTTCTTAATTCAGTGTCAAACGCAGGGACAGGCCCCGGCGCAGCAGGCGCGCCAGGRCTGCCAGGGTTCCATCTCAGAAGCTGTTTCTGAGGCAGCAGCTGAGAGAGATTTTGCTGCTGGTAGGTGTGAAGTGGAGCAGAACAGATTTTATAGCCCTTAGAATCCCAGAGTGGTTTGAATTGGAAGGCACTCTAAAGCCYATCCAGTGCCACCTCTGCCATGGGCAGGGACACCTTCCACTATCCCAGGTTGCTCCAAGCCCCGTCCAACCTGGCCTTGAACACTTCCAGGGATGGGGCAGCCACAGCTGCTCTGGGCAGCCTGTGCCAGGGCCTCACCTCTCTCACAGGGAAGAATTTCTTCTGTATATGTAACCAAGATTTCCCCTGTTTCAGTTTGAACCCATTCTCCTTGTTCTATCACTGCAGTTGCTGAGGAAGAATCCCTCTCTGGATTCCTTGCAGGCCCCCTTTAGATCCTGGAAGGCTGCTCTGAGGTCTCCACATAACCTTTGCTACCTAAACCCTGCACCCCCAGGAATCTTCCAGACTACTGAAAACCAACAGGAACCCACCCCTGGGAACTCCTCGGCATCACACCATGAACACTTCCAAGACAAGGAACTCCCTGAACAACAGCATCCCAAGCTGACCCCAGGCACATCACTGACCTGGCCCTGTAGGATGAAGGAAGGGATCTAAAAGCCAAGMAAATTGAATGCCAAATTTAGCTCCTGTGGTCGAGACATCAGAAAGCTTAATGAACAAATGTCTCCCTTTTAACTGTTCTACCTTACTAAGCTTTTTTATCACAGAATTTTGTATATTCTAAACATTTTCAAGCTTCTACTTTTTCACTGTCAGCACAGACATATTTCTGTCTGTTGCTGAGATCTAGAGCTGTCTTTGCCTCACTGTGAACTTTGGACACCCCAAAGGTGAATTATAATTGCGCTGGGAATTGCTTTTCCCACCAGCTCATTCTTCCCACAGAATTGTAAATTCTCTTTTTGACTGCTTTGCTCAAAATTTCCTTGTGTTTATGTCCCGTGTTCAGCACCTGGTACCAGCTCCCTTGGACACACAGACGTTTTTAAAAGGTTGTCTCCTCCTGAAAACCACTTGTTACTTGCAGAAGTGTGGCCTTGGAGGACTTTGTCACTGATCCCTGATTTATTACACAGAAATTCACAGCCCAAAGGATTCGCTTGACGTTTTGTGATAGGCACAGCCTGGGATTTTGGGCACGTTTGAACTAGGACACCACGAAAGCAGGCAGTTTCAGAGAACATCCATTGCCTTTTCTTGCACAAGTTTCAGATTTTTTCATTATTCCCCCTGTCCCCCTTTGGAGGTCATGGAAAACCCGGGCACCGTGCTTGGCTCGTGTCCTTCTGATGGGGGAACGAAGGATGATGTCACCTTCCATTTATTACCTGTTGCTGCTCAGTTTTGACTCCCACCTAAATAAATGTTCCTCTGAACAATAAGGATGAATAAAATCTATACCTGCTTTGTTACAGGTTATGTAAAATAGGACAAGGATGATGATAAGACCTCATACCCAGAAATCGCAGCAACTATTCCCCAGTCGTTCAGCCCAGAAATGAGAGTCACAGCTTTCCTAAAAGAGAGGGAAGGCAACAGGGATGAATTCCAAGCTCAGACAGCGCTGTGGTGAGCCTGTGCTGTCACATCTCCTAGCACAACCCGCTCTGTCAGGGCCCATACGCTCCTGCCTGGGCATTTAAATCTGTCCCATTTCTGGATACTTTCACTTGTCATCCCATATCAGGCCAACCACGAACGTGGAAAGAGCAGAACTTTCCCAAAAGGCAGGAATATCAATGCTGTGTTTAGCTTTGCAGTTGATGCTGCTGCTGGTAGTGRGGAAGTCTTCTGCTGCTCTTCAGTAGCTCATGATCCAGAATCATTTGGCAATGAGTTAAAATGTATTAAAAAACCCCCAAATAACCCTGCCAAGATTGAATGATCAAAGAATTGAAAGACAAAATCCACTTGGACTCACTGACCCTGCAGCTAGTGAAAATCAACACCGAGGAYGGGGGGAGGAATGAGCTGCGACAAGATGAAAAAGCACCTCTAGTAACCTTATAAAAGAAAATCTATGAAATGCTCAAGGAGATAAATAAAATCTGCTTCACGCAAGAATAATCAAGGCCTTATTCTAACAGGAAGAATGGTAATTCCCTTCTTGTCTCCCTTCTTTCTTCACTCTGACTGCTAAACCTATGGAAACAGAAGCTACCGATGAACTACCTGAAACGGAGAGCTTCTGGTCAGCTCAACAACTGCAACTATTTTAACTGCAGGTAGACTGATCCAAAGTGAGTATTTTCTTTTCCAGTTTTCCAGTTTAGTCTTTAATGAGATTACAGGGAAYGAACAGATTTTAGACTCCTTCCATGAAGCAGAACTGGCGTTAAAAAAGGAACCATGACAATCACATGGATCATCTTCCTTTAGCACCCAGTGAACAGGTTCCCCACCAGAAATGTGCAAGTACCTAACACAGACAGAATCACCACTACTGAGCCTTCCTCCACCATCCTCCTTCAAGCAGGCTCCTGGTGAAGTCGCCAGGCAGCCCTAGACCGGCGTCGTGTGGATATTCCATGCACTGGCAGCAGAATGGTGCAGCTCTAAAGGGGCAAGGGCACGAGGAAGATGGAATTTTGCATGACTAGTCAAAATAGATTGAGATAATTAAAAAGGGCTGGAGGGAGACAGACTGAAAGGAAGATAATGAGCCAAGGCACTGGGTGTCACTATCGGTGGAACAAGACAAAGGCGGAACAGCTGGGCAGGACGGCGGGATCGCTACCAGCAAGCTGCAAACAACATAAAATTAACGTGTCTGTAATTTATTCATCCTCTGAATGTTAAGATTTAGGTTCAATATTACCAGGCAGCAACAAGGGAATGCCAGGCATTTATTTATGTCATCCTTCGGTATGGAGCTTAATGGATTGATTTACAGGAAAAGTTTGTGCGACCTACTTGTGACAGCACTTTCAGGGGAAAAATAACAAACTTGTCACCAACAGCACAGGGTCTGTAATACACTAGATGATGCAAGGTGTTTAAATCTACATTTACAGGCTCTAGAATGTCACTGAAATTTTAAGGACTGGAGCAATTTGAAAAGCTACTCAATTTCACGTTCGAGGCTCGAGATTAATCATCCTATGGGAGCAGTGCTAGTGGTGACCGTGCCCATTCCACGTTCCTCAAAGAACCAGCCCTTCACACCCCCACACCAATAAATCAGCATGTTCCTGTGGCAGAAAATGTCAACAGCCACAATGCAAAGCACAGCTACACAAAAACCACGTGAGGACAGAGTTCCCATCGAAGGTAGAGTCAGTAATTCTGGTAAACTGACGAGCAATGTCACATTCCCGAGGCAGGAATCGGAGCCAGGAGCTGCAGAAAGGGCAAAGCACAGGAGAAGCTGGTCACAGCCCTCTRGAAACCAGTTTGCAGCTTGGCTCTGTGATTTCTGTTCCTCAGAGTGGGCACAGTTTAAATATATATTGTGAGGTTCACACATAATTTTGTGAATCATAACTGTAAGTTTGATTCACCTTCATTTATTGAGTCAAGTTTTAGGAGAATTTGAATGGTGCCAAAAGGATTGTTTGCATATTTAACAGTTACACAAGTTTTAGCACAAAACCTCCATTTGATGATTCATAAGATAAACATTATTTGTCTTCAGCAACTTGTGAAATCCRTTTTAAAAATTGGCTCCAGTCACCCAGTAAGAGAACAGAAATTATTAAGCATGATGTATGTAGATGGTAACAAAGACTGGTGTGATTGAACACAACTTATTTGCAAAAATATCCCTCAGAGTAGTTCAGTGCCAACTCATGGCATTTTTCCCAAGTACAGTAGATGGCAAATTCTTGCAAATATTGGAAGTGTGTGAAGAATATGAAAGTGGCCATCAGCAATTTGTTAACCACATTAGGAGAAGAAACCTCACACCATCAGAAAATGACGGCTTTAAATAAGCAAGTACTCACAGTTCATCTTTATTTAGCACAGTGAAGCATGCACTCAAATCCTGCAAGCCAAAGACATTCACCCACGTRCTGTGAGCTGAAGAGAGGTCAGAAAGCTCTGCTGGATGGTCAGCCACAGACTYCAGGCTGGAATGAAGGGTCGGTGCCCCTACGAGATGGACTCCAGGTATGTCGGGGGTGGGAAATAGCAACACAGTGGCAAATACATTCAGAAGGGATAGGAACAGGCAAATGTGGTGTCCAAAAGTCAAATGTGCTGAACAAGTTCTTGGGGCAATCTCCACAATCTGCTGCATCCCTGGCCCAGAGGAGGGATTTCATGCAGCATTCCAAGAAGCCTCACAAAGGTCAGCGACTTTCAGCAGGAAGGTTTAAGCACCAAGGTTTCTTCCTTTAGAGAACATGTTCTCTAGGAAAATAAGCATGTGAGTAAAAACGCWTTACATCTTCTCAGAACTAAGAAGTTCATTTTGAATAGTATTAAAAATRCCTATTATGACTCCACACTCTACCTTCCCAGAGTCTCTGGGACAGGATCCATCTCCAAGCAGGAATCCAGTTCTGCCAGTTTAATCCACTGGAGACTATTGCTTAAGTCCACAGCATTCCTTCAATGCCTCGAAGTGTCTCCCAACGCTAAAATTTCCTCCAGGCACCGCAAGGGTCACCAGCACAAACAGGGGAAATGTTTGCTGCCTGCAAGTTCTTTGAAATATTTCAAGGCACTAAGTTTGCTCAATGAATTTCCTTTCTGGCTATTTTTTTATCTGTGGGAAAAGAAAGCTCTTTACTGTTTTGATATTAAGTACACAAGGACTGTTTATTCATGTCATTACAGCACAGTTTGAAAGCCTCTGTATTTTTTCTTTATTTTTAACTGTTGGGGCAGGGGAGAACCACCACCAACCAGATTTAGGAGGCTGGCATGGATTCAAAGCCAAATTTGATCAGGAAAAGCTTTGAATAGAAGACACAATAACGAAGCCAGTGCTGTGAAGCTTTTGATATACGTGGTCTTCCCTCAAGCCATGTAATCCTACCGGAGCAACTTCAGCTCGTCACCACTCTTTCAAGAAATATCCAAAGGCTCCCCAAGCCCAAATCTCTTTGGAGTGCTTTGAGAGCATCATCCATGCTAAGAGTTATCACCTTCTCCATGCTTCAGACTCCAGCTACTTGAAGGTTATCTCGGTGCAGCAAGGGAGGCACTCAGAGGAGGCACCCAACTGGGAGGCAAATGACTTCCTGAGGATGCACCTTTTGAAGCTCTGCTGCAGGTCACGGCAGGAGCAGCCAATTCCAACRGCCCCCTTGCAGTTTCAGGGAAAGAGCCTGCCTTCCCGAACAACAGGACTCACTGCGGGGCTAAATTCCCTTCAAGGGCCAAAAATTAGCTCCAGTYAAAAAACAACCCAAAAGCCAGAGCTGGGTTCGTTTGTGTTGATTTATGATCACATGCAGCAAGTCCTGACCTAGACCCTCCGGGGTCAGCCTAAGCACTGATCACCACACCACAGATCTTCTCCCTGGCTCTTGCCTTCAAGTGTAGAGGCCCTTCTCTTTGGGAAAGAGCAGGTTTGATTTTGGCTGCAAACACCTTTGCATGATGCACTGCCACTTCTCACAGCCTCCTGAATTCTTCATTACCTTGCAAAACGAACGTGGGTAACCGCATTTAATTTTGTTCAYGGCCTTGTTGACTTATGACAAGAGTGTAACCATGAACACTGGCAGCCAGAGCTTTATCTCAAGCCCGAAGTCATTCACTTTCTGTAGGTCTCAAGGCCTTTTCACACGAGTGAAACAAGGGCAAAGTCTCTCGTTCCAGTTATCTCTGAAGGGATTCACCTAAAAGCCCATCGTGGTACCCTTGACTGAGACACCACAATGTTTTCTTTTCACCTTGGTGGATCCCTTCCAACTGCCAGGATAAGACGTGAGGGTAAATAATCTCACTTTGTAGGATCCCCTGGAGAAGTTGGGCTTGCACTCAAATTAGAAAGGCTTGGCCTTCCCTTGCCTGCCATTTATCTGGTGGGGTTTCTAGCTCTGGTGGGGCTAAAATCCCCCCATGGGCTTCTTGAAGACTCACTCACTGTTTGCTCACGAACACAAAAAGCAGCTCTCGTGCTTCCACAAGCAAAGAGGTTCAGCTGAGTCCTGCAGAGTACAGGAAAACGCAACACATTTTGGGGCACTTTTAACTCAAATACAAAGTTAGTTCAACTGCTTGCCCAGGCCAAAGGAAAGTGTCAGTGACACGGAAATCCCTCCCAAAACAACGCAGAATTGGCTCAAGAGCTGGTGGCGGAAGCAGACATCACAGAACCCTGTGCAACAAAATCATCAACAGATTCGATACAAATATGGRGGCAAGGATTACAGAATTTTGAACTATTAAAAAAAAACCATTAATCAAACATTTTCCCATAGCTAAAGAGAGTTTTTTCAATAACTATTTTTATTACTCTCCAAGAGAATTTTGCCTGCCTTAGAAATCATGGACTTTGGGCCAGGACACTTTAAAAAGAGGAAGAAAACCAGAAAACCCCACTGGATAAAGCTGGAGGGGAGGAGTTATTTATAGCTCTTGGCTTTAAAATCTGCRGAGGTTTGAGCAGCAAAGTTTTCAGGTTTGGAATTTTTTTGAGGGGGAACTTAAGACTTTGCAGATSCAAACTGAAATCCCTCCTCCAACCACTGCAGCTGGCACAAGGTCCAATCTGTCCTACACTGTTTTACACCTCGGAGATTTTGTCTCACCTATGGGCACAGAGACTTCAAAAAAAGACTGGAGACTGCTTCAGTGCCCCTATCTCCAGCATACTCATTTCCAATCCATTCCTAAACCCCGTAACAGAGGCTTCCCTGTGGATCTGATACAGGGATGTACCGTCAGCATTTATAAACAGAGCTTTTCCTACCACAAGGTTTGCATTCCAAAACACACTGAGGAATGTGAAAATCGAGTCATAGAGTCCACAAAATTAAGTTAAAGTACATTAAATGCTTGAACAGACSTTTCTTTATGGGTGGGAAGCCAGTGGTGTGACTCGGTGCCAAGGGAGTGGCTGGGATCCCTGCCTYTTGCTAGCCGGATGTCTTAAAGGGAATTACAATTCCTAACATGGCAATTCCATGAGGAATCATGGAAATTCCCTCACCCCACCATGTGAAAAAGGTTTAAAAAGGGGTAAGAGCAATACCCAACCAGAGAAAAAGAGACACTGCCAGAAACACAGCTGGCCAAGCAATGGCGGTGTTAGAAACAGCACACAAAACTAGGAAAGGCAAAGACCTTCGAAGGAAAAGTGAAGTATTTTCCTAACAAAACAAAAAGCTGAACCTAGAAACAATTTTATAAACCTTTGCTTTATTTAAAAAAACAAAAAAGTTGCATTGAAAACATATGGAGGGGGAAAAAACCTCATCCAGGTGAGTATTCCTTATTTTAATCTCACTCACGCAAGCCAGGATAACTGGATCAGCTTTGAAGCACATGGACTGAGCTATTCTGGAGATGCTGAGCTATGCCGCAGTTGCTGGTGCTGCCTTCCACCCCACCAGATACCTCTGGGAGACCTGTAGCTGGGAAAGGTTGGAAAGCTGCTCCMTACTCTCCAGCTGAGGGCCATGGAAAACATTTTGTATCGAATAAAAAAAAATTCTAATTGGAAAGTGCCGCCTGCACTGCAAAACCCTGCAATTTGTTTTCCCAACTGCTCAGCATCAGAGTGCATCCTCTGCAAACAGAGAACTTGCACTTGCTGGATGTGCCACCCCGAGCCTTTAGCTGACCCCTTTTTGTGACTGCTCGCTGTTCTCTCGCAGGATCTAAGCAAAATATAAAATGTATTGCTTTGGGTAAATGCTTTTTGCTCACCCAGGCAAGACAAAAGTTAAGTGCTTGAAAGAAAAAGACAATTATCTCATTACATGACACCTCTACAGTGTTTTTTTTCTGGCTGTTTTCTACACAGCCCGACTCTCTGCCTCTGGAAAACACGAGATTTTAAATTACACCTTGTCTGCGATTACCAGGCTCTTGTTTTATACTGTTTTGCAAGACACAATCCTGAAAACGGAACGTTTTATTCAGCAGGAGAAACCCCACTTGTCCCACTGGTGGTGGGGGCTGCTCACAGCCCTTCCCGACTCTCCAGCTCAGACCTCCCTCCCAGCSTCAGCAGAAAGACGCACAAACAGTCAGGGAGGAGAAACACCAGGAGTTATCCAAGCTGGCAGCCTTTCAGGGGAAGGGCAACACGATTTACCACTCACTTGCAATTACTGCTGCACAACTCGAAGCTCATCATTGCTTCTATCGATTGTTTTCCCCCCCCAAAAAAAAACATTTGCTGGTGCAGCTTAAAAAAAAAAATATTGCAACAGGCTGGATGCAGGTGCCTGTGTAGGTACCAGCCTGTCACTGAAGGGAATAGAATTCCAGCCGGCTCGGTCACAGGCAGGGGCACGGAAAAGGAGAAGATATCTACAGGCACAATGGAAATTAATAGAGGAATTCCTGCGGCTGGCTCCAGTGCTGCCACATTTTCCCTGCTGAAAGTGCCACACCAGCCCTTATCACAACCATGAAATGGGATGGAGTCAGAGCACATCACCTCGCTCCCTGCTCTCCTTTATTCCGGCACCTCTAAATATTTATGGAAACTGATAGCCCGGGCAACTGCTCTGTGGCCAACTTTATCACGCTTTTCCACACAGGAGGATGCCAATAATTAGGATCCTTCCAGATTCTGGAAATAATTGCAGCTCTCCAGCATACAGGCCTAATGATAGCTTTAAAGAACCAGCTCTAAGCTACTSCTCTTTTACCAGGGATGAGTTTACTCTACTGAAACCTGATGTTGGCTGACTCACAGGAATAACGGGAAAGCTGCAGCGAGGCTCAAAGGTCAGAGAAATCCCTGTTTTAGATGCTGAATCACCGGGGTTTCTTCTGCAGCACAAGCTCTTCACAAGCCATCTTTGACAGGTTTTTGGTACTCCTGATRCTTTTTACTATGCCTGGTGTTTTTGACAGGTCCAGATGAACCAGACAACCCTCCACTTCAGCCTCTTGCTGTGTGCTGTGTTTCTCCTGGATACGACTTGTTCCCTGCACTGCAGTGGAGGCAGGGACCCAAAGGGAAGCTCCCTTGCTTGGGCAACTCATGGACAAACTCCCAAGGCATGAGAAAACCAAGAAGTGCAGCAATCTCTTGTAAGAAGCAAACAGAGGGCTCAGGGATGAACCTGCTGGAGGGAACCATCAGCTGGAGAGAGCATGTTCACACTTATCAGTGCTGAGGGAATTGCTCTGCCAGYGGTGAGCGTTCAAGGGGGTCGAAATTAAGGCCAGATTGAAGTTTTCTGGGCTTTCATCAAGAGCCCTCCAACCAAAGAGGTGGGAGGCAGCATCTGAGGGATATCTGGATGGAAGGGCTGGTAGGTTACATGGCGTAAAAAATTGAAAAATAATGGGAAGAGTGAGATTAATTAAACATTTCTGAGCCTTTTAAAAAGGCTGAGGTCCCCCTTCAGCTGAGGCAACGTTTTGGGACAGAGGGGCTGGCATCTCTTCTGCTAACAAGCTGGTTTTCAGCCTTATTTAGCTTTCAAGCCAGCTAATTTTCCCAAAGCACTCAGCTATGCAGCAGCACAGGCACCTTCTCACAAGGCATGTTGTTCTAATAGATCAAAAGTCTGTGTTTTCAAAATCCCATTAAATACATATTCAGCTGTCAGACGCTCGTGCACATTACAGAAAGGAAATTGATGGCTGAAGCYGAGAATCCAGCCTGATGCGCTGTCCCTGATTTACCCCGGCTCTTCCAGCAGACTCTCCGGAGTGTGCGATCCATTCCAGCGCGTTCGCCGCCGCACCGAAACGCAAAAACCGATGAGTCAAAGGCAGCATGTCAGCTCACATTTTTCAGGCTTAACTCAGGATTTAATTGCATTTAGGGGTTTAAGCCGGACTATTACAGCTGTCTTTAAGGTAATCTCCTGGTAGAAGAGGGAGTATGTGTGTCCCACACCCAGGTGCAGCACTCGGTAGAGCTGCGGTGAGACAGATCCCTCTTTYCCTCATTTTCTCCTGAATAATCAGTTGAGCCTGCAAGTCAGGAACCACAGGCACTGCTCGTGGCAAGGCAAGGGGCTCACCTCCAGCTCAGGTACAGAAACACAGGGAAAAACTGCTACAGGCATTTCACAGAGAGGGGCTTGGAAATCACTGTTGATTTCCAAGTTGATGGGACCAAGGCACTGTGAGCCCCTTCCTGCAGGATTTTGTGTGTCTAATTAAAAGCTAATGGTTAACATGAACACATTTGGCAGCTCAGCCCATGTGAAAYACACCCAAGAAGAATCATCTTGCTTGTTGTAATCAGTCTTTTTAAAAGAAAATACTGAGCCTTCTTTGGCTGCCTGGGCCAACTAGCTCAGCAAAAAGTGAAATTTCTTCTCTTGATCTTCAAATAGCCTTTGAATTAAATACTTGTTGCAGCCAGAGAAAGTTTGGCTTGTTTTTGTCATCAGATTTGAGATCAAGAAGAGATGAGATGATCTGGGATGAAAGGCAGAAATGCCAGATGAAGGACTGAAACCCAAAGATTTAAAAGAACTCCACAAAGGTGCTGCAAATCCACAGCCACTTCCTGTCTGGCCCAGCTTTTACTCCAAAGTTATTTTCTCTTGGTGGGCTTAAACAAATTCAGCCTGGCTGCAGTGGCATGCTGCAGAAACAATTATGCAGATCTGATAACATCAGTGATAAAAAATGCCCTGTCACATATCCTGAGCCCAGATTTATAGTGGCAGTACAGCACAAATGGTATTTCGTTGCTGAATGTTCTTTTTATGGAGAACACTCTCCATCTTGGGGTGGGGTGGGGGGTGTTTCAAAGCTCATTTTTCAATTTACAAGCCCTCCTACGTACTTTTCATCAGGATCACATCAGGGGCACCCTCGGATAATCAGGCAGAAATGGGTTCAGCATAGGAAGAGCTCCGACAACCTGTGGGAAGTAGGCTAAAGTCCATAATAACTACGAAAAACAAACTCAAATCAAGGTAAATCAACAAAAAAAAAGCACAGAAAAGGTGCAGATAAGAGATAATCAGCTATTATTGCAGTGAAGCAATTTCACGCCACAGAGAGAAAGAAGGGGAAGCAAAACCCAACTTCCAGCCTCAATTCCGTCCGTGTGGGTTCAGCACCTCCAGTGCTGACATGGATCTAAACTCTTCCTCAGCCTGGGAAAATGCTGGCTCAGGTCTCCAGCTGGACAGAGGCGGCTCCAGCAGCAGGCAGGAGCTCATGGAGAGCTGGACTGGTGTGCTCCAGATAAAACCCAGGACTGGGCATTCGTGACTCCAAAACAACTTGCAAATGTCGAAAAAAACAGCCCACACTTACTTCTTGTAAAAACCCCACGAGCAGACAGAACAGCATGTCTAAGAGCCCACTAATTCGAATTTAACTAAAGAAGTTAAACAGCTTCCCAGCATCCAAATGCTCTTAACTTATAAGCAAACAAACATTATGGAATTAACAAAGAGGTGCCAATCTAATTAAAATCAATCCACAGATATCTCTAAACACCAAGGGAAGCCTGATTAGAAGCTGTTTATAGTGGCTGCTTAAGCAAATTGTGGAGGAGTAATAATTCTGATGTTGTCACTTGCCAGAAAGATTTTTCTCACCTCCAAAACATTCCTTCAGATTCTGAGCTTTAAATTTATTTAAAGTTCATGTTTTAAAACCAACCAGCATCTTTTGTGGCAGGATTCCTTAAACAGAAGGGTTGAAAAAATTGAGAATTACAGAAGTGAGTGATTCTTGTGTGCTGCCACACTCTTGTGAGCATCCTCGCATGCTCATGAGGCTGCACAAAGGGCTTCTCTCGGTAGAGGAAGGGGCCTTTTGGGGTGCTCTGCCCTTCCATCTGTCTCCCACCTGCAAAATGAGCAAAACACCCAAAAATCCCATCCAAGGAAGGGGCTGCGAGGAAAGAAAATCCTGTTGGTGCTCCAGCTGGACGCAGGGAGAGGAGACAAGAGTTCAAAAACCGTATAGATCTGAGAAAAGAATGAAATTGGGGCTGAGAGATAACATCTTCAGAAAGAAAAGCTATTTTTCGACAGGACAACCAGTCCGTGCTGGCTGCTGGACAGATGTGCTCTCTAAGTCAAGAGGAAAATTACGAGCCCCAGGCAGATTTTTAGACACCTTGAAGACAGTAAATCTTGCAAACCTTTCAAGCAAAGTGACAGTGCTCAAGCTTGGGGTGAGGGTGTTTGTCCCCTTGCATGACCTGTGTATTCCATGACTAGTCTGAAGACAGATTTTATTAAAAACCCTCTTTGGCAAAAGCACCGAAGTGGGTAAAAAACTGAAACAGGAGACAGAGGTTGTGCTAGATGCCCCTCAGAACCAAGAAACCCTCAAAAAAGATGGGGATCTAAACACAGCAGCCCCAGGATTGTCTGGTCTGGACTGCCTGGAGATTTCACAGGGCCAAGCTGATCCATGGGACCTTCTGGGGCCGTCACAGACACCCAGATACACCAGATCACTCAGAACTTGGGTGCCCTTCCTGCCCTGCAATATGAGCCCTGACAAGGTGAAAGGGAGGAGATGGCAGAGCTTCTCCAGCCCCTGGACCCTCTCTCACCCCTGTAATTATGTATTTGTGCCTGAACTATTTTATTTTTCTCACCCACAGGACCAGCACCCCCCCGGAGATGTCCATCTCCACTCTGCCACCTCCTCCTCCTCCTCCTCCCTGGGCCAAGCCCGAAGGTTGCAGGAGCAGAATGTGCAACCTCAGGCTGTGCAAGGACATCTGCAGCCCCCAACAAATCCCTCCCTGCTGCTCTTGCAGGCGCTGAGTGGGAAAAAAAGCGAAGTCTAGAGGCTCAATCTGCGGGTGCCACCCCTCCCCTGCCAATGGCACAGCTGCTGAAGAGCATTTGTTTTTAGAAAGAGTTTTTTCGGCATCCAATTCACAGAGCTTTGCTTTTTCCTTTTTCCCTTTTCTTCCCCCCCCCCCCCCCCCAATGTGTAAAGTGCTTTGTGAATGGGCCAGCTAAAATTATTTATAATGAGCTAATTTCCATAAAATTGGGCTAATTAATTTCCATGCTGCCTGATGAAAATTGCTAACATTGGCTTTTTACTGACAATCGAGGTCCTGCAGGCAGTTTCACACCCATCTGACTGGAAGGAGGTCCGGGCTGGATCCTCAGCAAGTGTAAATCAGCAGATATCTGCTAAAACAAGCAGAGCAGCGTGCTCACTGCACAGCAAAAAAGATAGTTTGGGCCACTTCGCAGTTGATATGGAGATAAGAGTGTGTTATCTTCAATTAAGTGCTTATATAAATAGAGAGGCAATATGTAAAGTCACTTCTTCCAGCTCCTGAAAGCCAAGCAGAGACTCAGCTCAAGCGAAATGCATTTACCCCCCCAGTGGAATTAGGGAAGATATCAGGCTTGGTGCAGCAGTGAACTGGGGAGCATCAGGAGGGGCAGCTCGAAGGGAAAAGACAAAATAACCTTACGGGAGCGCTCCAGTGCCCGGAGGGCTCACAAACAGCCAAGGGATTTGTGCGCTCCTAATGGATTTGCATATGAAAATTGCCACTAAAGGGATTAATGTTACCCTTTAAAAAGCCATTTCACACAGTGTCAGTGGACACAGGTCCAGCTAGGGCTAATCCTGCTGGGAACAGCTGACTTGGCAAGACACAGCCATCATGCCCTACATCAGTGGGACTYCTCAGGTACAACTAAAGGCAGTGTTTGGCAGGGCTCAGGAGCAGGACGGTGCTCCTTGCAGCATCTTTGTGTTGTGGGCTACACTTTGACAATATTTCCTAAATCACGTTAAGCTTTGAGCCCCTAAGCCCACACACCACCAAAGGCAAGTCCCGTTGGCATTTAGAAACAGAGGATTGAGTTGTAAATAAAATTCGATTGATGTTCCCATATTATTCCCACCTTATCTCTTTCCCGTGAGCTCAGAGGTCTAAGTTTGGGACCATCACACCCTCTGTGATGTCAACATTCACACCTCCAGCCTCCCTGGTGACACACAGGATCTCCCCCGGAGAGAAAAATCTTTCAGGCTCCCACTCTGGGTGCCCTTGTTTGCTGCACTACAGCACACCTACGGAAAGCAAACCCAAACAACTTGTTTTTCATGTCTAAATACTGCTAAATGACACTGTATCAAGCTAATTTTGCCTTAGGCTTATTAACACAAATTGAATTTGGTGCTAATCAGACACCACGTTGGTATGTAATATGGAAATGCGTGATTTGCACTGACTGCTGTAAAACACAGTAATTGTATTTGTGCAAGACGTGGATCTTGTAAAAGACCCCACAATTACCAGTAGTCACACATCAGCTGTAACTTATTGGATAGTGCCTGAGCCATTTATCTGCTCTTGGCCTCAGGCCTACACTTTCAAATGATTCCATAAATTAGGGGGGCAGATGTCTTGGTTTTTGAGCGCATCCTGTGCCTCCCCACCTTTAACTCGTGTGCTGAGGGCTGAGATCTCTCCTTCAGCACAGCCCCCCATACACGGGGGCACTCCTGTTATTGAGACAAATGCCAATCCTTTTTTGCAAAGAGCAACCCTTCCCCAGAGGACCACAGCTACCCATTGCATTGTGATACATCCATATGCTTAATACACTGCATTTATAACGTTTTTAATAGCAGTTAGGTAAACGCTCAGTTTCCAAGTGCTTACAGCGTCCCCACCGCAGGGAAATGCAACTCCATGGCTCCCACAACTCTGACATCCAAGATTTATCTCCGTCTCTGTCAATTGATGGAAGCTCTTTGAGAGGTCGTTCAAAGGCTTCATTTCTATGCTSTCTCTGTGTTCCCTCATTAGTCGATCACATGCCAGTCACAACTGCAGTGGAGGTTTATGTGAATAGATATATAATCTGACTAAAACATTGATATATGTCAAGCTAATATCTCTTTCTCCTTTTATTTCCCCTCTTGCCCTTATAAAGACACTTCATTCTACTGAGATATTAATTATGATTTTTCTTTCCCTGGATGTGGCTGCATTTGTCTTTTGCCTCTATTTACTGCTTCATGACAGCTCATGAAAAGACAGTCAATAACTCTCCTTTCCACTCCCAGGAAATCTGAACGGATGACTTGCAAGAAAAGTAGGGAAATTAAAAAGGTGGACGGTTCTGGGGAGGAGGACACGAGGATTAGGCCATGGTGATGCTGGATGACTTTCTCCAAAGGGGCAGGAGCACATGGGGCAGGCTGTGAAGTCACCCACAGAGGAGACAGGCAGGACTTCCCCTCTGCCACTGCATCTGACCTGGGGTTTAATTCCATTCAAGTACTTCCGAACAGGGCAGTCCTGGCTATAACCCCAGATCTAAGGGCATTAGAACAGAATGCAAAATATTAGGAGGATTAAAGGGCAAGCGAATACCAGAGGGATACTGCAACATCCTCTGTTTGCAGGCAGTCCAGAACCACGTGGGACATCGTGGTCACAGCTGGAAAGGACAAAGCCAAAACAAAGAAAACCACAATAAAAGGGTGGCCGCTGAAACGAAGAGGAGAAATGGCAAAAATACTTCCAAGACGAAGTGGTGGAGAGGAGATGGATTGCAAAATCCTGTTCAGCCTCCCCTCAAACGTATAACCAACACTGAAAAGGTGCAAAAGCCAACAAATTAAACCTGGTAGATGGATCAAAAAAATGAATTCCAATGCTCAGGTAGCTGTGGCTCTTGCCAGTCTGAGGTACCACTGAATTCATGCATTTAGGAAAGGATTCCAGTCAGGATCCCAGAGCTGAAGAGATGACCGGAGCATTCTCACGTGTAAGAGGAGAACTTTTAAAGGTGTAAATCCAATGCCCAGGCCTGGGGCACTGAGCTGTGCCCATGATCAGGGCCGAGAAGGAGCTTTGCCTGTGGGGAAGGAGCCAGTGCCTGCATGGCTCACCATGGCTTTCCCTGGAGAACCACCTTTCCTCTGCTGCTCCTGCTGTTTCCTGCACCCACCTCCCCTGTTTGCAACCCCACATGTGGTTGGGGTTGATGGCCAGGTTTGGCCCCAAACCAGAAACGCAGAGGTAAGGAAGGGCACGATGAACATTCCAAAGMCAAACAAGTTCAACCCTCCAGGAAGAATCCACTCTAGCCTGAGGAACCACTGTGGGTGGGTTAACAGGATCRCTTGTACTGCCTTCACCCCGTCAGGATTTTGGGACCCCCAGGCTAGGAGCAGATCCTCGAGCTGAGCTGAGCAGTGCCAGTTCTCTAGGGGCTCCACTTTGATCAGATTCCCTTGAACTGGAGACACGGTGCTGAGTTAGTCCTGAGCTATCTGCATGGTGCCAGCTGCACTCCAGCAGGAGATTCCCCACGTCCATCCATCACCACCACACACTCAGGCTAAGCTCTCCTGTTTCACGGAGAGGAACCTTTCCTGAGTGCTGTTGATATCACACACCAAAGCCTAAACAGACAGGCTCGTTAAGAGAACACATCTTCCGTGCCTGTGACAGAGKCGCTCATGGAAACACAATTAAATCCTTTCAAGACAGAGAAATGTGCTTTTTATCACGGAACAAACTTCCCCAGCTTCTAACAGGGGAAGGCCAACCAAATTTAGTCCATCATCCTGCTCAGTAAAAGGGGTTTTGTGCAGTACATGGCAAATTTAATCTAGAAGAATATTAAAGTGTGCTAAAATGCGCTTTTTTTCACCCAATAGCTTTATTCCATTTTGCCTACAATTTGCTGCATATAGGGTATGTCATTATAATTGTATTCTAAGGCTATTTTTTTCCACAGATGTTCAAAAATCAGGTGTCTGATTTTCATTCATTTTGAAGAGTAACTGAAGCTCTGCTCAGGCAGAGGGAAATGCTCAGGCTGGGTGAGCACATATTCACTGAAACTCAGTGTGCTGCTAATACATGACCTTAGTAACRCTGTGGGCTTAAATAATAATGAATCGAGGGCCTAAATGATGGCATTCCAGATGAACACATAAGAGACTTTAATCACATTTATTCCCTTCACTCCCCGGCTTAACACACCCACATTTCCCAGGGCATGGTCACTGGAGCCACATGAGCTCCAGCTCCTCTCTCTGACCCYGTCCAAAAACCTCAGCCACTGTCTGCAGGCTGTATTTGGGTTGCTCTGGACCAAGGTGGAAGGAGGTGCTCTTGCTGGCATTACAGCCTGTAATCCCCCTTATAAATTTAACAACCTCCACCTCAAAATTCCACCCGCCTTTATGATCAGATGGTTGCTCCAAAGCTTCTGCTCTCTGATACCTGCACATCTTTCTTTAACCTAAAACTCAGCTCACCCTTATCTAACTCTGCCCTTTTAGCCATCATACATCTTTTTGCTCTTTTGGGTTTCTTCCTTCCCTACCAGCACTGTAATTTCCTTTCAGCCCTCTTTCACTGCACTTCAGTGACTTCAGCTYGTGATCCCGAGGGCTCTGCAGCCAAGCTCCTTGCAGCTCAGTTCATCCAAATCCCATTTTCCTGCACTGATCCCACCTTTCTGTTAGCATATAGTATCTGTTTCCACACCTTTCGCCAGAAGAACAACATCCTCCTTCCTGCTGCATGACATGATTTACCTTAAAATAACATTTTAACATTCAATTGATTCTAACTGAGCAAACACTCAGCACTTAAGTTGGGTATAGCACCACACATATTGCCTGGAGAGCCTGCAAAGGGATGCAACACTTCAATAAACTGCAGCAAGGCACAAAAGTGAGCTGCAAATCAGCACATCCCTAAATGAACTGACCAAACCAGTCCCACCGTCGCCCTAATTCCATCACAAATTATGCTCTTGGTGATGGCAATCAGTTGCGAGGCGGTTTGATTTTCAACAGAAAACTGTGCTGAGGTGAAGGAGGGAAGTTCAGCCAAAAAAATTTAAAAATGCTGCCACCAGTATCATTAGCTGTCCAGGGAGGCGTGCAGACTGCAGGCTGGCAGAAGGCAGCGGTGCTGAGAGGTCCTGGTGGAGCAAGGACAGGGAACAAACCCACCCTGTGCTAGTGCCGTGCTTTAGGTGTAGACACCCCGACAAAATCCACTGATTCTGTCAAAATTTGCACAATGAGATGGGAGTAAGATCTTACAAGCCAGTGTGGACACACATGGAAGTGTATGTTTGTGGTTGCACATGTTTGCAGCACTGGTCTAGTAACTTACAGCATTCCTTTGGGATGAGGGAGACAGCAAGAAACTCCTATTGGGGTGTTTTTGGGGGGAGGGGTTCAGACACAAAGCTGGATATTTAAAAGTAATATTGATGTTGCAGGCACTTGCTGCCCAAGACACAAGATCTCACGTCTCTCTTTGGGACTGGGATGTGACATTCAGCTCCAGGACTTCTCCTGTGCACCAGTTCTGAAAAGGTATCTTTGACCAGCAGCATCTGCTGCCCTCGAGTATCTGCCAGATACCCACCTGCACCTCGCCTGCCCCTGCAGCAGGGAGGGTCTTCAGCGCAAATTAAAGCAACTCTTGCCAGGCTGCCGGTCTGTGAGCACCCCGGCAGCTCCCCCCGCTCGCCGAAGGATGCCCAAGGAAACAAGGAAATAACAGGATCACCAGGGAGGACGAGCTCCCGCGGGGAGCCGGGGAGCGGGGAAGGCATGTCCTTCAATATTTAACTTCTTCACTCTTTGTTCTCCATCTCAAGTTGAACAATACGTTAATTACCTGATGAAGCGCTATAATTACTCTAACAGCTCTGCTCTTAGTTATAATTACTGCATCAACACTTTCTTTTTCATGTGCTTCAATCTATACCTATTACATTGTCATGATGAAGACACATTAACATTATAATACCGTATAATTAGCTGATGAGCAATTAAATTATTCCACTGCTCTTGTTCCTCTTTGCCAAGAGGTTGCTTTCCAAGCGCTATTGTCTTCTTTTTCTCTGGTCTGCTTCAGAGGTTGGGTGGGTTTTTTTGCTCTGTTTTAAAAAAAGGACCTCATAGGCTTTATTCAAGCAGATTTCATTTAAAATTCTGAGAGAGCAAGGCAGTTAAGGTCCTAGGAGAAGTTAATTCGTTTAAAATATTTCAAACTTCTCTCCCCTCAAGTTCAAACTGAGTTTGTTTTCCAAAAGCTAACTAGAGTAGGAAAGTGGCAGAGAAATATTTGTGTAAAAAAATAAATGAATTATTAATTACTCCTTCAAAACACTTCCAGCCTATCATAAGATCTTGCTAATAGGGAGGAAATGGCTAAACCTCCAAAAATTKGGTTTATCCTCATATTTATTTATTTTATGCCTCAGTGAAAAACCATAAGCATTTTTGCACTTTTCTTCTTTAACACCTTCAAGGAAATCATGACCACAAGCTCAGTGTGACTATTTGGGAAGTCTGGCTCAATCCAGGTGGCAGSACAGGGAAATTCTCACGGCACTTAGGAAATCTAACAAACACTGCCCAGTACACAGCAATGCTGTGTGGACTCCAGCATTTATCTTGATTATTCATCTGCCTTGTAGGACTCTYGTGCTTTGTCCTCTCACCTGATTTCCGTGGCTGAAAATGGTTCATTTGGTTTTCGATCAGTCTGAGCGACTCGTGTGTCATTGCCCAGCCTTCCCCCTCTCTCTCCCTCTCCTGCCTGAACCCCTTTAAATGTTGTTGTAAGGTGTCTCTGGCCCTGCAGCAGGTGCATCAGTTTTGGGTGGACTGGTTTCCATCCAGGGATTGTTGCATCCTCTCAGCCACGCTTTCCTGTCACGGCTGTTGCTCTTCAATGAACACTTTGCAATCCGAGAGCTGTTTTTGGTTTAGTAACACAGAAATAACAGCAAAGCACCYCAGCACAACAGGAGCAGAGCCTGGTGGAGCCACCTGAGAGACACTTGGGGAGCAGCCTGTCACCAACAGCACTGACTTTCTCCACCCACCTCCCTACCCAGGGTTTTTCCTCCATCTCTCTTAGTTCCAGAAACCCTCCATTTCCATTTGAAGATAAYGACAAATGCCTAAAATCAACCCCAAATTTGCTATGTTGATTAAATTCCTCACTTTCAGATCTACCCACTGAGTCTTCCGCCACCTAGCACAGCAAAGCCAAATTTCTCAACTTCAAGCTCAAGCTGTTACTGGCCAAAATTCCCCCATTTCCTGTAGGCACCGGCCCTTGAAGCGCTCACGGCTGTGCCTGCCTTCATCTCTACCCAAGAAAACCTTGAAAGGCCTGACTAAATTTGTCCCAGTGAGGATTACTAAAAATGGATGGCATCTGAATAAACATCCAGAGGACGGAGAGTTGGCAGAGAGGAATTCGCTTTGACTCTCTGCTGAAGGCTCCTTGTCTCTGCAACACCTGCACCCACCTCGCTACTCACAATGGCCTGGTTGGTGTTTGGCTTCCATCCCCTGAAGCCTGCCTTGGTCCTGCCCCCCCCCCCAGCTCCTCACCCTCCAGTGCAGGGACAGATTTCCACGCCAGCAAATCTGCTCCCAGGAAGGGCTGGGGTTCGCTCGCCTCCTGCCTGCATTAGGCCCAACACTTCTGGGTCAAGTTTGAGGCTTTGAAGGCTTTGTCAGATGGAAAAGCACCAGGAAAACCGGTGTTTATCCTCTTTGATGCTAGTGCTGCTTCCCACAGTGCTCAGGATAAACTGGGTTAATCCCAGACAGAGGCACTGATTGCTCAGCTCCTGCRGCCACTCAGGATTGGTCAGATTTGGACTTTCATTTACTGGCAACTCTCCTGCATTTAAGTTATTTTAAAATTACATAGATCAATGATGTGTTATTTATCACTCTCTTATTTCCATGAAAACTCCTATTTATATAATAATCTCCTATTTCCACAAAGTTCTTTGCAGAGATACCGTGAAAGCACAAGACAACAAGACAGCAAGACAACAAACTGCTGACGAGAAGCACATGGGGCTGATGCTTTCTCATCCTCTGATCTGCCCCATATCCCACCCCTGCACACCCAGGTCACCCCATTCATGTCAGTCCCAAAGAATCCACAGGCACCTGGAAGTTGCCTGGTGCATGAACAAGGAAAAAGAGGAACATCAAGGCAGCCAGAGAGGGCAGAGAAAGTTGAACGTCCTGGCATCAGGGTGTTGTTTCGGGCTTCTTTTTGGCAGGGCCCTTCCCCAGAAAAGCCATTTGGCAGATGTGGCACACAAGCAGAGCCAGCCAGCTCATCTGCTCAGCCTCAATCCTTACACTTCCTCCAAGGGCTTCGCAGGAGCAGCACCCGTGCCTCATGCAGCCAGGCTTCAGCACCACAATTTCACCCCCAGCAGAGCTCAGAGCTCCCACAGAGGCTGTCCTGGCACAGGGAGCTGGCACAGGAAGATCCTGAACACCAGGGCACCCAGCGCCTTCATGCAAAGGACTCCCCACCAGCTCCAGAAGAATTATGGAAGGGTTTGGGTGGGAAGGGACCTTAAAGCTCATGTTGGCCCACCCCCTGCTTTCATTAGACCAGGTTGCTCCATGCCCCATCCAACCTGGCCTGGAACACTTCCAGGGATGGAAGGTCAGCTTTTGAAAGCTTTCCAGTCTCCTCCTGCAGTGATCATCACCCCATCAGTGCTGGGGTCCTGCTCTCCCAAATGGTCAGGGATATGGCTTTTCTTACAGCACTGGCTAAATTCAAGAGAAGATTTAAGGGCAGTGCCTGCTGGGGTCATCACCCATGCAGGAAGAGCTGAATTTTACCTTGATTTTTGGAAGAAGGGTCAGCTTTGGGCTTTGCAGCGATGCTGGACTGGTCTGACCTCTCTCCCCCCCTCCCCAACACGCCTTTTTTTCAGCAYTCACAGCTCTTCCGCTTTAAAAAGCATCCCATCATTTTTGCCCGTGCCATTTATTTCCCAGTGTTGTTTTAGACTGTTTGCACATGGCCCCCGGTGCCTCAGCGGGTGAGCACTTTACAAACAAAGTGATGAGGGGGGTTAAAAGAGTGAGACTTGATAATTCACACCAGGAGCAGCCAGATGTCTTATTGCCTTCGAAAGAAACAAAAAGCGGAAAACAGATCATCCTCGTGCGGGTTTAGAKGTACACAGAACACTTCCAAAATGAAAGCAAAATGACACAGCAGATGCAAAAAACTGAAAAGCTGAACACAAGTGAGCTGAAAACCGAGTGTGCAAAGAAGGTTTGGTGGCCTAAACCTCTCTTCAAGCAAACAGCTCCTGCATACTTTTTCACTAAAACAAGGTAGATTTTTCCAGTTCCTAATGAAAACAGGACTTTTGAGGTTTCCAGAAAGAGGGCAAATCCTGCCTTGGTGCACCTTGCTGATGCTCCTGCACTACGTTCACTGTAAAAGCTGGATTTAAAGCTTCTCTGTGCAAAGAAAACRCAAAACAAAAAGCCCCCCAGCTGGATAACACAGTGCTGCTCTTACAAAATAACACGTGGCCGTACTATGGCACTTGAAATAAAATTATCACACACGGTGTCGTGATAAATCCAATCCAGAGCAGCARGGGAGCTGCAGAGGATGTAGCAGGCACCAGGGCAGGGGCTCTGGGCTCCAAGGAGGGGAACCAGAGTGTCCTTTGTGTTTTCACACGATCCTCCGACACTGAACGGACCCAGAGCAGCAAAAAGTCTCCTCTTAAGATCACCTAATTAAGAATCACTTGATAMAACAAACCACACGATTTGAAAGCACCACTCCTCCTTTCCAACCCTCAGCCGAGCTGCCATTTGGGTACACCCCTGATATTCAGGGGGTCTCAGCCCCGCTGGCAGATTGGGACAACTGAGGCCCCGCTGCACCTTGGAGGACTGGGTGAAAAAATGCCCCTCTTCARAGCCCCCACGGCCAAGGCAGAGCGGGCTGCAGAGCTGGCCATGACCCCTCTSTGCATCCCTGGGGGAAAGTACACGGCCAGCTCCCACAGAAATCATGCCAAAAGCTTCACAGAAAAAGATCTTTTCCTTCACAAAAACTGTGAAATTCCACAGAATCTCCACACCTGAGTGAGTGGGGTTTAGCTGTAAGGCATGGAAAGGGAAAACAGCCATGCACAAATCTCAGGACTATGTGTAAATGTGAGCGCCTTCTAAAAACCATCTGGAGCTGAGAATTAAGCCTAAACCTAGTTCTGTCTCAGTAGAAATAAATAAAATAGTAAAATACTCCAGGTGGTGGACAAATTCAAACTTGTAGGGAAAGTAAAAAAGGGACTTTAGTATCTAAAAGTGCTCTTTTCCCTTTTTTTCCTCCCTCTCTTAATCAAGAAGAAAGACATTCACTGAGAACCTGAGTTAATGCTCCTTGAAGCCAATTTTCCACTGAATTTCACAAAGCTGTGGATTTTGCTCCTGGTGAACTTGGTGGTAGTTTCAAGGATGATCTCTCCAAATACACAGGTTGCAGGATTAAATGTGCCTCTGTATTTACTTAACCCTTTGACACAAACACTTAGGAAAAACTTGGRAGCAGACTGTCAATCCTCACAGCTCCACAGGGACTCTGTTCCCTCTGAAATCATACTGAAGGGTGTGTTTGTGGGGTTCCAACCCCAAGAAACCAGCTGATTATCAGATAAAACCTTGCACAGCATCAGTCAAGCTCAGCTAAATTATACTGGCAGCAGATCGAGCCTGTAACACCTAAAGGTATTTACTGAAATTCCAGAAATCATTCAATTTGGAACAGAGCTTGTGTGTCCAGGAGTTATATTAGGGCAGGGGTTGTAATACATCCAAACAAAATCAGGGTATGCATTTTTGTGGTTCTAGAAAGTATTTAGATTGGATGGAGTTAATATGCCTAGTTTGGGGACTGAGATTGGAAGACATCCAAATAAAATTAGGAAACACTCAATTCTTGTGATTCATTCTGAAAGAATTCTGATAAAATAGTGAGCTTTTGGCTTGTTGTGGGTTTCACCCTGGAGGCAATACCTGCACCAGACTGGCTGGGGTCTCCACTACTTCACCTGCATAGCTGGCAATTATGTGAAATTTCACAACCATATGTGAATACTGGCAAAATGAAATGCATCCTTCGGCCAATTCCTCCTCCTTTTATGCCCTGGCTACGGCTCCTTCCTTCAGCCAGAAGGGCTGTAGCTGCTTATTGGGTTTCTTGGTCATGTCACCATTTSTTTGACAAGGGCCATGGTCAAGCAAGAGAGTACCATGGCAGACCCATTCCAAGATTAAGTAAGTCATTATAGTTTTCAAGGATGACATGTGCTCTGTCCTGAGAAAAAACACAAAAGTCATGTCGAAATGGCTTTTACCTCTTATTGTAAAGTTTTAACTGAGGAGTAAAGCTGAGAGTGACCCTGTTTACTTCTTCTTGCACAATCCCTTCCAATAACCAACTTGGGAAGTGGGGGGATTCCTCACTCCTACCATGCAAAGGGAATTTTTTTCACAGCACATTGACATCTCTATAGTCCTTTTAAGCAGAAATCTCAGCATTTACATAAAATAAAAAAAMCAGAAAAAATCTCAACCATCTTGACACAGTCACCTCCAGCATGATTTCCATGAGAAGATCAAGCCCTCACCGGCGTGCCAGACACTGCTGCTTTCCAAGGCACGGAATTCATGGCCCACTCGGTCTGTGAGGCTGACAGAGCTGGAGGAAGAGGCAGCTGCCAGGGATTTCTTTCCATCCCCACCATCCCACACACGGCAGCACACCCTGGCCAATGCCAGAGCTTCCAGCTCCCGCTGCAGGGCAGCCTGGAGACAATAAATGCCGAAATCAGTGGGGACAGACGCTGCCCCTCCTCCGGGATAAACGGGAAAAGCAACGGGGCTAGTGGCTGGAGCACGGCAGATGCCACAGAAACAGAAGGCATGGCTGTGTCCCGGGTGTGTGGGGGAAACGGGTGTGGGAATCCAAAGGCCCCAGAGAAAYGGAGGAAGGAGCAGGAATACAAGAGAAGAGCCCCCACAGCTGGGGAAAGCCAGGCCTCGTGCAGGCCCAGCGCGGCCCGGCTGAGCGGCGACTGCTGGGCGACGCTCGGAAGAGTAACTAAAGCAATTACCTCCTCTGAGTTGTTAAATTCCTTCTGCCTGCAGAGGGAAAGGGCTCTGGGCAGTGACAGATGGTCCCTCGCGAGCCTCGCCGCGCCGGCTGGAGGCTCCGGACGTGTCCAGCCAGCCCGTCTGTGCCACGGCCGCTGCAGCAGAAGGCCCAGGCCAGGTGGGCAACGCTCGACCTCGCTGCCAACAGAGTGGTTTGCACTCAGACACTGCCCACTGCTTGGGGTCTGCATGGCCTGGGGTTGGTACCGGGGGGGCTACAGGGCTGGCTTCTGTGAGAAGCCGCCAGAAGTTTCCTCCACGTCCGGCAGAGCCGACCCCTGGTGGCACCAAAGGTGGATGTGCCGCTGGCCAAGGCTGGGCCAGTTAGAGATGGTGGCAATGCCTCTGGGATAACAGATTGAAGAAGAAAGAAAAAAAATGTTGTTGCACATTTGTAATTGTGGCCATAGAAGAGCAGGGTGAGACCATGTGAGAGGAATAGCTCTGCAGACACCAAGGGCAGTGCAGAAGGAAGGGAAAAAGCTGTTCCAGGCACCGGAGCTGAGATTCCTCTGCAGCCCGTGGTGAGGACCATGGTGAAGCACGTTGTCCCCCAGCAGCCCACAGAGATCCACAGGGATGCAGAGATCCACCTGCAGCCCATGGAGGAGGAGCCCAGGCCAGAGCAGGT